>JAREIK010003615.1:829881-1429881 GCA_029783825.1 Sapria himalayana | reverse complement strand
TATAGTTTTAGCAAAGAATAGACTTCAAAACTAATATATGAACCACATATCACTAAGTTACCAATTACCTCCAAAAATATACTAATTTCATTGCTATTCATCAAAATCCATCAAAACTCTAATGTCTTGAAATCGGCTAATTATAGCTAATTTTTGTACATATACATCATCTAATTACCATAAATACATAAGAATGTTTGGTATTTTACATACCAAATAAACTCTCACACTATAACTATTAATTCTCTTTGAGCAATAACTTTCTCCGTAGTAATTATAATCTACGATATTATCTTAAACAACATACTTTTCTCTGACTTATTTTAAATATCATAGTATCTCAAGATAGTAGAAAAACTTCTCATGAACATATTAACAATTATCTTGAGGTTTTATTTTCATGACTATACATATGAATAAGCTAGATGTGTATACTAATTTATGTCACATATATATATATATATATGATATTTATAACATCACACTTATGAAAAAAAATATTGCCTCCAAAGTAGTACTATCTTTAACTTCTATAGCTAAACCATCAATACATTTTCACCTCGATCTCCACCATTCATACTAGCTTTTCACTATGTATTTTTACTTCCTTCCTTTTTGTTTCTTTTCCGTTTAATATAAGTGACACTTCCTCATTTGGGTCTCCCTCCTTGGATGTCATGACTTTGAAAAATGTCACGGCTTCTTCTTAAGTTCTAGCCTGAATATTCTTTTCCTATATCCTCAAAGTCATGGTACTAATCACAATTATGACTTTATCTTTAAGCTTCTCTTAGTCCAATTCTTACTATAATACCAAAGTCATAATATTATGCTTGACCATAGCTTTTCCTTTGAGCTTTGGATAGGCAATTTTATTTTATAACACTAAAGTTGTGCTTTGCCTAGTTATAACTTTGTCAATAAGCTTCTGATGGGAACTTTCATTATGTAACACCAAATCTTAGTGATGTATATGGATATGGATTTGTCATTGAGCTTTGGAAGAGCAATTTCATTCTATAATACTAAAGTCACAATGTTGTGCTCAATAGAACTTTGTCATTATTTAGATTCTTCAAAAATTCTATCTCAATCATGTTTTCCTCACTTATTTCCTCAATTTCCTTAAAGTTGTATATGTTAAATTCCTCCAAATTAATGACTTAAATGAATTTCATGACCTTATAGTAGTAATCTTCCTCATTTTCATCACTTTTACAACTCCAAAGTGGCCCTTCCATATCATTTTTCTCATCTTTATCACTTTTATAGCTCCAAAGTTATTCTTCTACCTTATCTCTCTCATCTTCATCTAGCCAATAGTCCTCTACAAATTCTTAAATCAAAAGTCAATTTTTTGTTGTATTGTCATATGTAGAAGATTATAAACTCTTTAACATTTCATCTTATCATCATATGGACTTCATAAGCCTTTTTAAAGATTAAACTATAATTGCTCTTCGCTAACATAGAGAGTGAATTATTCCTTATTGACATCAATAAGGGCTTCTCCAGTGGCCAAAAATAATTATCCCAAGGTCAATAGTGCATAATGATCTTCCTCAATATTTAATACAACAAAATATACTAGAAAATAAAGATATTGATATTAATTAAAATATCTCTAATAATAGCATATAGGCACTTGATTGTCTGATCAGTAATTTGGAGTGCGAGATAAGTTAGAGTAATTTTTCCAAGAGTAGATATCCATGGTATAGTAAAACTATTAAGATCCTTCAATTTTCATGGAAATAATCATAAAATAATTATACTACACTTATCTATCATATCCACTCTTTTGTATGTCTTCAACATTCTCTTATTAGTCTAGATATCCTACTTAAATTTCATATAATTCAATATTTGAGTTAGAACTTCATCAAATGGTATATTTCTTCTAGTTTCTTAAAAATATTGAGACATTTCTTAAACTGTTCATCTAATTTCTCTTTCCTAAAATATTATGGAAATAAAAAATTTATTCGAAACTTACCTTTAGCTTTATTCTGATTCACCTCTTTCACTCTATAGCCTTGGGATATCTTTAATCACACCTCAACATCTTTGCTTGTTTCATTCACATCTATGGGTAAAAGCTGAGCATGTACTTTCAAAGGGTATGTCTCATTGTAGTTGAATGGTTATTCATCAACCTTCATGATATATGTTTATAATAAAGTCTTATGATAGAATATCTGATAAGGTAAATACTAATCTATATAACTATGATGAAGTACTTAAAGATAAAGAAATGGAACTTCAGTAAAAAGCTATGAAATCAAAAATGTAGTTCATGCAAACTAATCAAGTATGGGATCTTGTGGAACCATTTAAAGGAATAAAACCCACTGAGTACATATGGATTCGTAAAAAAAAGAGAGGAATCGTTAGTAAGATTGAGACTTATTAGGATAGGCTTGTTACAAAAGGCTTCACTCAGAAAGAGTGAATCAATCATGAGGAAACCTTTTCACTAGTATCAATACTGAAATCTATTCAAATTCTCTTGTCCATTGTCACTTAGCATAACTATGAGGTTTGGTCGATAGATGTAAGGATTATATTTTAAAATGGACATCTGGAGGAGTGCATCTATATGTTACAACTTGATGATTTCATAAAAAAATGGTCGAGAACCAATGTCATGTAAACTAAAGAAGTCTATTTATTAACTTAAACAAGCATCTAGATCTTGGAATACTCACTTTTGACAAATCATTAAGTCATGGTTTTGACCGTATCTAGATGAAACTTGTATATACAAAAAAAATGCATTGGTAGGATGATGATATTCTTAGTATTGTACATAGATTACATCTTGCTCATTAGAAATAATATGAGAGTATTATATTTGGTCATCTAGTCAATTTGATATTATAAACTTAGGAAAAGCTAGTCATATTCTTGGGATTAAGCTTTTGCAAAATCACATACAACGAATGCTTGACTTATCTCAAGTTGTTTATATCGACTAGATATTAACCCATTTTAGCATATAAGAATCCAATAATGATTTTCTTCCTTTTAAACACTGAATCAATGTGTAGAAGTATTAGTTTTCCAAAATACTTAATGAAATAGAAAATATGAAAATAATTTTTTATGCATGTGTAGAATGAAGCCTAATATATGCAATGCTTTGTACTAGACTTGAAAACTACTTTGCTCTAGGCATGATCAATAGATATCAGTCTAACCTAGGGCAAGAACATTAGATAGTTGTGAAATATTTAATCAAATACTTGAAAAATATGAAAAAATGAATGTTAGTTCACCAAGTAGATAATATTGTGCCATTAAGGTATACAAACTCATATTTATAATTAGATACGGATTTAAGAAAGTCCATGTTAGGTTTTGTATGCCTTGGGGCATGGATTCAATAGTTGGAGTATTAATCAATCTTGTATTACTAATTCTACCTTGGAGGCCAAATATGTGGCAACCTCATAGGTAGCTAAGGAGAAAGTATGGCTCAGAACTTCATGATGGATCTAAGAGTAATTTTTTATGTGTAATTAAATACTATACTTTAATGTAATAATGCTTGAGTAGTTTCCAACACATAGGAACCTAGAACCCTTAAGAAGGTGAAATACATTAAGCATAAATATTATCTAATAAAAAAATATTATGAGAAGAGAAGATATAGTAGTAACCAAAGTAGCAATAATGAACAACCTAGTAGATCCTTTAATGAAAAGCTTACCAGTTAAAACCTATGAAAAATATTTTAATGGAATGAGAGTAAGATGTGTGATATCATGGCTTTAAGTCTAAGTGAGAGATTGTAGGAATTAAGTTTATACTAAACATCATTTGATTATTGTATTTTTTTTCTTGATTAGTTCTTTGAATGCATTTTGTTGTTTATAATTATAAGTGAATTCATAATGAGCTAAGTTTTAATTTAAAATTGATGCATTTATTCTTTATTCAACATAGTAAATGATTTGATACATAGAACTTAGCTTATGCATGAAATATTAGATCATCCATTTTTGTAGAATATAAATCTACTATTCACAATCTAATTTGGTTTTGATGCATCATTGATAAAATTATTGCATAGAATTTTTATAGGTCTATCTTGACTATGAGAAATGATAAAATTTTAACTTCTTGTATTATTACACTTGTTTGTATTTACGGGACCACTATTGTGTGATTATTTAATACTAACATGCAAAATAAAAAATCATCATTATTATTATAAATACTATTATACTTAATCTTAAAATAATTAGTAGACATGTACACTTGTTAAAAAATATTTTGATTGATAAAGAGTGAGATCTATAAATAGATTAATAAACTCAATAAATTAGATAATTTTATCAGCTACATGATGAATATTAATTATTGATAAAATTCATGTTCTATCAAATCGATTGATGATACTCCCTGAGGAGACTTATAAATTTGATATTGTCAAACCCTATAAGTTAATTTTAAATTGGCATATCAAATAAATTAAGTGAAAGGTCTCAAAAAAATAATAAAAGATTGATTAAACTAAATTATTAATAATTTAATTCAATTGATGAATATTTATAATTCTAATATGATAAGTTTAACCAATGTTAAATAACAATGGGCTTGAATTGTTTCAAATAACTAAGAGAATGCAATTATAATTATATATTAGAAAAATTATAATTAATATATAAGGTACAACATAATTTATATTAGGAGTCCAAAATCTTATTTTATCAAGGTCCCTTCCATAGTCTTATCTAGTACCATAAAAAATTTTTAATTATAATTAAAGATTCCATTTATTAATTTAGAGCATGTATATATATAAATGCAAAATGATTAATTTGAATAAAATCATATTAATTGATTTTATTTAAATCAAATTAATTGATTTAAAATACGATCAAATTGATTATTTGATTGTGTGTGTGTGTGTGTGTAAAATAAAGATAATCTTAAAATAATAACTGAGTTAAAAGAAAAAAAAATCACATCACTTTTTAAAAAAAGGTGATGTGATGCTTTTTTTTTTTGCATTTTTTAGGTTTTATGGCAAAGGAAGAATGAGCAAACACTATTCTTCTTACTCATGCAATTTAGAACAAGATATGTAGAAGAAGACTTCTATTACATAAAGAGTTTGCGATTAAGATATGTTTTCAATGGTGTTACACTCGTATTCATCCCATAAACAAAAAAAATGATTCTAATCTATACATATTATCAAGAGAAGGGATTTGACACAACCAACTACTTTGAAGTATTCTTTTAGGTTAGGTACCTCATTAGATTATACATCCAAGAAATTATTAAGCAATTATATAATGATAATATTTTTTGCTTACTACCACATATTTTTGATTGTATATACTTTGTTATGTGTCTTTCTCATTGAATTGAGCAACTTACACATAGATCAATAGGTGTATTTCTCTTATATATTCTAGTACTAAAAATAAGTACACATGTACTCTTATTCTTCAAGGAAAAGTAATTATTTGTGCTGATATGATTTTATCTTAGGTAATTTTTTTAATGCTACATCTATTATTATTCATGCATACATTTTTGAGATCTTAAGCTTGTCTGATTTAGTCAGGCATTCAACCAAATCTCTAATTATTTTTTTTCTAACTTCTATTTTGCATGTTGAATTTATTAGGATTCATGAATTTTTTTCTAAACTAATTCGCATGTTGTTATGTGAAATCTTTTCTACTCATACGTTACCAAGGTCATAAGACCAAAGACTAGTAGTCCTTGAGTCTTTACAAGGGATAAGATGTTAAATAAACTAGTCATTACTTAGCCAAGAATATAGAGGTCATAACACCAAAAACTAGTTGCCATCTTATTTTGACTAGAGATGAGAAGTTAGATAAACAAGATCTTCATCACTAGAAACAATCATTTGAGGAGTTGACCAATTCTATAAAGGAAATTATTAATCTTTATCTTATGATTCTTTCTAGAAAAGGAATGTTGGTTCAAATTTCTCAACCCCTTGTCCTTTCTTGATAATTCCTAGTTTCTCATTCCCACATGAGGCATTATCTCATCCAAGTTAGTATTAGACCAATTTAGATAAAATATCCTTCATCATATAGAGACTTGAGAATGCTAGTTTATCAACCTTCCATACAACCTATGATTGATTGTGAGTGGATGTTTATTGTGAGAAATGGTCCTAATGGTAAAATAGACATATTTAAGTTCAAACTTACAACAAATAGGTTTGCATGTACTTTTGAAGTAGACTATTCATCTACTTTTCTATTATGGACAAAATGTTCTCGATTTGGATTTTTCTTTCTCATGTATTACTCACAATTCATACTTACTTTAGTTAGTTTTCTTGTTCTGACAAAGGAGAGGTTAGACTTAGTTTGTAGAATTCAAAAAGGTTTAAATGAGTTGAAGCAAACACCAAAGCTTGTTTTTAGGAGATATTCTTTTGCAATGATTTCTTTTGGTTTATACAAGTTATTTTTAGATAATTCTTATTTCTATCAAATAGGTTTGGATGACATTCTTATTCTACTCTTTGTATTCATGAATTGATGTTGAGTTAAGAATTAACCAATACGAGGACATGTTACCAACTCATTTTTAGATGGCATGAGAAGACTTTGATATTTTCATGGGTTTGAGATTCATCATTTTTGTAGAGGATCCTATGGACTTTACCTCTAAATATCCATTCCACAATGTAAGCTCAGTCAACCCAATAGGTTGGGTGGACTTCATAGCCCAATCACTCTAATTGTCAAAGTAAATTGATTATGTATGCTAGGTGATTTGTCTATGATCTCAAGGTAGATAAGAAAAGCATGATGAAATAATGATGATATAAATATTCATGCTTTTGATTAATAGGCCTTGTCAATGATCACTCTTAACCTTATCATTGAGCTCTAATGAATAAGCAAAAAAAGATAGTATCAATAAGAGTAATATGAAGGAATGGATGCACTATTGTTACGATGGGTCAAGCTTTTATGTAAGGGACAATATGCTCTAGAGATTTTGATAGAGTTTTGTCTTTCAGGATGTATCTTACAAGTATTAAGATATAATAAAATTATCTGAAAGGTTAACTATATGATAATTATAAGACTAGATATATTTTATATTGTCAAGTTATTTAATTATTTTCTAAATTCTCCCCATGTAAAATATATATGAATGTTGTTCTTTCCATTCTCTAATATATAAAATAGTCACTTGGATTGAAAATTTCTATAGATTTTATGATCATTATGAACTTGTTAATACTTTGATTTTAGTTGTGCATCAATGGTGAAAGATGATATTTTTTTTTCATGACTTAAATTCTATATCTTTCAAAAATGTAATCTTGACTTTTAAAAAAATAAAAGATAAATAATTATTATATTATATAATGTAAGAGGTGAGTTTAGAGTAGTGAATACTATTATTTGTGAGTTGTTGTATATTATATATATATTTTTAGTAGTTAAAATTTTGTATATCTTTAATTTCTATTTATTATGAGTCTGTGTCAAGTAGACAACAATTCACTTACCATCAATTTTGAATTTTTTAAGAATAAAATAAGATATATATGATTAACTATCACTTTATTAGACCGAAGGTACAAGATGAATTTTATTTTTACTACCTACATACCTACAAAAGATCATCTAATAAATATCTTAATGAATATATTGAATGAGTTTCAAATTTTTGTTATTATTACCAAGTTGGGCATGCTGAATTTTTATACATAAGGTTGCGGACAAGAGAGTCTTAATATATAAAAATGCTCAATTTTTGTTTTTGTTTTTTTTGCTTTTTTGGTGTGTGTGTGTTTGTGTGTGTGAAAAATTGTACATTTAATGAAACTTATTGATAATTTATTCAATTACAAGTAAATATAATCTACTTACTAGGATGAGATTATTAGAAAATCATCAAGTCCATGGTCTAGACTTGTGACCATCTTGCTTTGGACTTGTGATACTCAGTGGTCTCCTTGATTAGGACCTACGTAATTATTTGTGATAAGGGAGCTTGTATTCATGTAATTATTATTATTATTATTATTATTATTATTATTATTATTATGATTTTTATTATTATTATGTATTGAGGTCTAATCGAGATAGAATCCTAAAAATAAGAATAATTTTGAAATAAATTCTACGTCCAACCTTAGTTAATTGATTTTTCCTTGACATTCAAAATTGTTTTTTTTTTAAATTTACCAAATTATAGAGTTGGACTCTTTATATTTTCAACTTTCAACAATATAATTTATGTTCTATTAAATTAAAATTGTCTAAATTTAATTTAAAAAATCCATGACCATTTTTCAAATTAATCCAATTACATTCAGATTTGTTTTAAATTTTTCTAACACAATAATATTTAAAACAGTTCAGTTAAATTCCTTAAATTATTCATCACACATAAATTACATTTTGTTCCAAAAATATAAATCCATTGGAATTTATAATTTTTTTGTCAGAAATATGTCTATATATATACCTAAATATTTCAAATTTGTATGAATAAATAAATAAATAAATATAAATAAATAAATAAATAAATAAATAAATATATATATATATATATATATATATATATATATATATATATATATATATATATATATATATTCTAAACTCTAAAATTACAACCACAAGTACATATTAATTATATTTTGTCCAAAATCAACAAAATATAAAGGGGTTTTGTGTTTTGGTGTACTTCTCATAAAATATTTTAAAAAATATACCAACATTTTAATAGTTGAAAATAAAGACACCAAACTATTAACTAATTGATTTTATTGCACTCTAATATAATAATCCAAAAATATCCTTAATCTATCTCTTTGGCAATTAGTTAAGAGTTTTTTTTTTGGATTATTATATTAGAGTGCCCAAAAAAATTAATTAGTAAGAGTTTGGTGCACTTATTTTCAAATATTAAAACTTTGATAATATTATTTAAAATATTATATGGAAAGTGCACCAAAACACAATTCCTCCAAATATAAATGTACAAATAAGCAAATATTCTATCCCAAAAAATAGAATATTCAATGAAATAAACAAATAAATTAATAATATTAAATATCCATACTCACAAATTCAAGAACAAAGTATAAAATATAATTTAAAATACTTGGATAATAACTTTAGATTCGAATCAATATTTGGTAATCTTTCGAAGAATTTCCAAGCATCCACAATACAACACATACTATCTCCTCTGCATAAGGCCCTAACAATCATTACATGAATACTAAATGAATATCTCATGTTCTTTGCATGAATACTATTATTTTATCAGGGTTAGGTGAAAATAACTTAGCCCACATCGAAAATTTCTTAGAAGATTTTCAAAATTTTTCTTATAAAATAATTTTTTCTATTCCTTTGAAATTCATTCCCGTGTATTTCCAATTTCCTATTTTCTTTTGAATATATTTTATTTCATGATGTAATTTATTGCATTAGCTTTGAATTTTCTATCTTTCAAATTATTGCAGGTTTAGTTTTTTTTATAACAGTGGTATCAGATGAGGTTAGTTAGTAACTTTTGTAATGCATTTTAGAAAAGTTCTATCAAAAGGGCAATAAGAGCCTCAATGTTTGTGGTTTTTAAGAAGGTAATTGCCCCCTTCCACTTTCCTGAGAACTTTTTTTGTGTAATAACATAAATTGTTATTATTATTCTCGGTTACTGTTTACTATAAAAGTGAAACATGGTAGCAAATTTTGAAATAGAAAAATTCAATGGAAGTAATTTTTCATCGTGGAAAATGAAAATTAATGTAATTTTGAGGAATGATAATTGCTTAGATGCAATTGGAAAAAGGCTCACTGGAATTCCTGACGACAAGTGGAATGAGATGGATAGTAATGCAGTAAATGATCTGCATTTGGCACTTGCTAATGGAGTATTGTAGAATGTGTCAGAAAAGAATACGATAAAAGAAATTTGGGATACTCTCACAAGGTTGTACGAGGCAAAGTCACTTCACAAAAAGATCTTCTTAAAAAGAAGACTTTACACTTTACGAATAATGGAATCTGTTACGGTAACTGATCATATCAACACTCCGAATACTTTATTTTCACAACTTATTACTTTGGGTCATAAGATAGAAGAAGTTGAATGTGCTAAGATTTTACTTCAGAGTTTAACTGATTCGTATAATCAACTCGTCATCAATCTAACGAATGGTGCATTGACTGATAGTTTAATTTTTAATAATATTACCTATGCCATATTAGAAGAAGAAAATAGATGAAAAAAATAAAAATGATATATATGTAAATGCACAACAAATAGATGATTTGACGATGATACGAGGGAGATCAACGGAGCATGGCCCTAGTGGGAGTCAGAATTATGGTAGATCAAAATCTCGAAGTAGGAAAAATATTAAATGGTATAACTGTGGTAAGAAAGAGCACTTAAAAAGAGATTGTTGGTTTAAGAAAAGAAATATAAATGATGAGTTATCTAAGACACAAGGGAATGTTGTAAGCATCAATGATGAAGGTAATATTTTATACAATGAGATAACAATGATGGTTGAAAGTAAAAAATAGTTTAGTGATATATAGTTGCTAGACTCGGAAGTATTGTGGCATATGACATCTCAGAGAGATTGGTTTCATAAATATGAACCAATCTCAGGTGGGTCGGTGCACATGGGTGATAATCATACTTTGAAAATTATTGTTATGGGTACTATCAAAATTAAAATGTTTGATGGTATGATTCGTATCATTCAAGAGGTACAAAATGTGATTGATTTGAAGAAAAATCTATTATCCTTGGGACAAATTGATTGTCTTGGATGATAAACTCATATTGAAAATGGAATGATAAAGATTATGAGAGGTTCACTTGTGGTAATGAAGGGAGAAAAGATCACGACAAATTTATTCATGCTTAAAGGAGAAACAGTGAGGGAAGTAGATGCATGTGTTGCATCAATTACTAAAGAAGAAGAATCAACCATGATATGGCATTTCAAACTATGCCACATGTTAGAACAAGGTTTGATGATTCTCTCTAATAAAAAGTTACAGGGCCTCAAAATAAATTTTACTATTTTGTGAGCATTGTGTTACTAATAAGCAGAATAGATTGACATTTAAAAGAACAAATATAAGAAGTAAAAATACTATAGACTTGATATATTTTGATGTATGGGAATCACCTGAAATATCTTATGGAGGAGCAAAGTATTTTGTATCCTTCATTGATGATTATTCAAGAAGATATTGGGTATATCCAAACAAGAAAAAGTCAGATGTGTTTTTAACTTTTAAAAGAAATCAAAGCATGAGTGAAACTTGAATTTGGGAAAAAAATTAAGTGTTTGTGGACAAATAATAGAAGTGAGTATACAGTTGGTAAATTTCTTATTTTTTGTAAGTAATAAAGTATCAAATGACAATTCACAGTCACGTACATGCCACAACAAAATGGAGTAGTAGAATAGTTGAACAGAACTCTAGCAGAAAGAATGAGAGCAATGTCAAGGACTGCAAGACTACCTAATACCTTCTGGGCGGAAGCAGTAAAAATGGCATGCTATGTGATAAATCAATCGCCATCAACATTAATTGATCTGAAGACACTGATGAAGATGTGGAAGGGTAAGCCAGTAGATTACTCTACTTTACATTATTTTGGATGTCCTGCATATGTGATGTACAATACCCAAGAAAGAACAAAGCTGAATCCAAAATCTAGAAAATGCATATTCTTAGGGTATGCTGAAGGAGTAAAGGGGTATCGCTTGTGGGAACCCACTAACCACAAGGTAATTATCAACAGAGATGTAATTTTTAAAGAAAGAATTGAAGATTATAGCACATTAAAAGAAGTTTCAGAAACCACCATTGTTCATGTAGAAAATAATCAAATACAAGATATTCCAAAATCAACGGAGAAAGAACTAGAGCATGAAGCACAAGAATAAGTCGTGTTTGAGGCTCAAGAAGTTAGTCGGCCAATTCGTAATAAAAGACCTCCAGCTTGGTACTTGGAGTAAGTTATGGAGAGCAACATTGCATATTATCTCCTAACAAAAGATGGAGAACCTTCAACATTTCAAGAAGCTTCAGATAATTCAGATGCATCTCTATGGATGACAGAAATGGTGAAAGAAATCGAAGCTCTACGCAAGAACAAGACTTGGAAGCTAGTACCGTTATCAATCGAAAGAAAAGCTATTGGCAACAAATGAGTTTACAAGGTAATGTGAGATAGCAATGATCGAGTAGAATGGTATTGTGTAATATTAGTGATAAAGAGATATGCTCAGAAAGAATGTATTGACTTTAATGAAATTTTTTTTCAGGTGGTTCGTCTTACAACAATTAGAGTAGTAATAACTCTATGTGCTATACTTGATTTATATTTGGAGCAGTTAGATGTTAAAACTACTTTTCTTCATGAAGAAATTGAAGAAGAAATTTATATGTTCTAGCCAGAAGGATTTGTTGAAATTAGTAAGGAGAACTTGGCTTGTAAGTTGAACAAATCTCTATACGGTCTGAAACAAGTATCGAGGTGTTGGTATAATAGATTTGATTCCTTCATCATGAGCCTTGGGTATAATAGACTCAATTCAGACCATTGTACATACTACAAAAGGTTTGAGGAAAATGATTTCATCATTTTACTATTATATGTGGATGACATGTTGGTAGCAGGCCCAGACAAATGTCGAATTCAATAATTAAAGGCACAGTTGGCTAGGGAATTTGATATAAATGACTTGGGATAAGCAAACAAGATTCTAGTGATGCATATTTATCGAGATATAAATAATAAGAAGAATTGGCTTTCTCAACAAAATTATTTAACAAAATCTTGCGTCGTTTCAACATGCATGATAGTAAGCCAATTTTTACCCCTCTTCCTGTTAATTTCAAATTATCCTCAAGCATGTGCCCTAGCTTGGAAGAAGAGAGGAGGAAGATGTCTCAAGTACCATGTGCATCAGTAGTGCGAAGTTTAATGTTTGCAATGATTTGTACAAGACCAGATATTGCACAAGCAGTAGGAGTGATTAGTTGATTCATGGCAAATCCTGACTTAGAATATTGGAGTATTGTGAAGAGGATTTTCAGATATCTAAAAGGAACCTTAAATACTACAATATGCTATGAAAGTTCGGATCTTATTGTCAGAGGTTATGTTGATGCAGACTATTCTGGAAATATTGATAATGACAAGTCTACAATAGGTTATGTTTTTACTCTTGATGGAGGAGCTGTAAGTTGGGTTTCAAAATTGCAGCATATTGTATCTACTTCTATAACAGAAGCAGAATATGTTGCAGCTACACAAGCCAGTAAATAGGTAATCTAGTTGCAAATACTATTGGAAGAGCTTGGATAAAAACAAAATAAGGTTACTTTATTTTGTGATAGTCATAGAGCTCTACACTTAACAAGAAATCTAGTATTTCACTAAGAGATGAAAACACATCAATGTACAATATAATTTTGTACGAGAGAAAGTAGAAGAAGGAAGTGTGAATTTGTAAAAGATTCATACCAAAAAAAATATAGTGGATGTTTTGACCAAACCGATCAGCACTAACAAGTTTGAATGATGTAGAACTTCATGTTGCTTAACAAGATTGGAAGCAAGTATTGACAAGCAAAGAAAGTAATTTTCAAGTAGGAAAATATTATTTTATTGGGTTAGGTGAAAATCACCTAGCCCACATTGGAAATCTCTTTGGAGATTTCCAAAATTTTTCCTATAAAAGTACTTTTCCTATTCCTTTGAAATTCATTCCATGTATTTCTAATTTCTTATTTTCTTTTTAATGTATTTTATTTCATGATGTAATTTATTGCTTTAGCTTTGAATTTTCAATCTTTCAAATTATTGCGGGTTTAGTTTTATTTTATAACAAATACCACATCGACAAAAAAAATAAGAATTAGAATAATGTTCAAACATGGTGTTAACTCCCAATTCCAAACCTTATCGAAGGTTTTTTTTCCTAAAATTCTTTCGTAAGACTTATAATAATAATTACAAATACACTTTCTCATATATTCTTGGCCCTATTTTTTTTCTCTTTTTTTTAATCCTTGAATACACATAAAATGGTGTTCTCAATTGGAGAAATGTTCGCATTGTTTGTTACTCATGAACACCTATAATTCCATTTCCATCCCATATATTATCCAATATTATTCACATAGGCTGTTTTTATTAAGGAAAAAATGTTTTCATCCAAAAAAATATAACATTAAATTTTTAATGTTAATTTCACCCAATTTAAATGAAAATACCCATGTTCTTGTTTGTTTTAATGTTAGTATTGATGTGAACTTAAACAAACAATGCGACAATGTCTACCAACAAAAGGCGAATATAATCTATTGAATTTGGGTATTGATTTAAAATGTGTCATTAAAAGTGACATTAAAATTGTCATTAAAATTTTATTACATAATATGAATAATATCAAATATTATTGTCATTAAAAATGATTTTAAATGTTAAAAAGTTAAATGAACGAACGCAATGGTATTTGGTTTATTATATATCATTTTAATTTTATTGATAATCTGTTCCAAACACGAGTATCCTTCGGGTTCCGAGTTTCCCTTTACCTAGCAGATCATCAATTTCTCAAAAATAGTTCGATGGCCATTTTTCTTCCCCAAGGCCATAACTTGGTCATCCACCACCTTGCCAAGAAACTAATTTCCACCAGTACCTCTGTTCTTCCAACCGATCCCGAACAGAACCATCTCTCTGTTAATCTCGTCTCTATGCTCTGTCACAGAAACTGGAGGAGACACCCCTCCCTCAATGAACTAATACTCACTGTTTCTCCTTCCAATGTGTCTTCTTTCTTCAAGAAGAATCCCAATATCGATCCGCACATTGCGCTTGATTTTTTTTATTTTGTTGCTCGTAAGTCAGGGTTTAAACACACTGTGAACTCCCATTTACATCTTTTAAACATTTTGATTCCCAATAAACTCTTTCGGGTGGCAGAGAAGGTTCGCATCTCGATGATTAAAAGTTGTGTATCAGTTGATGATATACGTATCGTGTTGGATTGCTTAACGAATATGAATAGGGGTGATAACCAAATTAAGTTACAGATTAGTATTTGGACGTATAATGTATTGCTCATGACGTTATCAAAATTTTTGATGATTAGTGAAATGAAGAAAGTTTACACAGACATGCAGAATGATACGGTTGTCCCGGACATGTGCACGTTGAACACGATGGTGAATGTGTATTGCAAAATGGGCAATGTAGTCGAAGCTAATTTGTATGTGAATAAGATTCTGCAAGCTGGATGGAGACCAGACACGTTTACTTATACGTCATTGATATTGGGACATTGCCGGAATAGAGATGTTGATAAGGCATATGGAATTTTTAATATGATGCCAACGACAGGTTGTAGAAGAAATGAAGTTTCATACACGAATCTTATTCATGGGCTATGTGAGGCTGGAAGGATTGATGAGGGTATTAACCTATTCCATAAAATGGTCGATGATAATTGTTATCCTACGGAGAGGACTTATACTGTGATTATATGTTCATTGTTTGAAAACCATAGGAAAGTTGAAGCTGTTAGTTTGTTCGAGGAGATGAAAGTAAAAGGGTGCAACCCCAATGTTCACACTTACACTGTCATGGTTGATGGTCTGTGCAAGGAAAAGAAGGCAGATGAAGGCAGAAAATTGTTAAATGTTATGGTGGAAGAGGGATTGATTCCAACTGTGGTTACTTATAATGCATTAGTGGATGGCTATTGCAAGGAAGGGAAGATGGAGAGCGCACAAGATGTTTTGAATGTAATGGAATCAAATAACTGCCGCCCAAATGTGCGCACATACAATGAATTGATATTTGGATTTTGTGAAAGGAAACACGTTCATAAGGCAATGGCTTTGTTTTCTAAGATGTTGGAGCACAAATTAATACCAGATTTGATCACATATAATTCGTTAATCAGTGGACAGTGTAAGGTAGGTCATTTAGATAGTGCATATAGGTTGCTTAACATGATGACAGAAAATGATTTGGTTCCTGATCAATGGTCTTACAGTATTTTAATCAATGCCTTTTGTAAAAACAATAGGCTGGAAGAAGCTTTTGTCATGTTTAATTCTCTCAAGGATAAGAGCATAAAGTTAAATGAAGTCTTGTTTACTTCTTTGATTGATGGCTCTTGCAAAGCTGGGAAAACTGATGTTGCCTATTCTTTGCTAGAAAAAATGTTTCTTGAGGGTTGTTTCCCAAACTCTTCTACTTACAATGCCATGATAGATGGGTTCTGCAGAGACGGAAAAATAAAAGAAGCATTTATGTTGGTGGAAAATATGGCAACCAAGGGGATCAAGCCTAGTACTGATACCTATACAATTCTCATTGATAGCATGCTGAAAAATGGTGACCTTTGTCATTCTCTCAGAGTTTTTGATGAAATGTCTTCTCTGGGATTAAAGCCTGATATATACACTTACACAGTATTTGTTCGTACATATTGTAGCATTGGTAACTTGAAAGAGGCAGAATATATGATAACTAAGATGATCGAAGCAGGAGTTATGCCAGATTCATTAATTTATACTCTGTTGGTTGATGCATATGGGCGACTCTTCCTAACAGATAAAGTGTTCTGTGTTCTCAAGTGCATGTTTGATATGGGTTGTTATCCTTCTTACCAAACATATTCTATTCTAATTGATTATTTTTTAAAACAAAAGTTTGTCATAGAGGAAAACAGAGCAGAAGCACATGATTGTGTCGTTTCATTTGGTGATTTTGCTGATGTGTGGAAGTGGGTGGAATTTGAAAATATCGTTGAGCTTTTTGGAAAGTTGCAGGAACATGGTTGTTTGCCTAATGCTAACATGTATGAACATTTCATCATTGGACTTTGTAAAGTTAAGCGAGTAGAAGTTGCTCAAAAGCTGTTCAACCTAATGAAGGAGAATGGGTTCACACCAAATGAAGATGTTCATGATTGCATTTTCAATTGTTATTGTGTTCTAGGAATGCATCTGGATGCATTGGCACTAGTGGGTTCCATGATGGAGCTTGGTTATTTGCCATCTTTAGTGTCTTTTAAATTACTTATTTGTGGATTGTATCATGAAGGGAATGAAGAAATGGGAAAAACAATTTTTTCAAATTTGCTTTGTTATGGTTATAATAATGATGAAGTGATTTGGATCATTCTCTTGGATGGTTTACTCAAAAATGGATATTCTGATGGATGCTTTGAACTATTGAATATCATGGAATACATGGGTTGCAGGGTTCATCCTCAAACGTACACTCTTTTAGAGGCTGGACTTGTTGGGGCATAATTTTTCATAAATTGCCAGATTCTTTTGGCTAGTGGTTGAATACTAAATCATTTGTTCAACAAGAATTTAAATTGGATCTGATTCAATAATTCATCATTGTAGCCACAATTAAACTTGTCCAATGTTTGAGTCCCTTCCACTCTCACGTTGTGAGTTCCCGCAACAAGATTTTTCTAAGCATTGATGCTAGGTGAATTGTGGTCCTTTTTTTTACTTTTCTTAATCTCAATACTGCTTTCCAATTCTGTCTTGCCTTTTTTAAGTTCCTTGACAGTATATAGGAGCCAAAATATTTGGCTTCATTAAGCTTGGCAATCTGTTGGACTTTATTATTAACATGCTTGGGTCTGTCTAGATTATTAGATTATATGCATCAATCAAATATCAACTGAAACTCTAGTGCTTCATGACTGATTCATCACCTTTTGTGAACTTTTTTCTCTTTCCCAACTTTTGCAAGCCAATTTATTGCTAGTAAAGCTGTTTGTGCTACTAGTTAGATGGCATAGGATTAAGTGATTATTACTTATGATGTGTACTCCACATGGTAATCGAGTAAATAATGCAATGGCACTGTCACCACAACTAGCTCACATATTCATTTACTGCTTGGAACTGTTTTTTGATAGATATGGTTAGAGGTGTCAATCAAGCTAATGTGCTAGATCGTGCTGGCCTGGTATGTCTCAGATTTGGGGCAGTCTGACATGGCAACAGACCCGTGCCAGACATGCCGGGTTGGGTCAGCAAATTATGGGCACCTTCATGATTCATGGATTGCTTGTTCAGTATGTAATGAGCCCGTGTTTGAGCAGTGGGCATGAAAGCATGTCAGGCTCTAGGTGGTATGAGTCCATGCTTGAGCAGTGGGCATGAAGGCATGATGGGCTCCAAGTGATATGAGCCCGTGCCAGGCACAAGCCATGGGGCACAAGTAGTGTTGTGGCTAGGCAAGTTACTACTCATTCCATGATACACTAACACATAATGCACTAAAAGAAAAAGAATGAATATGAAGATGAAGATCGAACCTAGCTAACAATACTCACTTTAGCTCGTGGCTTGTGGATGTTAATATCTCGGTAATTTTAATTTCAAAATTCAACATGGCTATGTCTCACGAGTCTCGAACTTGAGACTTACTGTTTGTGGACGAAGATACTAATCTTTGCATCAATGCATGATTTGTAATTAATCATGCAATATAATAGTTTTTAAAGTAATCAATTATTTATGTATTATTATTGTTCAAACATATTTAACTTTAAAATTTTTATGAGTGTTGAATATAATGTGGAGTTGCAGAAATTGAAAAAAAAGGTGGGAAGAAGAGATCAAAGGTTTATCATGATCTTTAGAATATAAAGTACTTGAGCGAATTTAAATGGGATGATTTAATATCTGAGATTGCATACAAGAGTGCTGTCCAGAGGCAGAAGCTTGCTCTAGAAATCTCTACTGCCAAGAGAGAATGTGATTTCTCTCTCTCTCTCTCTCTCTCTCTTTCAACATGGTATCAGAGCCAAGGGAGAAAACCTAATTCTCTCCCGAAGCTTTTTGACCCATCGATCCACCTCAGCGCCCACTCCGCCTTCTTCACGCACGGGATTGTCTCCATCGCTCGGAACAGCCGCCTCTTCTCCCCGGAGTCCTTGATGTAGGTCTCAAGCAGCAGGCTGTACATCTCCGAGTGGATGTTTTCGATCGTGATCTAGAATCTGTAGAACGTGCTTCCTTCTCCAGCCTCGCCTGATGCCGACCAGCCTCCCTACATCCCTGGTTCTCCCATCAGAGCCCTGCACGTGCCTCTTTTGGGGATTTTTTGTCTCCCCCGGCCCTCCGAACAATCTTTTCGGTTACTTTTTCTCCACCCCAATCCCTGCACGTGCCGTCGGAAGTGTTCTTCTACCTTTCGGGTGCTGCCACGCCACAATCTAAAGTTGTACTAGGGCTCTTTTCAATCTGAAGTAGATATGACTGCTAAAATTTTCATTTTTTCTTCTATTATATCTGGATCTCCTATGATTACTTCGGAGAAATTGGTTGGCAGTGACAATTATATTTCCTGGTCAGTTTCTATTGAACTATGGTTTATGAGTCAAGGATATAAGGATCACCTGGTTACACATGAGACAGATATCCCTGAGGTTGATCGCGTACAATGGAGGAAAATAGATGCCCAGTTATGTAGTGTATTATAGCAATCAGTTGATCCTAAGATTCTTCTTCATCTTCGGGCCTACAAAACTTGTTTTAAATTTTGGACTCAGGCCAAAGGAGTATACACGAATGATATCCAGCATCTTTATAAGGTGGCTTTTGCTATTGTCCATCTCAGCCAACAAGACTTGCATTTATCCACTTATATTGGCCAGATTGCTTCTCTTAAGGAGGAGTTCTTGACTGTGATGCCTCTTACTTCTGATGTTGGGGCTCAACAAACACAGTTTGATGAGTTCTTCATGGTCCTTACTTTTATTGGCCTCCGTCCGAATCTTGAGCATGTCTGCGATCAGATTCTTGGCAGTTCATCAGTTCTGTCCTTGGATGATGTGTTTGCTCGTCTCCTTCGTATCTCGTTCACTCAAACTTTGCCATCTAATAGCATTTCAGATTCTTCTGTGTTAGTTTCTCACACTACCACTCTAGGAGGCCGTAGTGGTAACCGAGGTAGAGGCCAACGTCCTCATTGCACCTATTGCAATAAACTTGGTCACACTCTTGATCGTTGTTATCAGTTACATGGACGGCCTCCTCAACCACTTCAGGTTTATCATCGTCGCCCTCGTATCGATGCTCCTCTCCCGTTTGTTGAGGCACCTGCTGACTCACTTCCTATCCCTTCGGCTTCTCCTGCCCCGGCTCCACCCTCTCCTAATGAATTACTCATTGCTACTCGGAAAGGTAATTGCTCTACTCGTAATCCTCATCTTATTTATAATTTTTTGAGTTATCATCGATTATCTTTATCCTATTCTGCTTTTGTCTCTGCTATATTCTCTATTTCTCTTCCAAATAGCACCCATGAAGCTCTTTCCCATCCAGGCTGGCGACAGACAATGATGGATGAAATGGCTGCTCTACACTCTAATGGCACTTGGGATCTTATTGTTTTACCCTCGGGTAAATTTACAGTTGATTGTCGTTGGGTCTATACAATTAAGGTTGGTCCTAATGGTCAGGTTGATTGCCTTAACGCCCGCTTAGTTACTAAAGGCTATACTCAGATTTATGGTTCTGATTATGTTGATACATTCTCTCTTGTTGCCAAGATTACTTCTGTTCGTCTGCTTCTCTCCATGGCTGCTATGTGTTCTTGGACTCTTTATCAGTTAGATATTAAAAATGCCTTCCTTCATGGTGATCTTGCCGAGGAAGTTTGTATGCAGTAATCTTTTGGTTTTGTTGCTCAGGGAGAGTCTGGTTTAGTGTGCAAGTTACGCCGTTCTTTATATGGCTTGAAACAATCTCCTCGAGCATGGTTTGGTCGTTTTAGTTCTGTTGTTCAAGAGTTTGACATGCTTCGCAGTACAGCAGATCATTCAGTTTTCTATCATCATAACTCATTGGGACAATGTATTTATCTGGTTGTTTATGTGGATCATATTGTAATTACAGGCAGTGATCAGGATGGTATTCAGAAACTAAAGCAATATTTTTTTACTCACTTTCAGACCAAAGATTTGGAGAAACTCAAGTATTTATTGGGAATTGAGATAGCTCAATCCAGTTCCGGTGTGGTCCTTTCCCAAATGAAGTATGCTTTAGATATCCTGGAAGATATCGGTATGTTAGATTGTAAACCGGTAGACACACCTATCGATCCAAATGTCAAACTTGTACCAGGACAGGGGGAGCCTTTAGGAGGCCCTGGGAGATATCGACGATTCGTAGGTAAATTGAACTATCTCACCATTACTCGTCCAGATATTTCTTTTCCTGTGAGTGTTGTTAGTCAATTCCTACAGTCACCATGTGATAATCATTGGGATGCCATAATCCGCATTCTTCGATATATCAAAAGTACATCAGGCCAAGGTGTGTTGTACGAGAACAGAGGTCATACTCAGGTTGTTGGTTACACAGATGCAGATTGGGCTGGCTCACCCACAGATAGACGTTCCACTTCAGGGTATTGTATTTTTATTGGAGGTAATCTAATATCTTGGAAGAGTAAGAAACAAGATGTAGTGGCTAGATCTAGCGCTAAAGCCGAGTATCGAGCCATGGCTTTGAAAATATGTGAACTCATATGGTTGAAACATCTTCTTCGAGAGTTGAGATTTGGAAAGGATGAAGAGATGAAACTCATCTGTGATAACCAGGCTGCATTACATATTGCATCTAATTCAGTTTTTCATGAAAGGATCAAGCATATTGAAGTTGATTGTCACTTTATTAGAGAGAAGATCGCATCAGGATGTGTTGCTACAAGTTTTGTTAATTCAAATGATCAACTAGCAGATATCTTCACTAAATCTTTCAGTCGTCCTAGGATTAAATATATTTGTAACAAGCTTGGTGCATATGACGTATATGCTCCAGATTGAGGGGGAGTGTTGAATATAATGTGGAGTTGCAGAAATTGAAAAAAAAAAGGTTTTCTTTCTCTCTCTTTTTCAACAATGAGATTTAATTTGTTATTGTTTGTGTTATATGAATAAAAAAATAAAAAAAACTTAAAATTGTGTAATATTTAGTATAATACTTTTTTTTTGAAAAATAAAACTAAATGTACATTGAACGTGAAGTAAAATTAAAAATATATGATTAAAAAATTATTTGTGATTATATAAATATCAACATATTGTATTTTATTGAAATTTTAAAGTTTATTTGGGTGAGAATAATATTTGGATGTGCAATCACATGAGCATCATATGAGCAATTCTCAATTTGTATGTATATAGTGAAAATAATATTTTAGTTCGATTCAGTCTTTCATGAAAGGATCAAGCATATTGAAGTTGATTGTCACTTCATTAGAGAGAAGATCGCATCAGGATGTGTTGCTACAAGTTTTGTTAATTCAAATGATCAACTAGCAGATATCTTCACTAAATCTTTCAGTCGTCCTAGGATTAAATATATTTGTAACAAGCTTGGTGCATATGACGTATATGCTCCAGATTGAGGGGGAGTGTTGAATATAATGTGGAGTTGCAAAAATTGAAAAAAAAAAGGTTTTCTTTCTCTCTCTTTTTCAACAATGAGATTTAATTTGTTATTGTTTGTGTTATATGAATAAAAAAATAAAAAAAACTTAAAATTGTGTAATATTTAGTATAATACTTTTTTTTTGAAAAATAAAACTAAATGTACATTGAACCTGAAGTAAAATTAAAAATATATGATTAAAAAATAATTTGTGATTATATAAATATCAACATATTGTATTTTATTGAAATTTTAAAGTTTATTTGGGTGAGAATAATATTTGGATGTGCAATCACATGAGCATCATATGAGCAATTCTCAATTTGTATGTATATAGTGAAAACAATATTTTAGTTCGATTCAGTCTTTCATGAAAGGATCAAGCATATTGAAGTTGATTGTCACTTCATTAGAGAGAAGATCGCATCAGGATGTGTTGCTACAAGTTTTGTTAATTCAAATGATCAACTAGCAGATATCTTCACTAAATCTTTCAGTCGTCCTAGGATTAAATATATTTGTAACAAGCTTGGTGCATATGACGTATATGCTCCAGATTGAGGGGGAGTGTTGAATATAATGTGGAGTTGCAGAAATTGAAAAAAAAAAGGTTTTCTTTCTCTCTCTTTTTCAACAATGAGATTTAATTTGTTATTGTTTGTGTTATATGAATAAAAAAATAAAAAAAACTTAAAATTGTGTAATATTTAGTATAATACTTTTTTTTTGAAAAATAAAACTAAATGTACATTGAACGTGAAGTAAAATTAAAAATATATGATTAAAAAATAATTTTTGATTATATAAATATCAACATATTGTATTTTATTGAAATTTTAAAGTTTATTTGGGTGAGAATAATATTTGGATGTGCAATCACATGAGCATCATATGAGCAATTCTCAATTTGTATGTATATAGTGAAAACAATATTTTAGTTCGATGATAAGTGTTGTTGTCTAAAAGTCTTAGGTTTTGAGTTCGAGACTTATTAGACATAATCTTCATATGATTAAAAAAAATTAAATTCATTTTACATTCACATTATGAATTAAGTGTCTTAGTTTATAGTTTTTATTTTTTATTTTTTAGTTTTTTTTTTTTTTTCATTATTGATGAGAGCACTCAATTTGTAAGATGTTCCAACTTGAATAGTCTAATATATAAATGGTCTTTTATGTAATTATTTATTCATTGACTTTTATTAGATATTTTTGTGACATTTTGTATTTATTGTTTTTTATGTTATGAGAGCCAAAATCATATGGAGTGTAAACCCTAGGGTTTTTGAGAGAGTGAATTAGTGCACTTTAACAACATAATGCATCTGTACATTTTTATTGTGAATGCTTTAGTAAATATGTGTGGTGTGTTTGTGTAGAAGAAAGAGGTGGACGAGAAGTGCACCCTCTCATTCTGTTCCCCCTTATTTTTGTGCACCATTTTGGGTCTATCATATGCTTGCTGCGTGTGACAATACAAATTAGTGCTCCAAAACTCAATGCACTCTAATATGCCCGACATAATCTACTGTGCACCTTGGTCTTGCATGGTAGATGCGTAATCATTTGAATTATGCGTAGAGGCTCACAAAAAAAAAATTGAAAAAAAAGAGGGAAATTTTTGAACAATAATTGTGAGTGACACCAACTCATGCATACACGAGAAGTTTTTCTTATAGTATGTATATAATAAAAAGAAATAACATATTAATGAGAGATTTTACTAGCTATTTTAAGAGAAAGACATTGATTATTTTAGCTATGTAAGAGTCTTCATAGAGGTCATCTTCTATAATATTTATTAGAGATCTTTGTACTCATGCCTGATCATGGGTCATGGGTCATGTGGCTCTAGATCATGCCAACTAACCATGCACTCAAGTAGTGCCTAGTCTGATATGAAGCATGAATGGCCTCGACCCATCATAGCATGAGTATTGTCTCAGGCTAGAATGATCTTGATTTAGGCACAATTCTATATCATGTATATTTGGGCTAGGCATAGCTAATTCGGGTTGTGCCTCGTGCCATGCCTAGGTTGCCCAATCCACTTGAAATCTCTAGGCTTGAAGAAGATTTTTCTTCTTGAGAAATTTTTCTTTTTAGAATCAATATGATTTATACTTGGTAGATATAATGATTCTATGTAACTAATATTATATTATGTACTAACAAGTTTATGTGTAGTCAATAAGTGACTTTGTCTACTAATTGATGATATGATCTAGGTGGGGACTACAACTGAAAAAGGAAAAATATTGTGTCTAAGTGTAACTTCCAGGCTCACATTCTTAATTGGCTTGTTAATAAAAAGAGTCATAATTAGAAAATAATATTGATTCTTACTAAAATTCTATTAGTTACTTATAAAAAATATTGATATCCTTTTTGCTTATTAGAGCATCTCCAATAATGTTTTCTATTTTAGCTACTAAAAAATTATTAAAATATTATATTATTTATTTTAGCTCTTCACTTTTTAAAGTTAACTCTAACAATGTTATCTATTTTAGCCATTCACCTCAACAAATTATAACTAACTTTTAAAGTTAGCTATTTGTAACTAATATTTAAATGCTATGTTCGCTGCACAAAATAAGGTTTTCGTGCTGCGAAAATCTCATTTTGCTGCACACAATCAGGTATTCCTTAAATTTTTTTTATTTGCTTATTATCCTTTTTTCATTGATCGTTAATATCGATTGATGCGTTAAAAATATGAAGATTACTTGAATTTTGATTTTTGTTCAAAACATAATCTTCTCGATTGATGCGTCTGGCGAGGAATGAAGACTAGCTATTTCTAGCGAGTGATTTGGACAATATTTAAAATAGCGAGATGGGTGGCGAGGCTGTTGGAGATTGTTTTTGGAGAAATCATCGCTAAACTAGCTAAACTGAGGCGTTTAGCGAGCCTCTTGGAGATGCTCTTAGGATATTAAATAAAGATATATTTTATAGTCTTTGATGTCAATTTACCTCATCATAGAGAGAGTTCAATGATAAAACAAGTATATCAAAAAAATTTTAAGTCAAGTTAAATAATCTCATTCTATAATATATAATTTGAAATGATATTTGCTAATTAAGGATGTAAGAGGACCTTCAATTAATTTGATATATTGTCGTGAAAGTTTTGAACACTTTTCTCAAGTATTAGTTTTCAAGATTTCGTAATGAGATTTATATATTTCTTTTCAGCTATCTCATTATGTTAGTCATGATAATGTTGAAAATTTATTATATAATCTCTTGATATATGCAATAAATGCTAAATATATTTAACATGTATTCTAATGTATCATTATTTTCTTAATATTTATATTAAAATATTTTTTAATTATATTATGAAATATATTAAAAAATATATATTCTTTGTGATTTATTATAAAAAATGTATACTCATATATATTGAATAATCTAACAAAAGTAAACTAATACCTAAAATAATTTATGGTTGTTTCTCTATTAGGTTTTTATATGTTTTTGAATGTGTTCTTATTTACGCCAGATTGAAATGCAAGATAAAAAATTATGATATATATTTTTAATTGATATGACTCACATTATATAATAAAAATAATCGTAATATTAAAGTAAAATATTCTTAAATTGACTAATGATAGGTAATCAAACTGAGAATGCATATATAAAGAGTCTAACATACTTAAACTTTTAAATGGATGTCTTACCATAGGGAAAAAGAAATAATTCATCATGTTTAAATTTAAATAGGAATCTTTTCGTAGAATTTTTTAATCATGCAAATAAATATTAATTGAAGTAAAAAAATTAGAATTATGTTATCTTAAAAGATAACTCGTAGAATATAAGCTAATAGAACAATATGCGATAAATATGATATGAATAAGTGATAAAAATCTAATTTGAATGATACTATATTCGATAATTTTAGAAAAGTTATCATTTATGAGAATGAATAGGATATGAGACATGATTATAAGTAATGTGAATATTGTACCATGTGCTGATAATTTAGGAGTTAGAAGTATGCGTATGAGTGAGATGATAGATGATATTTAAAAAAAGAAAATTATTTCATGTCTTTTTAAAAAAAGTTTTGTATTTTATTTTTTATTAAGTATAAGTGTCATGGTGAATAAATTTATAAGGATTTTTAGATGATTTTGATAGTCAATCTGTATCCCTCAATATTCTATAAAGGTCTTGGTCTTTTTTTTGAAAATAATATTCAACTATATTTGTTGTGACATTCTCTTGTAGTGTGTATATAAAATTGAGATTTTTACCTGTCTCTTCTACATATAATACTATCAGCATTTCAACGTAAGATATTTCTCCAATATCTCCCATAAATACGTCATCTAAGCAATCCCAAAGAAAAAAGAGTCTTAATCAATCCTAACTTAGGTTCTGTCCAAATGTGTCGTCTAAATATGTCATCTAAGCAACCATAAATATGTCGTCTAAGCAATCCCAAATGAGGGGCCTAAAAAATTTGGGTTTATGAATTAGAAATTATGGTTTCAGTCACCCAAAACTTTGCTGATGGAAAAAAATCCTAAAAAAGAAACTAGGTTCTGTCCAAAGGCTTCAATCCCCAGCTTCAGCTGTTAAAGGAGTTCTGTGGACCAATTCCTTCTCACTAAACTAGTGTTTTGGGATATTCTAAACCTTACTGGAATTAAACCAAATCCTATTTTTTAGGTTTAACAGCATTTTGAGGCCACCAATCAGTGGTTTCTGTCACCACCATCATCAGAAACTTACTTTCGGTATTGATGCAGATGACATTGGCACTCGTCGCACAGTGGGCGAATGATGGTGATATGTGTGGTGCACAAGAACGTGCTCCACTGTCTTCTTTTCTTCAACCCATGCGTGTGTGCACTATAGTAGGAATGTAATTAGTTTGTGACAACATGCACTATAGAACACACATATTTGCACTGTACTCGTATAATGCATTTATCTGATATCTCTCATGTCTTTAGGATTTGTAACCCTTATATGTCCTGGTATTTGTTTTCCATAGGGTATTAACTTTGGTAGCATGTTAAAAATTAGGCTATTTAAATAGGAAATAAAAAAAAATGACATTTTAATCATCAATGTACAAATAATGCTCTTAAAATTAGGGTGGGTGTGATTGAGGTCGTCCATATGTTGGGTGATCTCATTGATAATGCAGTATAAAACAAAAACAATACCAAAAGAACTGTGAATTGTAAATATGTAAGGTGCAATAATTTATGTATTTGTTTTATTTTTTTACTTGTATTTAATAATATATATTTTTCCGATGATTTTAGTTTATTTTATTTTCGAACTTTGATTCAAATTAGCAATAAATTTTCATGCCTATTTTTATGTTCATTCAAGGAGTACAATATACGCTCATGAAATTATATTTTCAAGTAAGTGAGCTAAATGTTTTTGATGTTGATCTTGCCAACTGTGTTTGTTCTGATCATATTAAGTTATTTAACTGATAAATTTGCTTCATCTAGCAACAAATTTATTTCTTGGAAATAAATTTGTTTTAAGTCAGTGAGCTATCTACATTGCTAGAAAAATTTGCTTCACCTATATAACATTGCTAGGTATTTTTTGCTTCACTTATAACATTGCTAGATACATTTAATTAACCTATAACATTGCTAGATACATTTAATTAACCTATAACATTGCTAGAGACATTTTGTGATGTTGGACACGAGTCTGTTTATTTGTTGCAAGGGAAATTACATGAGAAAACTTTAGTCTTATGGGGGTGGAGATTTGTTCCCTTGTGTATTTTTTCTTGCAATGTGACATTGATATTTTCTCAGTAATTATCAACCATTAAATTTTGACATTGATTATGATTTCAAAGGTAATCAAATTGACTGATAAACCATCATTATTGTTACGCTTTTGTTTCCTTTTTACATGTCCATGATTTAATCACATTGAATGTAATCAAGTGGCATGATTTATAAAGAACCTTAATTTAACAATTTTATGTTTTTGTTTTTCAGATTTATGACGTTAATTTCACTATATTTACTCAATCAAAAAGAGCGGAAATATGCGACAGAATCTTGAAATTAAAAGCAAGGATGAGCTCTTTGGCACCCTAGGAGGACTACATCTGGCTAAAAAAAAAAAAGCAAATAGACAGAATTGTCATTTTCAAATCCTCAAACGCAAGCTTCTGTCTTTACCTGTTAGAAATTCATTTTTACCCTCATGCAGAAATTGAACAGCATGAATTCGTAGTATTGGAGAATTGCGTATTGCTGGGCAGTTTTAGAAAGAGTTGGTAATCACTTAATGATTAGATATCTTTGGCTTATCGATATTTCACTGGAGATCAGTTTTCAATCATGTTGAATTGCACATTAGATGCTTTTGGTTTGGAGCTGATTCATTAAATGATATAATGTCCATCCACACTTGCGTTTCTGCGAGATTTTCAACTAAATCTGAAATTCTGTTCAGGGAGATCATATTGCTGAACTGGATTTACCACATGGTGGCCGTTATTAGTTTTTTACCAAAGAATTCGGGGTTTAAATTATGTAACAAGAAAGAGTTGCATGCTTTCTAATGTTTCATTTGTTATTCCACCTCTCAAGTGTTTTTTTGGTGTAATTTTAGTGTTATTTCTCCTCTGTGTATTCTGTTCATTTATATGCCTGTATGTATATTAAGTATTTTCAACATTGCTTATCTATATAAATGGATATATATATATGAAAAGAATAAATTGTTGTATATTTACATCCAATAGTACGTATGATAATTAATGATCTTAATTATCAGTAGTTTTTGGGTTAAGTATATATATACTATAAGTGTTATTATAAGTGTTATTAATGATGGAATGTCCATTGAGATGGTGCATATGATACATTTTTTTTTATAATTTATTTACAAATTTATAGTAGTTTTTGGATTCAAAATTTGTGGGTTCATCAAAGTGAAATTATTATTTTGACTAATGTTGATCTTATGAAATTATTATTATTTATTTTTACTAATTTATAATTTACATGACTATTACATACATTATTAAAATGTCAATATTTTTTATCTTTTGAAAGTAAATAGATGAGATATGTTGCTTCATTTGTAAATGTAGATTTGAATAATAATATTGATGAATTAGTTAAATATAATAGTTTTCATATCAAATCTATTGTTGTTCATCATGACATCATAGTTGACTCACTTATGAATCAAATTTATGTTAAAATGAGCATGAAGTTAAATTTTTTTATTACTTATTTTATTGTAAATTTGTTTTTATTTTTTTTGTATGCTTACATTAGAAGTTGATGTATACGTAACAATGATATTATACTTTAATGAAATCTATTGTCAAATTTATCTGGCCCCAATTATTGCTATAAATGAAAAACTATTTCAAATGACAATGTAATATGTTATATATTTTTATGAATCTTGAAGCAAGTAATTATTCTTGATATTATGTTTAAACATTTTTTATTATGAAATTAATAAAATTATTATTATTGATTCTATACATATTGAAGGTCCATGTGTCATTACTTCCACACAAAGGCAATCAAATATATTTATTTATTATTATGAGTTTTCATTAAGATGTGCTGGAAGATATGACTCTACACTTGAGTTAATTTGGTATGATTATGCTATTATTGGGTCTGATAGAATATTTTTGAGTGAGTATATTTCAAGATGTAGTTTACTTAATGTTATAGACTGGAAGATTTAAATATAAATTTAAGAGAAATAATTACAAAAGTTCAAACATTCATTTGAAGACAATTAAAATAAACATCTTGAATCTCAAATGATGAAGAAAAGGAATGTATTTTGTTTTAGATGTAATAAGGAATGACAAAAAAAAAAAAGACTTGCAAGAAATTTATGGTTTAAATTATTATTTTGTTTTCATTGTTATGTTATGATATTTTGTGTGTAACTCTTATTTATGTCATATTATTTGGTTAACATGTTTTTGTTGGATATGGTTTCAGTCATTATGATTTATCCTTATTTAGGAATCGCCTTTGTTTTATATTTTTTAAATTATTATCATTTATCAATGTTTAAGGTTTGTGTGTTTTGAAATATATATATATATATATATATAATGTTATGTATATATACTAACAAGTTTATCTTAAAATATTTATTTCAACTATTGTGAACTTAACATTTTGATTTTAACTAGAATTCACTTATAATAAAATCTCAATTGATTGAAATGCATGTTCTGACTTTAAAAAAAATAATGATATTTATTTCTAATATATATTTATTTCTTTTAGAAAATTTTGCTGAAATATATATATGGTTTAGTTTAATTTTATAAAGATAAATCTTTAAAATTAAAATTTATTTACAAAATAAATTTTGCACCCCATATATTTATATGCAATGCATGATATTTATCATAAATAAAAAAGAATGTTTAAAAGACATTTAATAATTACAAAAAGATTACAATACCATCTACTTATTTTGACACAATTAAAAAAATTAATTATTTGCAAAAAATAACTCATATATTTATATTGTCATCTATTTATATTGTCATCTATTTATTTTGAACACAATTAAAAAATTACTAATTTGCAAAAAAAAAAATAAAACAAACTCATATATTTATATGCACTATATAATATTTTTTTTGAACATTAAAGTTTCAAAAAAATTTATTAGTAACAATAAAAAAACAAGTTGATATTTATCTAAACATAAATGTTTTAAAAAAATATAATTACAAACATAAAAACAAGGTTATCTATTTATATGAACTACATTTTCATTTTCAACACGAGTGTAAAAACAAAAATTAGTATTAGCAAATAAACCTAACTCATTTATTTATATATGAGTTTATTGATTGTTATTTTAATATAAATATTTAAAAAATAATTATTTACATAAAATATAAGCTCATATATTTAACTAATAAACATTATTATAAATTAAAATCATGAATCAAATTGTCATCAAAATTGTATACATTTTTATTTTTAATAATTACACAAATAATTTTGAGCATAAAAGTTTTACTCACACATATGTTTTTTTTTTAAATTATATATATCATATTTTTTTGAACATTAAAGTTTCAAAAAAATTTATTAGTAACAATAAAAAACAAGTTGATATTTATCTTAACATAAATGTTTTAAAAAAATATAATTACAAACATAAAAACAAGGTTATCTATTTATATGAACTACATTTTCATTTTCAACACGAGTGTAAAAACAAAAATTAGTATTTGCAAATAAACCTAACTCATTTATTTATATATGAGTTTATTGATTGTTATTTTAATATAAATATTTAAAAAATAATTATTTACATAAAATACAAGCTCATATTTAACTAATAAAAATTATTCTAAATTAAAATCATGAAACAAATTGTCATCATAATTGTATACATTTTTATTTTTAATAATTACAAAAATAATTTTGAGCATAAAAGTTTTACACACACATATGTTTTTAAAAATAATTATATATATCATATTTTTTTTGAACATAAAAGTTCCAAAAAATTTATTACTAACAATAAAAACAAGTTGATATTTATCTTAACATAAATGTTATAAAAATTTATAATTACAAACATAAAAACAAGGTTTTCTATTTATATGAATTACATTTACATTTTCAACACAATTGAAAAAACAAAAAATATTATTTGCAAATAAACCTAACTCATTTATTTATATATGAGTTTATTGATAGTTATTTCAATATAAATATTTTAAAAAATAACTATTAACATAAAATACAAGCTCATATATTTAATTTATAAAAATTATTTTAATTAAAATCATAAAACAAATTGTTATCAAAATTTTATACATTTTTCATTTTAATAATTACAAAAATAATTTTGAATATAAAAGTTTTACACACAGTCACACACGTGTTTTTAAGAAAATTTATATGTATCATATTTTTTCGAACATAAAGTTTCAAAAAATATATTACTAACAATAAAAAACAAGTTGATATTTATCTTAAAATATATGTTTTTAAAAAAAATTATTAATTACAAAAAAAAACAAAGTTTTCTACTTATATGAACTATATTCTTATTTTCAAAACAATTGTAAAAACAAAATTTATTATTTATAAATAAACCAAACTCATCCACCCACACAAAACTTTAATGAAAGTTATTATTTAATATAAATGTTTAAAAAATTAATTATTTACATATAATACAAGCTCTTATATTTTATACATTTTATATTTTAAACAATTTCATCGCACATTATACACACTATTATGTATTACACACATATTTGTATTTTTTTTAATGTACATAATTTACAATATTTTGTAAATTGTGTACATTATACAATATTTTATATTAATATAATTTTCAAAATCAAAATTTTTATATACATTTATAGATATATATGCATTGTACTCTCATATGTGTTACTTTCATTATACCATCCATATATACTACAAGGAATCCTTTAATCAAAAACGCCCGAATCCATTTCTGATTCCATCATGATGGGTGAATAGCTACGGATTAAGGAACAGAGTAGTTCCATTTCTATAATACTCCACGCTAAATTTCTAGAAATGGAACACACAATGATATTTTTATAAATAGCGATATGGAAAATTCTGTCGCTAAATATTGCGCCGACAAAAGGATCTTGGATTTTGTCGCTAATTTTGCAACGGAATCATTAGAACATATTATCCTTTCAAAAAGTGCGAAGGATCAATAAAGACATGCATGACTTCATTTCTATTTAGAACCAAATTTATAAATGGAAAAATCTATTTCGATTGTTTGCAGCAGGCACACTTTGTATTTATGTAGTTTTGTATGCTATATACAATATACAATTACATATAAAAACTATATGATCTGCAACCAAATAAGCACATCCACGTATTATTTATCAAATAACATTCACATAACGTCCACCATAAGATAAAATATCATATAAAATAAATGTCCATAAATTTCAATAAAAAATTTATAACAATAATTAAAAAATCTTTAACACAAAACCCATTAATTCAGATCAAAAACAAACATTGCAAAAAATTAATAACACATCACAAACTACGAGTCCTTCTCCTGAAAAGTATTTTCCACTGAGATTTGGATGGATTCTCTTCAGAATGATAAAAAATAATTGATGTCTTTGCCAACTTATATATTATTTTTTTCATCTTCAAAATCTTTTGTTGTATTTACTCATCTCTTTTAAATCTTCTAGCCTTTTTTTTGAATCCTTTTATTTTCTTTTGCATCTCTTTATTCTTTTGTTGCATCTCCTCATTTTTCCTCTGCAATGAATCCTGAATATACAACATCTCCTCTTGTAAGCTCTCATCAAACATGTTTTTGCAATTGGAAGAAGATGATGAACTTCAAATAGAACCTAGATAAAATGTAGATGTATGAGTACCTAGACCATAGGCTCATCATTTTTTCAGATCTACTACGACGGGCTAAAAGTAAATATGTGCAACATCAATCTCTTGTGCCTCTATGGAAGGATCTATCAATTATGAAGTAATTATAATCATATTTTATACAGCTTCTTGTAATTATTAAAATACAACATAACATATCAATTACTATATTGAATGAAAATTTATACTAGCAAAATTAATTGTCTTCTTCCAACTACAAAATATTTTTTAAAAAAATTTGTATTAATTATAATTAATGAGTTTATAAAAAATAAATCATTAGTTATTATAAAAAATATATTTGAATTTGCATTTTATTTATATTTCATGCCAACTAATAAATTTTAATTTTTGTTTCTCTTTGAGTATTTTCAATTATAAAATTAAACTAAAAGTTAAAAATGAGAACCTCATATTAATATCATTTGAGCACTTATCCACAAATGATCAATCCTTCTTCTTATGTATTCACTTGAATACCTCAAACAGTGTAGGTGGACATCCCAATCTAGCCTTCTACAAATAAAAAATTAGTTACTATTAAGTTACATCATTCATTTTGACATAAGTATTATCCTTTTGATTATAAAAATAGGAATAATAACAAAAAATAAATGATAGTTATCCAAGATCTATTGAATGTTGGTAGGTCGCCTTTGAACCTCCAATATTCATCTATTTTTTCTGATCTACGATTGTGTGAGGCTACCTGAGACAAGACATTGAACTCCTCACTATTGCAGTAATCTCATCACTTTATCCAAACACCAAGGGGGATACTATTAGTTTTGCATCTTTACCATCCTTTTTTCTTTATTTGTCAAGCTTGTTATTGTATCTCATCATAAGTTTTCATGTATCCTTCATGGATACCATTAAATTATTATTATATGTGTATTTTTTCTATAAAAACCAAACAAAATAATAATACATTGTAATGTATTTATTTTAAGAGTACATCATATTATACCAAAATGAAAAACAAGTAAATGCATCAAAGATTTACCTCAAATTTTTCCCATTAAAATTCTTTTCATACCGAGGGGCACTTTGCTCCACTTTATTCACTCCACAACTAGTTTCTCCAAAAATATTTTTCTGATTATATGAGAAGCAGAAAGAACAAACCTATAAGTAATTAAAAATTATTACGCACATATATATATATAAATAAAATACACATTTTTTGCTACTTAGTTAAAGTTTACTTTTAATATTATTAATGATATTGTTCAATTAGTAGCAATATAAAACATTGTTATTACTGTAAACTACATAAATTTTAAAATTGTGATATATTTATTATTTTCATTTATATTTCATTTTATATTTAATTTAAATGAAAAAAAAATAAAATGATAAAAAATTAATATAGTAAATTTAAGAATGCTACGTACTATTTATTGTCAATTGTGGGCCAAATAAAGATTTTCTTATTGCTTGACATATAAATTAAGGATTATGAATATCTTGCGGTTGTCACTACTACAGTACCAATGTATTGGTCTCCTATGATAGGTTGACCAGAACTATCAGTATCTTCTGGTGAATAATGAGATAAAGATGGAATATTTGTGATAGTAAATCTGTGTATGACATGATGAAATGATGTCAAAATTTCCTCTATATGTATTGCAAAATGCAGAAAGATATTTGTAATGTTGTTGTCATTGAATATATGCACATTTTTTCCTCCAAGAACTATTTGTTGACTTCATATGCTCCTCTCAATACTTTGAGAACCTCAGCCACTTGAATAATTACCTCTCATACCTAAATCAAGTTACATAAATATTGAAATATATAGAGACAATAAAAATATTTTATGAAATATCATAATAACATAACTTAATGAAAAACACATTGACATAAAAAAAGCAATTAAAATATTTTTATTTTAAACCAAATTTTTAACAATAATATTGAGAAAAATAACAAGGTAGTCAATAAATTTCTTGTCATCATCAGAACTTTCTAAAAATTCATCTCTATCTACATATTCATCATCATCATCTGATTCTATAATTAATTCTTCATCATTATCTTCTTAAACATTGCCATCATTAATGTCCAAATAATTTCTACCTTCACCAAGTAAAGTTTGAAGGCCATCATCTTCCCCATGAAAAATTTAATGAACTTCTACATTATTCTCTTAAAATGCTGATACACACAATGGAGTGACTATAACATCCCTAACAACAATTTTGATAACTAATCTAGGTTTTATTTTATATATTGCCTACCAGTATTTAGAATATGGGTTTTATTTTACATTATTCTTCATATGTGCTGTAACAGATTTGGTTGGCTTATACCACAAAAATAAATGGTTCATACTTACAATTAAATTTATTATAGTGCATATCAATAAGGTTGTATTGATAATGAATTTTAATACCCATATTTAGAATTTGATCAAACCATTCACACTTAAAAAGAATAGTTCTCTTAATTAGTAGAGAAGGATACTCCTCATGTAAAATTTCAATTAGTCGACCATGAAAATTAGTAGTACATGCAGGTTAGGCCCCTTGATACAACTGTTAATTATAGCTTTATTTGAGCCATATTTCAGAGTATGAAATTTATATCATTTTATATAATGTATGAGATATATTTGTAAATTTCATAATGGTCATTTTGCAAGATTCTTCATTTGTTTGTTACATATATTTGATGAATAAAATTGTACCTACAAAATGATAAAAGACAAGTTCATAAATATATAATGGTACACATAATTATTTAGAAGCATGAATGATTTAAGTTAAATACTGACATATTTTCCAAACTAATTTGCGAAATCTTTTTCAAGCTTTGTATCAATTGATTCATTATCAATATGAGGTTCTCTTTGCCTTAATTTCTAAGCAAATATTCTTTAAAAACAAAATTGAAAATATTTTGACTAATTAAAATGTTATATCATATACAATGACAAAAAAATAAGAATATGAAATTATTATAAATCATACTCAATATAAGGTGTAACTTCCTAATAGTTCAACAAAACATATGTGTGCATAGGATGAAACTCTAAGTCATCCAAAAAATATCTTGATGTTGCTTTACCATATGATCTACTCCTTGTATGAAAATAGAAAGCATATCATTTTTGTTTGATCCATCTCTCATACCATATATATTCTTTGTTGATAATATTTTATGCCAATTATATAATTGTGGCCGAAGGTAGTGCTCACAAAATGTCAAAGCCTTTTCAACCAAATAGGTATTGCATATCGATCCTTCAACTTTGGCTTTATTTTGAATATTATTTTTTCAAATTTCTAAGATATCTAAAATTGATATATATTACAAAAAAAATAATCGGCAGATAAATTAAAAATTTTATATTAACAAATAAAAAATATATTATCTCTCAAATGGATACATCAATTTCTATTGCACAAAATATGCTATCATTGATTCGTAAGGCAAGTGTACTATGAGATGTTCCATGGAATCTAAGAAACTAGGAAGAAAACTATGCTCAAGTTTACATAAAATAAAGGGGATGTCATTTTTTAATTGCTCAATTTCTTCCTTTCTTATAACATTGTAAGTGAGATTCTTAAAGAAAATACTTATTTCAGTTAATGCTTCCCAAATATTTTGTAAAAATAATTCATGGAATGCTATGGATAATAGTCTCTACATGAACACGTGATGGTCATGACTTTTCATTCCAAATAACTTGTACTTATTCATATCAATATATATTCCCATGTTAGTTGCATATCCATCAGGGAACTTAGCTCCCTCAATCATTGGCATAAAGTTTCTTTTGTATCCTTTTTGAGACTATAACATGCATTAATAAATTTATTCATTGGTATGTCCCTATGTAACTTTGAACGTCAACATAACTTTATCAATTCCTCTATTGATTTTATATTATCTTTTATTTTTCCCTCCACATTCATTATAATATTAAAAATATTATCAAAAAAGTTATTCTCAATTTACATCACATCTAAGTTGTGTCTAATAAGATTTATTTTACAATATGGAAAATCCTAAAAGATATTTTTTCCCTTCCAACCACAAAAATAAATATTTGAAATTTGCATATTGAGGCAATCATCATCAATATCCATAACATTTTTAAACCCATATTTTTTAATTATTTCTAATATCTCATCACATGACCTCAAGGATGATATACTTTTAACGACTTTATAGATTTTTTAAAATGCATCAATATGCATCCAAAATAAAAGTTCCACATGTAACAATTTATGATGATTATCAAACCAAGAAGTTTTTCCTCCTTTGCTCAAATATAATGCATCTGAGTCCTCTATGCAATACGGACAAGCTAATTTTTTTATAGTGCTCCATCTGGATAATATTGAATATATAAGAAAGTTACTTATAGTCCACATTTGTGTTGTTCCCATTTTGAAGTTCTACTTTATAGATATATCATATGTTTCAATACCATCATTCCACAATTTTTTGGGCTCTACCATAAGGGGCTATAGAAAAATATCCAATCTTTCTTGTTGATTTATCGGACTAGACACAATAATACACAAAAACACATATTCATATTTCATGGACATGTATGGTGGTAAATTATAAGATGTAGCAATAACTAGTCATGAAGAGTATTGTTGCCTTGTTTGTCTAAATGGGTGAAATCCATCTGTGCACAACCCTAATCTAAAATTTTAACTTTCATCTATAAATAATGGATGACAATTATCAAAATATTACCAAGAAGGAGAATTTGAGCAATGTCGCATTACATTATCTTCAATAACATGATCTTTATGCCAACTTATATCATTAGCAGCAACATCAGATACAAATAATATTTGCAGATGATGAATCAATGAAAAAAAAAATATTTTCTTGTGAGGAATATTTGTTTTTTACCTTTTACATGATATATTTTTTTTCTATCAAATATAGTTATAGAAATTACATAAAATTGGTTCACTGTCTATGCCCTAATATATCATGCAGCCATTTATATAGTAATGTATTTTTTTCACCAGCAAACCCAAACATTGCATTAACTTCTTTGAGCCATAAAAACTATCTATTATTATGTCATTCTTTGGTAACAATTCAGATTTCAACTGGCATATTTTATCATAATACCTAGTCTAAAAAATATTATTTTTCCTTTAAATTCATTAGTCTGGAACTTTGAGTGCCATATGGATTACCTTGTCAAATCTCTTCTTCTTAAACTTTTAGTATTTCAAAAAATTAGTTTGCTGATGATATTGGGATATCATCATTGATATACATTATTCAACAATTGTTTCACATGCATCATTGGACTTAGAAAATTTCATTACAATAATTGAATCAATATTTCTATGTATATAATGCTTAGTTATTTGTGAGACAACTATTTTCTATGTTTATACTAAACATAATAGTCGCTAACAAATCTATTTTTTACAAGATGATATTGCACTATGTCCATATCATAGAAACTCTGATTTTGATATTTAAGAGCATTACATAAACATCTTATTTTTATTTCATCCATAAATTCATGATATTTTTCAGCGAATGCAATAAATTCCTCAATCCCATTTACAAATTCATCAATTAAAAATACATCTTTCAATCTTACATTCATCCATTGATGATCAAGTTATATAATATTTACCAATCCTATAATACATTACATTAATATTTTTGGAATTATAATAATATATATAAAGATATGTTTGTAATATAGATGTAGTAATATTTTTAGGAAATTGTATAAATGAAACAAATAAATTGTAGTAAAATAAGTATTATAAAATTTTGGATTAAAATTAGAAAATGCGAGTTATTCCAATGTAATTTTGTCAATTTGTTATATTTAACTATTATAATTGCATACCCTACTTATATATTTTTTTATTATTATTTTTATTATTACAAATAAATATTTAGTAATTGTTTTAATAATTATAAATTATTATTGTAAAGGTTATGCTATTAATATGAGTTATTCAATTTTAAAATTATTAATAATCATTTAATTCTAGTAAGAAAACTAAATTCAAAATAAATTTGGTGATGTTTACTATTTGTCAATAACAAAATATAAGGAAAAAAATAGAAGCCAATAAATACATTTGAAATATAAAAAAATTTACAATTAAAAGTATAAGGAAAAAAATATAAAAAAATGTCAACAATTTATAATTTATCTATTATATTTATAATAATTCAATAAAACAATCAGATAGAAGCCAATAAAAATGTTAAAAATAGAAAAAACTACATGTAACATGAAAACACACAAATGGAGGTATACCCGAATACAATACATTTGAAATATAATAAAAATCATAATTTCATATCTCAATTATGAATAAAAATTATGTTGAACAATATATAGAGGATATGGAAATCCAGACATAAATTAGACGAAATCACAACAAAATAAAAAATCCCCAAAATCCTAAGAACACTTCGAAGTTTTGAAGTGGTATTTGAAAACTAATTTTGTATTTTAGTGATGGAATTTAATTGTCGCTAAAAATGAGACGAAATAACTTTCCATTGCATAATCATTTAAATTTAAATAGTGACAGATTTAATATCCCTCGCAATAATAAAAACAAATATGATTTCTATTTCTAATTATAAATAGATGCAAATATTTCCGTCACTAAATTCTAGGCAAGGATATCCTATTTTCACTTCATGGATCATTTAGTGTTAGAATAAAAAAACTCAAAATTTTCTGCTGCTAAATAGTGATAAAAATTTTGTCCGTTATAGTTTTTACATGGTTTTGTTTATTTTGTTTCCAATCCAGTTTAAATCTATTCCTAATTTTTGAAATGGATTTGGGCATTTCTATTTTCAATTTCTAAATGGTTTATTTATTGTAGTGTATATATATATATATATACACACAAATACATAGACACACAATAAATACATTTATATAGATAAGTTCTATTGAAAATACTCAATATACTTACATGCATATAAATGCACAAAATATACACATGGAAATATATATGTATATAAGTGTATATACACATATATATGTGCATATACATGTATATACATACTCTATTTTAAATATATAAATATAAATACAAACATATATATGTACATACATATGTACATTAAGTGTGTATATGGGCATATTTATATGTACAATAGTGTGTATGAATGTATATAAACATAGAGAAGTACTGTTATGTATGTGTGTGTGTGTGTGTGTGTGTGCATATAAATGTATATACAAACACTATTATCAATGCATATGTACTATTATATGTATAAATGCATAGAATATACATGTGCATATAGTATAGTTTATACATCATTCATTTACATACATTATTATCAATGCATGTATATACATATTTTGTGCTCATATAAATGCACAGAACTCACGCTTAATATACACATGCATATTTATACATAATTTGAATAAATATACATAGATGTGTATATGAAAAGATTTATATACATATATGTCTATATGTATGATAATGTGCATACATATACATGTATTTACAAACTAACAAGTTCAATATGCATATGCTTATATGTACATATATTTTGAGAAGATAAATACATACATACACACGCACGCACGCACGCACGCACGCGCGCTCACACACACACACACACACATAGATAAACACACTTGTTGTTTTCACATGCCAAGCACAAATTGTTTTTTGGGTCAAAAAATAGTATTCTTAGTGTATGAAATTCATGGATATGTTTTTGGAGTCACAAATTTCCAAGAACGAGGAGCAAGGGGGGTGAATTGAAAATATGGGGTTAGAATAAGGGCATAACTGGGAAGAATATGGGGTACAACAATGGTAGAATGGGGGCAGGATGAGGGAGAATAGGGGTAGAATAGGGACAAATGAGAAAGAATAGGGGTGTGTTCGGATTGCATGTTTTAAAATTGAGAGAGATGAATTTTTTTTTTTGTGGAAGAGCCTTGGGGTATATATTCGGATTGATGATTTTGAGCAAGATAAAATTTGTTATTTTATACTTTGGTGTTCATATTTTTAATTATCAAATGTTAAGTTATTTTTTTTTTCAAAGAGATGATATTTAGTATTCCAAAATACAAACATTCCCAAGATTATCTCCAAAAAAAGGTTTAAAATTTAGTGACATATTTATTCTATGTGATTACAGGAGTCCAAATAGACTTTGAGTAGGCCTATACTCGGTATTGCCCATATTTATGAAAGAAAGGTCTTGTCCTTGGGTTTTATGTACATAACTAAGAATTTAAATAACTTAATCTCTATGAATTTCTCAATGAGAATCTATAAAATAAGTAACTCATTTACAATACATGTGATATATAGTTTACTTAAGTAAAGTGCCCCCACTTGCCCTCATCACCTATTCATTGGAGGACACCTCTTTACACTTCTATAAAATGAGTATTTCTCTTTCTTTATTTTGATTTTCAATCTCAAGTATTATTAGCTTATATTTTATTCTACTGTCAAGTTTATTATATTATTAATATATAATTTTTAATTTAAATTATTATTATGGGTTTTATTTTCATGACATGACTAAGAAGATTAATGGATAATTTAAGTTGGAGGAATTCAATTTCATGATGATTAACTCTAATTGAATTGGATAAATTAATCATTCAATGTTTTAATTATTTTTAGCAAACTTAATTATGATAATAACTTTTCTCTCTCAAATATTAATAATTTATCATTATGTGAGATTCATGACCTCTATATATTAAATTTCAAACTCATTGGAAATTCAAAGCTTGCAAAAGTGCAAATAGATATTTCTATTTTATGATAATTGGTATAATATTTAATCCATGAGCTAGTTCAATCATTAGATCTCAATCTCAAATTGACTTTACATATCATGTAATTATTGATCATACAATCACAAGCATTCACAATAATATAAATGCACAAATGTATACTAAAAATAAAGCCTTGCATTAATTTAAACCAAGAAAATACAATTAAGATTAAATCCATCCACATCATATCCTAAGAAATACAATTACACAATAATTTTAAAAGAAATCCTATGGATTATTCTAACCATAAATAATAGATAAGGTATAGAAAGAACGAGAGTATAAGATGAGTTCAAGCATTTCCATGTCTAATAGTCAATGACTTTTTCTTCTTTAGATTATTTAATTATTGGATCTTGTCTTTGTCTATTAGTCTAGTTTTCATATGTAATATTACATGTGTGCAAACTAATGTCATCACGCCTAGAGCTAGCACTATTGTGACCATTCTCGAGAAAAAAAAATTATAAACAATCAAATCAAACGGTACTTCCATGCCCTAGGAAGAATCTTGTGATGTGTGTTTCATATAAAATTTTGCAAAATGTAAGGTTCACTTGCATTTGGACACATTTCATTTGATATTGCAATGCTAAGCTTCTAGTGCTATACAAGTGAACCAAAGCATCTAGAACAAAAATATTTATGTGGGAGCACTATAATGCTCCCTCAAAATTGCAATGATGCTACCATGTATAGTATGCTTACATTCCACATAGACACAAAACTTGTATTAAATATCTTCAAACATATATAATCATATAATTATCAAAATCATATAAATTTGCAAAATATTCTAAGTAGGTTTCTAAAACATAGAAATATTAGGTTGACACTTCTTGATTAGTTTATTAAATTACAACCCTCGAATTGAACTTCAAACTTCTAGCATTTTGAGTATTGACTAGCAGATAGCAAGTGAAAAGTGATTGAGATGATGTGCACTATTTAATTTTAAGAGATAAGGTTTCGTCCTTATAAGAAAAAATATAACAGGGCCAACAAATTGAACATTAAATATAATATAAAATGCTGATAAATCCAACATAATGAATAAAATCAGTAGCAAAGTTAAGTTTTAAAATATAACATTTGTTTTATAAGTTTAACATAATATTTTTTTTTCTAGAACCACCATCAATTAGCAAATGACACCACAACAAATACCCTAAAAAATTGTCCAAAAAATATGTAATTATGGCAAAAGAACATTCATTGACATTTTTCTTTCATCAAGAAAATAATGATAAAGAATTTATCCTAACACAAATTTATTAGTTGGTGATTTTTTATTGGACTCCCATTTGCTAATGAATAATATCATTGAGGATTATCCTTATTATAATAGTGAATATTTTTATAATACATGTTTTTTTATTTAAAATTTTTAATTTATATTTCAAATGTATCTTAGTGATTAAATTTCCTTTCATAATATTAATCATCATTGAATATTAGGAATACGTGAAAAAATATTTTATAATAATTAATTTTTTTACCAAGAAAAATGATTTATATTTGTCTTTTAAATATTTTGAATCTAACATGGTCCAACTATTTCATGCTTTTATTCTTTTTATAGTTTTTCTATCCCCTGTGCCAAATTTGTGATGACACACACATAGTATCTTTTATTCAGATAAGTATATCCCTCCAGATTCAACTCTTTTATATTTTTCTCATTGAGGAGGTTTGCAAAAAAATCTCTACCCATTAAATTATTTAAGATATATGCAAAGCTTATTTCACAAATTTACTCATTGAGACTCACATAATATAGTTAAATAAAGAAGGTTTTATATATTAGAATATAAGTTATTATGTATTTCAAACAAAGTTAATATAAAATAAGTAGATTAAGTTTTTAAAAGAATGACAATAAAAAAATAATTACACTATTTGACATTTCAATTGATGCATGAAAATGTATAAGCCAAGTTGGAATTGCAATGGTTAAGTAAGCTATTTAAAAGAAAATTTTAGATATTAAAAAAATATCATACTCATGTAGATGGTTTTTTATTGGTAATTTATAAAAATAAAGGTAATTTTTAAGACCATTCAAGTTATAAAGAAATAAAATTGATGACTCACATAATGCATTTTCAATAGAGAATCATAGAAAATGGAATCAAAATTTAACTATTATATCGAGAACCAATTTGGTTTTATTACAAGCAAGACAACTATAGAAATTATAAAAAAATTTTAGATAAAATAAATTGTATATGGTATTAATTAATTGAGAGAATACATATGCTGAAGTTCAATGATAGTTGATTTGATGGGTTCTTCAAAAAAAAAAAAAGAAAGTTTCTTTTATTATATTGGTAATCTTAAGTTTATGTATGGTAATGTTTGAGAAGTCAAACAGGCCATGTTTTGTAAGCACAACTTGTTTTTTTTAGAACCAATCAAGCCATCGTGCCATGTACGACATGACATGCTTCCTAGCATCTGTCATGCCATGTCATCACAACAATAAAAATGGGTAGCCGAGCATGACTAATTAGCCCACCATTTTCTCAGGTCATAATGGGTCATTCTTTCTCATGCCAAGATAAGTTAGGCCTAGTCTGGCTAGCCCGGATTCATTATAATTTCTAGGCTAGCACGAATTCATTCTAGGCTACCCAGAGCCATGTCCAGGCTAGTTTAGTTCATTTTAGGCTAGCTTGGGTCATTATCCAAGCTAGCTTAGTTCATTCATGCTAGCCTAGATCAAGTTCTAGCTAGCCTGGTTTTGCCACCCAAGCCAAAACTGGCCCAAACATGTTGGTCATGCCTGGTCATGCCAGATCATGCCATGTTGCATCTCCCATGGTAAATGGGTCAAAAACCCTAGCCCAACATAGCCTGAGGCATGTCGTGGGCTAGCACGGCCATGATTCAGGCACGTTTATGGACCAAGTTGTGCTGGGTCAGACAAGACTTTTTCATGTCATACCTCATGTCATGATCAGGTTGTCTGACTCAGATGACACTTCTAGTTAGTGTGGTAATAAGCTTTCACAATGTTGGAAATATATCAATTGAATTTTCAATCTCAATGTGATTACTCCATAGATCTACCATAAGTTCATATATTTTTATTTTGATTTTATATGAGTTGGAAAGATATATTCAATAAGAGGTACATTAATATAAGCAAGTTGTATATGAATATGATAGTGTCCTAATCAATGAAACTAGTGAAGGTCTAGGTGAAGACAAAATATCTAGTCGGTAACATCAATTTTGAATTGGGCATGAGAAACAATTCATTTGAGATTAAAAATATCAATATCTCAAAAAATATATATATATATATTTCAATATTTATGGTTCATAATTTAAAAGAATGATAAATTTAAAAAATATATAGATCATAAAGTTAAATTTGTATAGGAGGGAGGAAGAAATAAGTGTGATTGCTATGTTAAAAATAAAATATAATAAAATATCATTATACAAGTGATACTTTAAGGTTTCAAATTTTATGTTACTACAATATGTGATATTCATAAGATAGTCATAGCATAGGAGACCATAAGATAGACCATATTCATTAGGACATTATATGGTTCAAATTTTAAAAAGAGATGATTATGAAATATATTGGTATACCTATGGAGGAAAAAATTAGAGAGCCATCTTACATTATCTTGAAATGTGACAAGGAAATCATGTTATTTTCAAATAAAAAAAATAGTTAGTGGAGGATGTAAAAAAGTTAGACTATTAGAAACTCATTTGAAAATTGTGAGATAAGATATACATGACCAAAAATTATGTTAAAATTCATATGAGAATTACATTGCTTGGAGAACTAAGTATTATAAATGATATTATTTAATTGAAAAAACATTAATTTTGTTTAAAAAAAATATAACTTATATTTTTATTTGATTTTCAGAAAATTAAGGATAACATATATAAATATAATTAGTATATAAATGAAATTAATAATTCATATTATTATTAAAATTTATTACATTTAGATACTTGAATAAAAATAACAATTACTATTACATTAAATATAAATATAAATATTAAAACTACCAACTATAGGGGGAAAGAGACATTATGAATTTTGTTAATGTAATGATAACCTATGAGATGACTAACATGAGAAAATGTCAACTAAAATAAAATGCAACTTGTGAAAGTACAATTTTGACATCTAAGTTCTTTTTGGGTTATTTAAGTTGGTGCTACTAAAATTAAAATTAGAGAAATTTATGCTTAGGTGTACTATTTATAAAATATTATAAAAAAACAAGATGTGCCTACATTAAAGTTCTTTATAAGTGGGTTTATTGTGTTAACACACATTAATTTCACCTCCCAACAAATAAGTACCACTCCACTAGTCATCAACACACTCAAAACACAAAATTTACACTAAATACTCATGATTTGACAACTATTCATCAAAATTCTCAAAAACTAAGGTTTTATGAAATCATTACTAATAAGTTCCTCTTTCAGGCAAATCACATTATGAATATTATACCAAATAGTTAGTATTATTTAGTATGTAGCATACCAAACACACTACGACTTCATACTTAAAATTTAATGTGAAGTCCCAACGTATAAATACTATACTTAGAGAAATCAAAAAAGAAAAAAAAAGGAGAGAAAGATATAACAAAGGATGAACACAACTTGCATGCCAAAAGCTAGGCAATGCAAAATTTTCTTCTATTCGGGTAAATTCAAGATGAAACAATAAGTTTATGTTTGACTAAATTTATTGACTAATTTACTGACATAATTTACTGACTAATGTCCGACTAAATTGATTTTAGTATTGGTAATATAATTGTGTTATGATGAATGCATGAAACTATAAGTTTATGTTTGATTAATATGGTGTTTTGATGTTGATTGGTATAGTTGCTATTTAGAACTAAAAATTAGGGTCAAAATGAATACATCAATTTATACATGTTGGCTATGCTGGATGGTGATATGTAAGTTTTGGGACATACTTATATGGTTCAAATAGAAGGAATTGATAACCCTTCTAATCTTAACAAGTGAGATAAACTAATCTATGGTTACTCAAAATTAAGATATATTAATCATTATAAGTATGACACTCATAAAACCAAAAGTATAAATATATTAAAAATATATCCATTATGTGTTATCTAGAAAAATTTATCATAGAGAAATGTGGTGGTTAAGTAAAATATCTAACATAGGTATTTCATCATAGTATGAGAGTCATGTGATAGCTATGATAGATAGTAACAAGTATGCCATGGGATACATGTAAGTGAGAGAAATTTATATGATGGTGATAGTCATGTGAATCATTTCCTCTTGTATGACTTTCATATATGAGATTCATGTGAATATATATGATAATTACCATGAATATGATATTTACAAAGTCAAAAGAATAAATATAATTAGTTTATTTGATATTTAATTTACTGAATATTCTAGTATAATATGGTGGTTAAGAATGATGTGTATATATAGAAATGAGGCAAATTTATGTTGATTTCATACTTTTTTGCTATTTTAGAGAACATTGATGAATAATTTTAAAATTAATGAGTTTTAGATATATTTAGTCGAGGAGGTTAGTCTATAAGTTTGTTAAAGTTGTAGCAACCATTCTTGGCTGAAACTCTATCTAAATGGTAATGACAAAATCTTGTACACAATAATTCTATCCACTCATTAGTACAATCTTTCTACTATGCGATACTTTCTCAATGAATATGGTATTATTATAGAGTCGTGGCCATATTTAGCTCATAAAATTTATTGACAACAACATTAATTTTTTGTCTCAGCAACCAAGTACTCCACTGGTACTCAAGGTCATTACAGATTTTATAGAGATATGACATTACCTTTATGTGATTCAATAGTCTTAAGTCAAAACCGTGATTTTTTTATAAAGTCATGCCTTTGAGTTATAAAAAATAAAGAGCCACATGTACTCATTGCTATACCAATTATTCAAAGCTATGACTTTTGGGTCACTAAATATTAAGTAACCTTGTATTACAAAAAGATCAAGATGTCAAATAGAGTCATAACTATGTTATAAAGTCATTAGTTCCAATGGAAAGTTATGACTTTTTTCATAGAGAAAAGCAAGAGTACCTAAGTATAAAAAGAGAAATTAAAATATTTTCAAAAAATCTCTCTTCTTCTTCCCCCTAACAAAACAAGCAAAATTCATGAAAACTATAAGTCATTAGTTCCAATGGATCAACAACCAATGTCAATGCCTAGAGTTAGGGGGCATGATTCTCAAACCCTCCTCCTTTATAGATAAATCAAAGAATTTATATTAAATTTGCATGGTTTATGGTTTGTGTTATTTGAATTATATGATGTTATGGTTTAGATAGTAGATATAATATTACTTTCTTATATTTTATGTTTATGGATATTAATGGATGATAATTAAATATAACTTGAATTAGAATTTCGAGTAATCATAATACTACTAAAATTCACTGAATTACCAACCAATTATTTGGTCGCTAATTCGGTGTTTTTTGGTCGGTATACTAATTTGCGACCATACACCGACCAAAATAATTGGTAGCAATTTTGCTCATCGCTAATTTTTTTACCGATGAAAAATCAATCAATCGGTAAATTACTGACCATTTACCGATCATATGCTGATAAATATTTATCGAATATATTCCGATAATTTTTAGACCAAAATAATTAGGTTGGTATATGGTCTCTAAATAGTCGGTAATTAACGACCATTTGCAGACCATCCACCGACAAAAAATTACCGAGTATATTCCAACCATTTTCCGACCAAAAGCATTAGGTCGGTAAACGGTCACAAAATAGTCGGTAATAACCGAAAGAATTGCGACAAAAAACCGACCAAAATCTTTTAAAATCATTGGTCGGTAATTAATCTCCAATAGTAATACTGACCATTTGCTGACATTTTACCGATCATTGATATTAAAAAATTTTGGTTGGTTTGGTCACAATTCATTCGGTAATCACTGACCAAAATTTTTTTAGCAGCTTTTCTGTAGTTTTCCTGCAAAAACTATAACACATACCACAAAAAAATCCAATTCACTTTCAGTTTTGATGCAATTGCTACAGAAATATTTACAAATAACACAACAACAAAAAAACCAATAAACTCCAAGAAACAACTATATATACTGCATCTATATATTAATGACATCAAGAGAAAATAAAATAATTAAATCCAAAATCAAAATTTAAGACATTGAAAAAAAAATGTATGTAATACACTCAATCATCCAACCTAGTTTCATAATCGTTATGCTATGACATTTCCTGGTCCACACGGTGAGATGTCGGGCACAGGGGTAGAGCTGTCTGCTGCTGCTAGTCCTAGATGTGGTTGCTATAGGTACTTCTGTAGGTGATGAAGTAGATACTATAGCTGGAGCATTATGCTGAAAAATCCGAGGTAGATCATCAAGATTGAACTACTGTCCTCCTTCCTAAAACTTCTTTGTAAGCCAGTCAAAATACAAATGCAACTCATCCCTATCATCCTCATACTCGATCATGCATCACTCGGTATCAGCCAATAGAAACTATATCGAATTTCGCATCGCATCCTAAAATTCCTCATCTTCAAGAACAAATTCGAAACTGGTCCTGAAAATTTAGCTTCATAGTCTGGTCGTCTTTGCGAGTAGAATGATGATGTCGAAGAACCGATGCCATAGTGGGCATCTTCTCCTTGCCATCAACAGCCACATACTAAATTTGATTCGTATCAACTGGTGGAGCTACTGAATGAGAACTACCTGTTGCACCATCACATGAACCTGAAATAGATTGAGAATACACTTGAGTTGCAGCAGCTAACATTTCTTCATATCTTGCCTAATAAAAATGTACGAAAAGTATTTCAATTTATATACGAAAAAAATAAAAGTTAATTTTTTTTATTTAAACTTATATTTGCTGCACGAGATCTCTTATCAACGAAAGTTTGATCATCATGAGCCTTAGTTTGTGTGTGTATCTGAATAAGCGAGGAGCACTGGGCTTATTACCCTCCTTGCGTGTCTATAATTACACACAATACATACAGTAATTAAATTGAAAAAAAATTTCTTATGATAAATGAAATTTAGGCATAATTGAACACATTTCACAAAGTAATAAACATAAAAAGTATAAATTAGAAATAATTTCATTGCTCATTCGTACTCACGCATGGATAGAGATCCACAAGTGTGTGTAGACATGCCACTTCCCTCCCCAGCTTGCTGTGAGCGATGATTGCCGCTCTGTTAATCACACCTCTTCCTATAATCCAGATTTTTCCATCTGCTTCGCCACTCCTTGAAAACATGATCTGGGACACTTGATTCTTTTTCTTTCTTCTTCAACCATTTATCTTTGATCTTGTACATGGTGTCTTTATATCGACTTGCAGCATGTTTGTAGAACACACTTTTGACCATCTCCTTTGACTGTGTCCACCTATAAACTTTCTGTAATTATAAAGAAATAATTTTTAATTAGTGAACAAATGAATACATAAAAGATGTAAAAATTTTTAGGTAGTAATTTTTACCTTAAATTCTCTCCAAATCATCAATTGCTCTCTATGTGTGAGTGACTTTCAATTATGTCCATTAGGTTTAAAGGACTTCCTAAAAATTGTCATCAAAACCCTAGAAATGGAACCAGACGGCTCTAACTTCGTCCTGTAACCAAAAATTTATTAGTAAGTAAGAAATAAAATAATAAATTGATAAATCATTTGTTAAGTTTTATATCTTACGGATTATCAATTGTCAGATCAAATTGAGCAATAGAGACTCTCATCGGTAGGGTGCTCTGAGGAAGACTTTCCAACATCTCTATCCTTTCCATCCTCTCCCTCTCACGTCTTTTGATTATTTATCAAAATCTCAGGACCATTATGTTTATCAGTCAGTTGATATACTACTGTAGTACATTCACAATCATCACTGTCTGTTGTGGCGTCTCATCCACCCATGACCCTCTACTAGTTTCGGGCATACATGAGGCCGTGCTGCCTATACCATAGCTCGTACGACCTTGCAATGTGCTGCCTTTACCTCGTCCATGTGCCATATTTGTAAAAAATACAAAAATAAACAAAAATGATTAACAATTAAAATAACATAAAACTCACTGCCTACTCATTTAAATCAGAATCATCAAAATCTGGTTTGTCTTCTTCTTCAGATGTGGTAACATCATTTTCAAACTCATGTTCATCACTCGTTTCTTCTTCATTATCAATTAAATTTTCATCAACATCTACATCCCCACTTGTATCCATCTCAGAAGATGCAACTAAAAGGATGTCGTCTTCGTCCCCCACCACAGCTTTGATTATAACACCATTGTCATCATTTTGAAAAGTTGGTTCTATCAAATCAGTACTTGGTGATGTGGGGATGTCAATTTGAGCCCTTGCTTTTATCTTGGACACACCTTTCCAATTATTTCTAGGACCAGTCTAACCCAGATATTCACAATAATAAACATGTGATGCTTGTACTGCTAAGACAAAAGGTTCATACTTGTTGAATCATTTTTTATCGTGCACATCGACAAGTTTATATTGAGGATGGACAACAATACCAATATTTGGTGTTGGGTCAAACCATTCACATTTGAATACAATAATTTTTTTAATCGGGAGGGCTTCGAATTCTAACTCGATCACTTCGACTAGAATTCCCTAATAGTCATATTCAGTTTCATTGTATATGGATCCTTTAATGCATACCCCCGTATTATCATTTGTCCTGTAGCTACCATATGATTTAGTGTGAAATTTAAAAGCATTCATACAGTAACCATTATACGTTTAAACCTCTCTTAGGGGACATCGTACTATACTTTGAAGATAATGATTGGAAATTTTATTTGCATGATTATGAACCTATAATCAAAATTAAGTAGATTGTTTAGATTATAATTATAAATTTTTATTAGAACAATACAATTATTTTGTGATTTTCATTATAAGTAAACATATATATTTTTCAAATAATGATGGAAATTCTTACTCCGTCACGACATTGATAGCTTCTTCATCCATGTTTGGAAACTCTTTATGTTTATCTGTAACAAAATCACTAAAAAAAGAAATTAAAAATTATTGATAAATTGATAGGAAATACTAAATTATAATGCTTAATAAATCTCATTTGACTATTAGTAAATACTTACTCAATGAATGGTTGAACCTCTAGACAATTTATTAGAACATATAGATGAGCATCAGTATATTCATAGTCTACTATATACCTTTTCCCTTCAGTACCAATTGCTTTACCCGGAGGCTTGAAAATTTCAAACATATCATTATCCACATTGTCATAAAGATAAACCTCATTCTAATTTTTCTTAAGTGAAAGAGTTGGATCTCCTTCTTTGAAATAGAATAATGTGAATTTTTCACCCTCATCCATGATATAACCTATTGATATATAACCCTCCACCTGAACCTTATTCATTATTATATGCTTTATTTTCCTTAAGTATCTACAAAAAAAATTATTAAAAATTACAAGTCATTTTTGGGTATATATAAATATATATATAGAAAAAGAAATAGTTTAGTGAATTAATATTATCTTTCTGGAGGATACATCCAATGATAATGGATAGGACCAGCAATCCTAGCTTCGAAAGTCAATTGCATAGAAAGATGTTCCAATGCAAACATGCCAACATACCAGTTGTACTCCACCCAGACATCATAGAATATGCTGGAAAGTCATTTATGGTCCACATGAGGGTAGCATGCATCTAAAAATTTTGTTGTTTGGAAATATCATAAGTTTGAACATCTATCAATGGCTTTTCAACTCAAAGACTTTTCAACTCTGCTATCATTGGCTGCAAGAAAATATCTATCTTCCCCTTTGGATTCGTTGGCCCAGGCACTAACATAGTCAAAAACACAAATTTTTCCTTCATACATAAGTATGGAGACAAATTATACTGGGTCACCACCACAGACTACAAAGAATATTGCAGTTCAGATTGACCAAATGGCTGAAAATCATCAGCAAATAAACCCAGCCTAACATTTAGAACTTCAAAAAAAATCAAAAAAATACCCATCAAAATATTTCCAAGCAAGGGCATCAGAAGGGTGACACATCTTACCATCCTCCATATGATGCTTTAAATGCCACCTCATTTCATTAGCAGTTGCAGTTGATGCATACAATCTCTGCAACCTAGGTGTTATTTGAAAATAGTGCATCTGTTTATATGGCACCTTCACCTTACGTATATACAATCTATTTCCAAAACCCCTAACCTTTTGCTTGTACCGAGCATGCCCATATATTTTACAACTATTAAGATCATTATCATCACCCCAGTATATCATACAATTGTTCACACGGCAATGAATGACCTGTACGGGTAATCCAATGCCTCTAACTAACTTCTTTGTGCTATAGAAATCCAATGGTATCAGATTATCTTTTGGCAATAATTCTTGAATGAATTTAGACATATCATCAAACCATACTTGTGAACACCTGTGTCTGCACTTTATTTTTAACATCCTCACGGCTACAAAAAGTTGAGTATAATTTGAATTTTCCCTCATATACAGGTTTGTCTCCAGCTCGAATCATGTCATAGAAATTCATTTCCTCAACATTGGGTTCCTCATTTGGGTTGAATTCAGAACTCATAGCATCAAAAACCATTTAATGGTATGCAGTTTGATTAATATTATCCAAGACTATCTGATTAGTTTCCCTTACTGACACCCATACTAAACTTGAACACCTCTGGTGGACTTGCTTCTCACCATGGTATATCCAAACATAGTAATCCACCACAAAACCATTTCTATACAAATGCATCTTCACAGTCTCAAAATTCAAAAACTTTTTATTCTGATATTTAACTAAAGCAAAAGGACACCTTATATTTGTGCCATCATTTACACACTCAGGATGTCTCAGAACAAACTCAACAATTTCATCAACTTTATCCCCCCATTCATTAGAGAACATTCCATTCACTATTCGACCCTTGTACATCCATTCACGTTCATATTCCATAACTAGTTAAAAAAAATCAACAACAAATATTTTGATTTAATTATATGAATAAATATATGTGTATATAGTTACAAATATAGTTATATATAATTATATAGACATTTATTTAGTTATAAAAATATTTATATATAGTTATACACATATAGTTTAACATAATTTTTTGTGTTGTTATACATGTAATTAAATATATTGTTACATGTAGTTATACATAAAGTTACACATATAGTTAAATATATATTTATACATGTAGGTATATATATTTGTTCATTTAATTTTATATATTTATACATATAGTAATGTATAGGTATAGATATAGTAAAAAACTATTTTATATACTACTATATACTAGTATATATTAAATATAAGCTATAAATTTAATATTTATATATAATTAAGCATATATTATGTATATATACATTTTCAAAAAAAACATATACACAGAAAGTGAATATTGTGTGTGTATATATTTTTTTTTCAAAAATGTGTGTAATCATCATTAAAAAAACAAAAAAAACTACTATTTTTGATAAGTATTGAGTATACGTAAACTATATATATGCTTTTGTACAACATATATGAAAAGTATATTTATAAATGTTTTTGAAAAAAAAAATATATAATTAATATAGTATTTGTGTATATATACCTACATAGAAAATGTAAACGCAATATATATATATATATTTAAAAATTTTTATACATATAATATTTTATAGGTTTTCAAATATATATATATATATATACTTTATATGTTTTTTGAAAACGTATTATATGTATATATATGTGTGTGTGTTTGAAAAAAATATTTACACATAGAAAAAGGATATTGTGTATATATGTTTTTTCAAAAAAGTATACACAACATATTATATATGTTTTCAAAAAGTATATACTATATATATTTATTAAAAACATATTTATGTATTCACATATTTGAAAAAACATATATAAGTAGAAAATGGATGCTATGTTTTTTGAAAAATATATAAACACATAATATTGTATAAGTTTTCAAAAAATATATACAAGATATATTCTTTGATAAACATATTGGGTGTATACGTTTTGGAAAATGTATTTTACATATAATGTATGCTCAATGTTGTATATATATGTTTATTTAAAAAAAAACTATTCAAAAATATTCTTTAATATTTATTTTTTTATTTTTTTAATGATGATGTGGTAGGGAGAGATGGAGTTCTTTTAATGATTGGAGATGCAATTCTGGGTTTTACTACTTAAGAGCTCTAAAACATAATTATATTTAATTTTGGGGTATGCTTTTATTTAATTTTGGGGTATGCTTTTATTTAATTTTTTTAAAAGGGTGATTTTTTTTAATATTTTTATTTTGAGGTATCTTAATATATCAAGTGAAAATGTGAAGTATATTCCATACCACATAAAAATATTGTATTATTTTAAAAAAAGTCTTTATTGTTTCCATATGGAAAACTATGTATTGTCCCATACTTGAATGATTAGTCATAACACTAGTAATTTATGTAAATATCAGATTGTATTTTAATGATCAGTAAATTATAGTAAAATAAAACCATTATTTATCAACAAGCAGTACAAAGATAGAGACTATGCAATAAAGTATGGAAATATGAATACTACAAGTTTGACCCAAGTGAAAAGTTTATATATATTGTTATAGACATTTAAGATTAACATTATATACAAGTTTGATTTAACATTAATCATTATATATATTAAAGTATAGACATTTATACATAATGTCAACATAATATATAAAAGTAAACCATTAACATTAAGATTAATCGGAATGCAAACATCATGTAATTAAAATCAAAATCACTAAAACCCTAAAAATATAAATAGTAGATGAACTAATTATAAAAAATGAAAAATTACAGTTTAATTAATTGTGTCGAGTTAAAATCATGTTAGGTTAAATAAAATCGAAGCAAAAATTAAGAAATTAAGAGGAGATAAAAAAACCTAATACCCGAATATACTAAAAAATGAAATTTCAAAAATCTATATATAATTCAGAGAGACGGAGATGTGTATAAACAATTTGAAAGAGAAGAACAAAGAAAAACTTACCTGGATTTAGAAGAAATATCAAATTTTTTGTGTTTTCATGTTTATAGTAGGCTTTGATTCAGAAAATCAACAGAGTTGCGAAGAATTAGGGTTAAATGACTTAGCAAATGATTTTCACATCAAAAAATTAAAACAATGAATTATTTACCAAAATTATGGTCGGTAATAGGTCGGTGATAAAAAATCTATAAGTATATGGAAGTTCACTTTACCAAACAATTTTAATGGTAATATATTTTTGGTCGTTAAATGGTCAGTAGTTTGGTCGGTAATTACGATCTTATAAATATACTGGATAACCAATGTACTGACCATTTTTAATGGTTATAATTTTTTGGTCGTTAAATGGTCGGTAATCTTTCAGGAATAGTTTTTGCTAATTCCCTCCTAATTTATAGACCATATTCCCAACCAATTATATTTGGTCGGTAATATATGGTCGGTAGTTGGTCGGAAATTTGGTCGGAAGTATTTTTCTCATGTTCGCTTATTTAGATTTCTAAATTGGTCATGAAATGGTTAGTAATTACCGATCAATTATAATGATAGGTCGTTAAATGGTCGTTACTATATTCGATAAACACACTACAGACCAATTCTCGACCAAAAATATTTAGTCGATAATTATGGCAGTCTTTGGTCGGAATTTTGGTCGGAAATATTTTTTTTTCGAAACCCTTTTTTGGTTACTAATTAGTCATGTTTTGGACAGCAATTACCAATTGAATTTTATGGTCAGTACTTTGGTCAGTATTATCGTAATTTTTAGTAGTGTAAGTTTGTGTGAGGTTATCATGGTGGATGGTAATAAGTAAGTGAGTAGACTCACTCGTGCATATGATATAAAGGTGGTGACAGCCATTCGAATTATGATGCATGAGATGAACCTATATGTCAAATCCTGAAGTTTAAGTATATTAATTTTTATGATTTTGATACTTACAAAGTTAGAAGATTTAATGAATTTACATACTAATCTATTATATATGTCTTAGTGAAACTAGTTCTCAATTGAGATTTATATTTTATAGGGTGTTCTTTAGAAAGGGTTCACCTTTAGTATGTGAGTCACATCATTATTAAGAAGATGGGTCATAGTTAATCCTCAAGATGGTGATGACAATTGTGAGTTCCTTTTACTTATATGATTCCCACTAGTGATACTTGAAAGAGATGCATGTTAATTGTGCATGTATGATGATTACAAAGATATAAGTATAAATACTTATAAACCATATCAATTATTAGTCTTTAAGATAATAAAGGTTAATGAATATGAGTGTGCATATGAAGCAACTACCAAGGGTAGTTGGCAAAGTTTTCTAAAAGGTATAAGATTATGAATGCCCTTACATGAGGATGAAGTATTGTCTCAGTTGTGATATACCAATGCTACAACTATGAGTGAGCAACTATTGAGAATGGTTCCTGGTGAGATCCACCTTCCATGCTGATAGAGCAAGAGATCTTTTTCATAACACTCAACCTTCATTCTATGTTAAACATAAGATATATCAAACAAATTAACGACGTCACATTACTTAGATAATTAGATCTTGGACTGAAGATTGATTAACATTCTTAATATCTCTTCTAATAAAAATGTGTTGAATTTTGTTAGGTAGCCATACTCTTGATATAATTTTTATGGGATTGATATCTATACTTAAGTTTATTATATTACTTATATGACCTATGCACTTGTGAATCTGAGTTAATAAGACAACCTCATTAATGAGCCTTTTGGAATATTGCCTAACTTATTAAAATAGATGGAGCCACAAAGTTATTATAAGTTTTTGACATCATTGTCAAGGATTATTTAGTTTACTTAATCAACACAAATTAACTTAATTATTCTTGCAAAAGAATAATTTTTTCATAAATTGGATAGTATTATATTTGATAAATATTTTCAGAACAAATGACCAAGTCATGTTTTAACTTGTCTGAATGTGGATTATTGTACTAGGATTTATTTGTATCCTTGTATTCTTGCTTCTTTTTCTTTTTCATTTTTGTTAACAACCATTGATGAGTTGAAGCACTTGGACTAAACTAAACCCTTTAGACCTTAATATTAAAATAACTAGAAGAATCCTTACCCCAAAAAAATTGATAAGGATATTATGGAGGGCACCAGAAGTAACAAAGAAGCCCAAGGACATAATGAGCAAGCTATTCAACAGCCCATTTATTTTTTTACTTTAGTAGATTATTGGGGGCATTTAGTGATAGATGTTTATTATGTGATTTGCTTATAACCTATTGAAGCTAAGTATTTTGAGTTGAAGCTGAGTCTAATTGCTATGGTTCAGCAACATCAATATAGTGAAAGGATATTTGAAGAACCTAAAAGAAATGTTGCACTATTTTTAGAAATATGAAATACTATGAAGATGAGTGGAGTTAGCCTGGATGCAATATGATTAAGATTATTTCTATTTTAACAAAGGGTTAATTAAAGCATGAAGTTGATTCTAATGTATATGAAGTAGTTCCTTTGAGACTTGGGATGAATTGGTGAGAAATTTTCTCGCTAAATTCTTCCCACCACAAATTATCTCTTAACTTCAATATGACATAAGTCAATTCCGAAAAGAAGATCATGAGAACTTATATGATGCTTAGGATCAATTTAAAAAATTTCTAAGGAGATGTACTCAACATGGTTTTGAGTTGTGGTTACAAGCTCAAACCTTCTATAATGGACTGAATTACATGATGAGGTATATCTTTGATGCAGTCACAAGAGGAGGCATATTACTTGTTTGAGAAACTAGCAAAAAATACTGATCAAACTTCAATAGATTCGGGAGAAGGTAAGTCATGGTGTTGGAGTTAGATAAGTTCACCACCATTAAAGGAAAGATGGAAGCTCAATTAAGGAACTTGAATGCCCAACAAAACTCATTATAAAATGGAAGAGACAAATAAAATGTAGAGCAAAGGGTATGTATTTCTACCTAATAATAATGTCCTAATGTTTTTTCATCCAAATATGAGGAATCACGAACATTTTTTGTATGGAAACTATGAAAGTGAGCTACAATATATTAGGCAATCCTAAAAAAATATGAGGAATAATACAATGAACTATATAAATTAAGGGAGCTCCAATTTTAATTGCCAATTAACACTAAGAGAAGAAAAGGCAATTGTGGATGATAGTGTATAAATTATTATAGCAGAACATTAGAAGAAAAATAATGACTAAGACAAACAAATGGGACACCTGAAGCTAAGATGAATAAAATAAATTTAGTGATGAAGAGTATTGAGCATCATATTAGTCAGTTGATATTATCCATAAAAGGAAGGGAAGGGAATGAATTGCTAAGTGATACAGATATAAATACAAGGAATTAATTTTCAATATTACTTAGAAGTGGAAAATAGCTACAAAGATAGTAGGCATAGAAAGATTCTGGATATTTTGGGAGTATAAATTTTCTGACTCTTCCAAGAGCAAATGATTTTGAAGGTACAAAATGATTTTGAACAAAAGAATTCTAGAATTTTTGGGAGAAAAAAAACTATACTTTCTTAAAAGTCATGGCTCAACCTGAAAGCCTCCAAGAAGATGCAACCCCGACTAAAAAAGATGCAACCCCGACTAAAAAAGATGCAACCCCGACTAAAAAAGATGCAACCCCGACTAAAAAAGATGCAACCCCGACTAAAAAAGATGCAACCCCGACTGAAAAAGATGCAACCCCAACTGAAGAAGATGCAACCCCGACGGAAGAAGATGCAATACGAAGTCAAGGCATATACCAAATCCATTGCTCCAAAAGAAGGGCACAACCAAGTTCACCCAAATAGGAGAAAAAAGAAAATGAAGAATTAGAGAAGTGAATGGAACTTACGCGAAATTATGTAAAGAAAGAAATAGATCATAATAAAGCCAATAGTAAGTTTATGATTAATCTTGCATTTTCATAATGATTTAGGAAAAAGAAATTGAATGAACAATTCAAAAATTTTCTAAATACATTTTATAAATTAGAAGTAAATATACTATTTGTCAAAGTTCTAGCTCAAATGCCAAATTTATCAAATGTATAATTAGTAAAAAGAAGTTGGACACATATGAATGAGGAGATATGATTGAGAAGAATAGTATCATTATTCAATAAAAATTATCAAAGAAATTGAAAGTTCCTAGAAGTTTTACTATATCTTGCACCACTATACATGAGCATATATATTCCAGAATGCATTGTGTGATTTGGAATCATGTAGCAACTTGATACCCATTGTGTAAAGATCAAATCTCAATAAAATTACTATAACCCTCAATAAAATTACTACAAATGGTAGATTCTATCATCAAGAAGGCAAATCAAATAATTAAAGATAAATTGGTCAATGTTAGTTATTTTTATTTTTCCAGTGAATTGTATAGTTTTAAATATGGAGAAAGTTTAATATGTGCCTTTAATTTTGAGACATTCATTTTTATCCTTGAGGAAAGCACTCATCAATGTCAAAACATGGGAGTTCACTCTCTGTATCAGTGAGGAATAAATATAGTTTTATTATAATGACTTATTGGATCTAGATGACTATTACATATAAGAGAATATTGACTAGATGAATATCAAATATATGGATTAGTAGAAGAACTTTGGAGTTGTGGAAGTAATAAAGTTTACTTAAAATAGGAAGAATTACTAGTGTGATGTATTGTGTGAAATAGAGAACAACTTTGGTTTGTGATTGTAATATAGATGAAAAAAAATAAAATGTATATTGGAGTTGTAGAAATGAGAAAACAAAGGAAGATAACTACTATGAGGTCGCAACATTCTTCAAAATTCTGCCCTCTAAGACTATCATGATGAAAATTCTATGGAAGAAAAGACATCTAAAAAAAGATAAGGGTGAGATAGATTCAATTGAAGGAAAAATCAAAAACGAAGCCATGGCAATGCACAATGCCATGACTTTGGGGTTCCATGATGAAAATGATAAAGAAAAAATAAAAGATAAGCCATGGTTAGGCATAGTGCCATGACTTTAGTGATACAAAATTAAAATGACTAAGGCAAACTTAAAGACAAAGTCATAGCTGTGTCTAGTGCAATGACTTTGGTGTTGAAGAATGAATCAATCCATCTAAAGTATGAAGATAAAGCCACAACTTTGCACAACACCACACCTTTGGAGTTACATGAAGAGAATGAAAATAAAAAGGTATAAGACAAAGTCATAGCAATTCACAAAGCTATGACTTTGGAACTCCATAAAGGAAAAGAAAAAGACAAATTAAAGACAAAGCCATGACAGTACTCAACACCACGACTTTGGGTATTTAGAAGGAAAATGAAGAATCAAGCAAAGAAGAAGAAGCCACAAGATTAATTAAAGTTGTTACATCAACTAAGGAGAAAACATTGGCGATGTATGTAGCTATAGAAATGCTGAATAAAGTGACTAAAAAGAAAGAAATAGGATAATATCCTAAAAATATTGCTTGGACTAAAAAGAGTTCTAATGAATGGAAAGAAGTTTTGAAGGTCTAGCTATGAATGTTAAACATAATATTTCATGGGATGTAACCCAAGAATCATTTTTTATACATGTGTGATATAATAAATACTCATATTCACCACATAAAGAAATACACATGCCCAATAACCTACAAGTATATTCATGAAATTTAAAAAATCCACCATAACTATAGATAAATTTGCATGAAGTTGTTCCACTAATATTAAATCTTATGACACTCAAACCTAGTCATATGAATTAATTATGGTCATGTTTTTATTTTTTTTTTGTGGGGAAAGTTTTTCTTAGGGATAACTAATCATTTTAGCATGCGAGTTTCTTCTTTGGTGTTTAATTTATTAAAAATTCTGGCATATTGTAGTGATTGATAATAATGTGTATGTATGAAAATGGGGCTAATTTGTTTTGATTTCACAATTTTTGTTATTTTGGATAACTTTGATGATTTTTGTGAAATCAATGAGTTTTTGATAGTATTTAGTAGAATAGTTGAGTCTATAATTTTTTTTGTAGTTTCAGCATTTATTCTTGATTGAAACTTTATTTAAATGCTCATGGAAAAATCTTGTATGCCATGACTCTTTCATCTCATTAGCATAATCATTCCATTGTGCGATAATTTTTTAATGGTTATAATATTATCATGGTGTCACATTCAAGCATACCTCATAAAATTTTAATGACTTCAATATTTATTCTCCATTACAGCAACTAAGTACCATGCTAGTACTCAAGGTCATGGCTAATTTTAAAGAGCCATGACTGTAGTATGTAATTTATTTTGTTATTTATTTAACTATTTGTTTCTTATTTTATATATTTTATTTAAAGGTGCAAGTACTGATATGTTGAGAGATTGGTCACGTTAAATTAGGATTATAGTGGGGGTCCTACTAACCAGACAGTAAGCCGGAGAAATCTTTGGAGCATGATCGGGTCCACTATGTTGATATGACTCATTCTGCTAATAGAACCCTATTTTTTTTCTATAAATTCATTGTATACGTAATTTGTTCTACACGCTCTATTTTTTGTCTCTCTTTCTATCTCTCTCTCTCTTAATTTTGTACTATAATATTTGGTTATTAATCTGTAAGCAATAAGTACTTTTCTGGTAGACGTAGTTAGTCATGTTGAACTGCTAGAAACTCATGTTAAAGCTGGTGTCATTATTGTGGTGTGTATTGTTTATAATTTTATGTAATCTAATAATTTCACAAAATCACTATCGAGAGATAAAAAATTCTAACAATGACTACTTTATATGATTTACTAGTCTCAAGTCAAAGCCATGACTTTTTCATAAAATTATGACTTTTGAGCTATAGAAAAATAAGGAGTTATAATACTCAGGCAAAAGCCACAGAAATGAATCAAAACTATGACTTTTGGGTCACTAAATATTACATATGACCTAAATTAAGTATGATAATTTCTAAGGCTGTGATTTTTGTCTTTAAAAGAAGATATAGTCATGATTTATATGTGCAAGCTAAGTGCAAGCTAAGTGCAAGCACTATGGCCACTTTACAACATCACAACCAAATATTTATCAAGAAAGATAATTGGCTATTTTCGTGACCTCCTCACAATGTTGTTGCCATATATCATTGTTTGGAAGCCATCAAATTCCTCACAGCCACTTCATAGTGTCATGGTCATCTATAAACTATAAATGATAAAGCCACGAATCCATAGCCATTTGATAGTACCATGACTTTGTGTTATAGAAAAATTAAGCTCAAGTCTTGGTCATCTCTAATATCACGACCTTACATTATAGAAAGATTTAGATGTCAAACATAGTCACAATCATATCACATAGTCACAACCTAAAGCTAAAGAGATGATAGCTAAAATTATAACTTCTATTGTAAAGTCAAACTTCTTATTTATTACAAGATGGCCTAAGAATAAAAAGAAAAGTTAGATAAATTTCAAAAAAAAATCTTTTTTCTCCTTCCCTCACAAAATAAGTAAAAGTCAAATGTGACTACAAACCCTATGAAAAGTTTTTACACTCCCTAGAAGCTCCAAAAGTAATCAAGAAATGCATGACCAATGCAAATTCCTATAGTTGAGGGGAACAACTTTCAAATCCTCCTCCTCTAAGATAAATAAATCAAAGAATTTCTATTAAATTTGCATAATGTATGGTTTGTATTATTTGAATTATATGATATAATGGTTTAGATGATTGATATAATATTGGTTTGCTTATATTTTATATTTATGCACGTTGATGGATGGTAATTAAATAGAACTCAAATTAGGATTTTGACTAATAGTGAGTTAGTGTGAGATTGTCATGGTTGCCTCTTGATAAATAGCCAAACAACTGATATAATAGTTATGTGACTTGTATTTTATATCTAGTATATGATATATTGAACAAATTAATGACATCACATATAATAAGTAAGTAAACCTTGAACATAAGATTGATTAACAAAAATTTAATATATCTTCTACTAAAAATGGGCTGCCTTTTATTAAATAGTTGAACTGCTAATATAATTTTTATATGATTAATATCTAAACTTATGTTTATTATATTATATGTATGACCCATGCACTTATGAATCTCAGTTGATGAGACAGCTTCATTGATGAGCTATTTTGGATGTTGGCTAACTAATAAAGTTAGGTAGAGTAACAAAATCATAACATATCATATTATCTCACATCCTCGAGATAATTAAAAGTTAGAGAATAGAAGTACATATTTAAAGTAATCATCAAGAATAATTAACATATTGCCTAAAAGTATAATAAATGTGTAAATGACCTTTTCATATAATGATATGTTATTTTAGTGTTGAAATTATAAGAAGAAAATGATGAGAAGATAATCCTTGGTAGTAACAATCCAATAGATGATGCTCACCATGTATGCCATTAATATATAGATATATTTTCATACTAATATACTATTTATCCAATAACTAATTACTACATTGACCAAATACTATGAAATACCATCTTGTAGAAGAACGTCACCATCCTTAAATGCTACATAAAATTTCCAAAGACCAAGTTTATCTATTTATCTTGGATAGTCATTTGGTCATTGTTGATTAATCAAACTATCAAAATAATTTCTACGGGATTAATATCTAGACTTATGTTAACTTTATTAATTGTATGACCCATATACTTGTGGAGTTATGTTGGATGAAAGATCCTTACCAATGAGGTATTAGTGATATTTTAATTAACTGAGTTTCAACACACTCAAAAAATCAGAACAATTACCTCCATAGTAGTATCATATTTAATTTCTTTAGTTAGACCAATATCAGATCTTCAATTGAGTTTCTAAGTTTAGTTTTGTAGGAAAGCTTCTTAGTATAATTTTTCTTTTATGTTTATCTTCCTAATTCTCTTCATCATAATATCTTTTATCAGAGTCTTTCCTTTGAAATATTTTTCAATGGATGTGAAGACACATTGAAAAGTAATGACATAGTTGCTTGTGATCACATTTGATAAGACAATGACTTATTGTGAAGTTGTAACTTCAAGAATTGCTCAATAGAATAAATCATGGCTTCTTCTTTAATTTTATGTTTCATCAATGTTTCAACTTCATCTCCTACCTTTATTTTCTTCATAGATTCCATATGTAAATTCATGACTTCTTCAAAAGTCATGACTTTTATCATTACATCAGCTATCCTATCATGCTTTTTCTAATATTCCTTCATTGTTATCTATGCATCATATTTTCTTCTAGTAAATCGATGATTATTAGTAGAATTTCTTCACTTAATACTTTTTTCTAAATCTCAAAAATTCTTTTAGTAAGTTCTCCATATTCTTGAATTGGTAATTTCAGCATTAAACCTCTTCATTCACATATTTGGGGTAAGTTGCATTGATTTTTCGAAAGTCATGACTTTGAAGTTTGAAAAATATCATGACTGTATGTTGTATATAATTTGTTTTGATAAACTATTTAGTATAACCAAAATATTTTTTGTTTCAATATTATGTTAGTGTAGGAAATAAAATATTGAAAAGTTGGGAATGCAGGAATAGCACAATAATGGGGGTTCCGCTGCCTGGTCAATGGGTCAAAGAAATTTTTGGAGCTGAACCCAGTCCATCCAAGTGATTCGACTTGCTCTGCTATTAATATAAATTGTTTTTATTACTATTTTTTGTGCTATTGTAATTTTGCTTGAGGGTTGTTCATCTATGTTTCTCCTCTCTGCATGATTTTCTTCGTGACGGCTTCTACTCATAAATTTGTAAGACTTGTATTGGTTATAATCTATAAACACATAAGCATTTTTTGGTGGATGTAGCTATTCGTGTTGAATGACTAGTGAACCACTTATTTTTTTTGTGTTGGTTTGATTTTGTTTCTCGTGACCTGCTGGATAGTGGTTATGGATATATATCGCTTGCTGTTTTCTGTTTTCTTCTTTTTCTGAATCTGAGAAATCATAAACATTGGGAGCAGAATTACCTAACACTTTATAACAATCAATTTCCTCAAATTCACTTGCAATGTTTTCTTTGCTCTAAATTACTTCTAGTTCATCATATTCTTTATCTTCATCAGGGCCAAGCCAACAAAGTTTCATGAAATCCTTCCATGTAAATTTTCCTTTTTATCTCTTAGCTATGTATATATGATAATCTATTCTCTAACAATTTTTTTATTATCATACAGAATCAATAGAATTTTTTATAGTTTGGATTTCACTTACTCTTCTCCCCCAAGAATTGTGAATTCAACCTTATTGGCATCTATTAATGTATCTCTAGTAGCTAAATATAGTTGTCACAGAATCATTAGAGCATTTTAGTCTTCCTCTATATCTACCACAACAAAAATAGTATGGAATATAATCTTACCAACCTTAATTAACACAACTTCATTAATCCTCCTCAAAAACTTGATCAATTATTCAGTCATCTACAATAAGAGAAAGGTTGGAGTAATCTCACCAAAATTCAACCTCTTCATTAAGGACATTCACATTAAAGTGTTACTTGATCTTAAATCATATTGTATCTTCTAGAAAGTATTATACCTAATAATGCACATAATCATAAAAATGTTCTAATTATTGAGCATTCTCATAAGTTTATGTTAAATGATTATGTTACACTTTTTGATCATATTCACCATTTCATATATTTCCAATTTGTTTTACTACTTATGATATCCTTCATAAACTTCATATAGTAGGTCATCTAAGATAAGGCTTCAATGAAGGGAATGTTAATTGTTAACTTTCAACTTTTTGAAGATATTAAGAAGCTTTTCAAATTATTCTTTCAGCTTTTTCTTTGTAAAATATTGTGGAAAAAAAACATTAGGTGAGAGATTTTGTTTTCCAATCTGGAAAATCATCCATCTATTCATTTCTTTGAATAATCTACACCACCTCCTCCATTTTTATTTGTTCATGTGTCTCGACTAGGTGCATGAGTTGAGTTGTGAGTTCTATGGATATTATGATAGTGGAAAATGTTGCCGCATTAAATGTTGCAGAGGTGTGAATTATACTTTGGAAAAAATCATGATGTTGCCAGTCATAGCTCTCTTCTCTATTTCAGCATCTTTTTTTGGCTCTTCTACTTTCTACCCCTCTAACTTATTACTACTTTTTTAGCATGGTGGACATGCACCTCTTTAGATTCTGCTCGGTTTTGCATAGTGTTCTATTTATGCATTTCTCCTTCATCGAGAGTGCTAGTTGCCCAAGTTTATTTTAAATAATCTTTATTATTGTATTTATGTGTTCTAGCATTGTTCCAATTTATTCTATATGGTTCTCATATAGATCATTCCACTCTTTTTGTCTCAATGAGTATAACCATAATGTTATCTTCAAGTGATGAATTTTCTACTTTCATCGAAGAGTTGTAATTAGAACTCAAGGTTCCTTGCATTTAATATCCTATTGAGTTACTCCCAAAATATTTTTGGAATTATCTCATCTTCTATTGCACATTTCCATTACTTCCATACAACAAACTTTTGTGATTTATCATGTTCGGGTGATAGTTTATGGGAGCATTGTAGTTGAGTCTATTCACATACTCATTATTCTACAAAACATTGGCTTTCTCCACATGATACATCAAGTTTAGTCTATCTATCATCATTAAACCTTGTCATATAAACCATTTATCTCATGACTTAATCAGATGTGAATAGAGTTGTATTATTAGTTGAGGAGTTATTTGAGGTAGGAAGAACTTGATTAGTAAAGCTTGCACAAGTTCATCCCAACTTTCAATCAAATCTCTAGATAAATATTAGAACCTACTCTCAGCCTTGTCTCTCAAAGAAACAAAAATCTTAGCCTTATTATATCCAAGCTAACTCTATTCATCTTCTCTATATTACATAACTTTGAGAATATTACAATGTAGCTATTCAATTATTCTAAAAATTATCTACCATATTAATATTATTCCACTATATATGTCAAACTAGGCTTCAACTCAAAGAGGTACACCTATATTGGTTTCATCTAAATCCTGAGTTAATTATCCCTCAATTTTGGCATGCAATAATCTTTTAAGATATGATGAGGAATGAGCTATTGGATGGCTTGTTTTAGAACCACCTTAGTTATTTTTGTTGTTACCATTACCTTTTTCTTTTCCTCTCCATGCTCAATATCTCAAAAGATTCTTTATTTTTTCAATTTAAGGGTTCAAATGTGTAATTCAATCCTAGAGCTTAGACTCATACAATGTGTAGAGGCTACAAACCAAACAAAAGAAACTAAACAAAGAAAAAAATTACAAACACAAAACAACCACTAAGTAAAAATTATTATTCAAATAACTAGAAATAAAATTATCTTTTCTCAAACATTATTATATCAACTCAATTTGACTAATTAAACTAAATAATCCCCTATAACAATGTCAAAAATATGTCGTGACTTTTTTATAATGTCAAAACTTATTATTTGTGACATGATCATGCAAGCTCATTAGGTGATTATTTTCATCCAATGACATTTCTTAACTATACAAGTCATATAATTTGTGAAGATAGAGGTTAGTATAAATATTAATCACATAGGGATTATTTAGGTAGTTTGACCAACCAATAGTGAACTTATTATTGTTCGAGTTGAGTAGATAAACTTAGGTTTTAGAAAGATATTTAGACTTTGGGGCTAGCCCTATTCCTTGTGTATAATAAGATTTCTTCATTATTTAGGTAATATTATGGTTGATTATTATTCAAATAGTAGATTGATGTAGAAATTCTATGGTGTCACCTTGGCATATAAGGAGATTGTTATTCTTGGATTATCACTACCAAGAATGGTCTTTTCTTAATATGCTTTCAATATTTAACTATTCAAAATACACTTATTTCATTCATTAGTCATTCACATGTCTACTCTTTTTAGGTTGTACATCAACCACCCTTGATGACTACTTAGACTATATATTTATATTCTCCAACATCTAATATCATAAAAATGTGAACTAGTATTGTAATAATTATATTTGTGCTTTTAGCTTTTAAGCACCATATCCATTTCAATTAATATACATCTTGCCATGAATCTCACATATAGAAATCATACAAGAGGAAATGACTCATAGGGTTGTCACTACCATATGAAACATATCCTCTTATGTGTATCTCATGACTTACCTATAATTATCTAGCACGACCAACACATGAATCACATAATATAGTGAAACCCTTCGGTTAGATATTCTACATAACCCCTACATTACTTGAAAGTTAGTTATTCTAGAATATACAAAATAGATTGGTCATTGATACATTTGTACTTTTGGAGTACCATACTTGCAATAATTAACTTACATCAATGTTGAGTTTTATCCATAATTTTATCTCAAGTGATAAAATTTGGAAGAGCTATCACTTCCTTTTTGTTGTACATAATGAGTATGTCACATGAATTTCTTATCACAATCTATCATAGTCAATGCACATATAACTTATGATATAGTGAAAATCTTAAATTTAAGTTTTAAATATCAATCATATCCATCAACATTCAAATCATAAAATTACCACAAATAAATATTATATAACCACGTCATCATAACACAAGTTCGATAAACTAACTCTAGATCCCTATTTACCGTGATATTGAAAAATAATTCACATGAGATGTTTGGTGTAGCATCTCATGGAATTAAGTGTTCCAAATATAACTTAGTAAGGATCTAAGCTAGTTGTTCGAAATAACTTAGTAAGGATCTAAGTCTCAAAACCTTATCATAATCAAATCTTACTTGCATTCTCTTTAGGTTTGATCCTACGTAGGGGTTAGAAGTCATGTTGCCTAGCATTTTACAAGCTCTTTGCATGAAATATGGTTCCTCCTCTTCCTTCTTGTGAAAAACTATGATGTATTTACTTACTAGGATACAAAGTTATGATACTAGAAATGATCATGATTGAGATTTTTCCTCTTCGAATCACAAAGTCTTGGTGGCAATAATGTCATGATTGAGACAAATATTCTCTAGAATACAAAGCCGTGATAGAAAAGATTGTCATGACTAAAATATACTTGTTATTATATTATTTACATCTCTATATTGATTAAGCCATAGTGTTAGAAAATATCATGAATTCTTTTATTAATGGAGTACATAGTTTCCATGATGTGGAAATAAAGTAATTGTCTTGGAAGATATCATTATGGTTTAGAAATTGAGCAGCATAACTCCAAAAGATTATTGTAGCTACAAAGATAGTATTATATAGTAAAAATAATATGATAAATAAGTAATAGAGTCATAGTATACAAAAATTTCACTGACTTATTTTATAGAGTGATGGCCAAAAAAGGATGTCGTGACTTCTTAATAGACTTGTGGATATTATAACCAAGTTGTGATGTGAGATATATCATGCCTTTCCATCACTTTTCCTACCCTTAAAGTTATCGCTCCACTAAGTTCACCATTTTCACCCAAATTATATTTGATTTTACTACTATTTATCAATTCCATCAAAACCACAATTAATTAAAATCTATTCATTTGAAGCCCAAAATTAGTGCAAATACTTCAAAAGATTTATGACAAATAATAATAAAAAATTGGTATGTGTAGTGTTGAATAATTATTAAGATGAAAATGCCATAAATAGGATGATTTTAAATTAAATTTCTTTTTCCTTTTATTATCATGGACATTTAAAATTGGATTACACATATCTAATATGTATATCCCTTTGCATAACATACCATTCATATAAAAAATATCATTTAATATGATAGAACAACTATTATTGCTAAAAATTAAATGAAAACCTTATGTGTTCAAGAATGAAATAGAAATTATGTTCTTAGTTAGAAATGGTATGTAATAGTAATCATTATAACTTAAAACAATGCAATTAGGGAGTGTCAATACAAAAGCCTTTCTAGCTAATGTAATAACTATCACCCCGTTACCAATGCATGAATCAAACTCTCCCTTGGTGAGCTTCCTACTATTCTATAAGCCCTGCATATTAGTACATATATGTGAGTTAAAATTGGTATCTAATACTCATTAGTTATTGTTAGAAATAATATTAACCTTAATGAAAAACACATCTAAAGTAGTAACAACATTAGATATTTTCATCTTTAAGGACTCCAAATAGGTCTTGTAGTTCCTCTTATAATGGCCATCCTTGCCATTTGGAAAAAAGTCCCTTTTGGGGATATCATTTGTCTTCTTCTTGGACACACCTCCCTTAATCCTAATGGATTTCTTCTTGTTGTTTTGTAACTATTTGATTCCACAAACAAAACTAACTTATCCTCATTTATTAAAGAAGGTTCAATTGTCATATGCATATTGATAAGCTCGGGAATAATGGATGCAATGTGGTTCATCATATAGTTAAGTACAAAATGTGCACAGCTATATGTTAATAGAAATTAGTTAATTTCTAATTCATCATCCATTACAAATCCTAATTGTCTCAGCCTTTCAATTTATTCATTCATCTTTAGTGCATGTTGCGTTAGACATGACCTATCAGCCATCTTAGAGTGAATAACTAACTTAGATACTTTAAACATTTCAGATCTAGCTTGCTCATCAAAAATCTTTTTTAGATGATAGATTATTGTGTTGGCATCCATAGCTTCATGTTGTTTATGAATATTAGGTGACATATAAGAAAGCATGATATATCCTACTAGTTTATTGTGATCCAAATACTTATGATATATCCTATAAATCTTTTCTGTAGCATCAACAACAAGGGATTGGGTAACTGACTCACCCAATACATAGGCTAGTTTTCTTACTTTGAGAACTATGCTCTCAAGTTACTAAGTCAATCTAGAAAGTTTAGCCCTATCAATTTATTTGTATTCAATATAGAACATATGTTCACATTTAATGACATGGTATTTGATTCTATCAACCTAAATATAAAAGAGTAATTTTATTAGATTATACATTGAATATTGATTATTACATCTTTAATAAGTATAGTGTGGCTCTCACTATTATATTATAAATCCATAGCTCTCACTATCAACCCGAAAGAATCTATGTTGAATTTCTAGTGGGTTGATAACAAATTTACCAATAATGATTTTGGATTTACCCAACAAGCAATTTGGGTCAAGAGCTAAGTATCATACATATCAATTGCATCAGCATGCATTTTATCAAATTAGTGCTATCAAACTATTAGATGTGTGTACTATCAACGAGTTTTCAACTCCTCAATATGTGAATATCTTATATATACAATGTACAGATTTGTCTCCAAGCCAACTAACCTTGAGTTTACTCAACAATATAATGTTTTGGGTTAAACCTGACCCATTAATGATTAATCCAAAACATATGTTTGTTGGGGTTCTGGTATATTTCATATCATAGTTTCACAATGAACTAGGAACCCACCAATGATCCAAGTAAATATAATTAAACATCGGACAAAGATATTACCTGTTGCGGCACAAAAACAAAACATTTGATTCCAAATGGTTTGATCATATCCTAGCATAGTCAAGTGTCTATGCCTTTAGTAGAATCCACACAAATATATCTTTGTTATTATTTTGTTTTCTATTTGTCTCATTTTATATATAACTTTTTGGTTTTTTCACACACCTTTCTGGCATTAACTAAAAGGATATGTTATTAATGAAACCTTTTGGTTTTTTCCCACATCTTTCTAAAAGGATGTGTCATTAATATAACCCTTTTGGTTTTATTAATGAAACCTTTTGGTTTTATTAATGAAACATTTTGGTTTCATTAATAAAACCAATTTGTAGATGTTCGAACCTTTAAAATGGACTCAAACTTAAAGCCTTTCATTAATGAAACATCCTTTTAGAAAGGTGTGTGAAAAAAAACCAAAATGTTTCATTAATGACATCCTTTTTGAAATGTATGTGAAAGGTGTGTGACCTAATAAGTTCTCATAACATTGACAATGACTTTAAAATCCCATTTTAAAGAAACAAGCAATGAGTGGCATTTAACAATACAATATTGCTACCTAAGTGATAAAAATATAATAGATTAGACTTAACCTAATTTCATGACTTATTTTATTGTATGACTTAGTTCTTTTGTCCATAATATATAGATTGATTTATGATGCACGAATCATGTCATCCTCACATCAATCTATATATATATTAATCTATGAGTAGACTAACTTAAACAAATAAGTTTAATATCTTATATTGACTTATTTGAGCATGACCATACATTTTTTAGTAGTCCTACTCAATCAAGGAGCCAACAACTATTATTTTCATTATGTAGAAGGGACAAATTATATCTAAATCAATCGCATACCTCTGCATAAATAAGTTTAATATCTCATAGGTGTCATTTTCTAAATCTAAAGTATACAACTCAATGTGTAGGGAATAATAGTGACTTCAGCTCAAAGGAAAATTCTTACTAATAGTCACTATGAGAATGTGTATGACACTTATAAAACAATCCATATAACATTCTCATAGCAAGTCAGTTTATTATATGTTCTCCAACATATACACATGTGTTAAATTAGTATCTCATATTAGTTAACCTACATGCTAGTATTAATGTATTGATATTACCCTTGAATATTAAATATTTGACTAGAGACAATTTAAAGTAGTATTCCATAGAATATATTACTCTGGAGCATTATTATATTAATCTAATATTTGCATAGATCTATATAAATATAATACTAATAAAATAATATCTTTTTACATATAAGATATGATACAAAAGTCTTAAAAAAATTATCTTATGATTGACTTTTAGAGCATAATCTAACAATCTCCCACTAACACTAAAGCTAATCATTAAAGTATCTAATACCTAGTGACCTAGTGTGACCATCATGCTTCCTCTATGCTAAAGCATTGGTCATTGGGTCTACTATGTTGTCATCTATTGTTACTTTGCATATCTTCACATCTCTTCTATCATTAATCTTTCAAATGAGAATGGAAGCACCAAAGTATGGGTTTGGATCACTAATGAGATCTATATCCCTATTCCTTAGCCTGTGCAATAGCCCCATTGTTGTCACAATAAAGGTCTATTGGATTAGTTATGCTATGAACTACTTCAAGTTCTATGATGAACTTTTTGATCCAAACAGCTTCTTTTGCCACATCAGAAGCAGCAATATACTCAGCTTCTATAGTAGAATCAACAATTATATCTTGCTTTGAACTCTTCCAGCTCACAATACCACCATTTAAGCAAAACAAGTAAGCTAACTACAATGTTGAATCATTCCTATCAATTTGGAAGCTTGCATCATTGTAACTCCTTACAACGAGCTCCTCATCACTTTTATATATCAAGAAATAATATTGAGTCTTTTGTAAGTACTTAAGAATATTCTTAACTACTATCCAGTGACTCTCACATGGATCTAACTGGTATCTACTAAAGGTGTCAACTAGGTCGTGCCTGCTTAGTCCGGCACGAGGCACGGCACGATCTAGTCGTGCATGGGCCGGCCCGACACGAGAATTTCCCTTGCCTGTGCCCATGCCGAGCCCGACCACGGCACCAATCGTGTCGTGCTATGCCGAGGCCAACTGGGCCTCGTGTCGTGCATGACCCAGCATGGTTCTATGGCTCGTTGCACGGCCCGCCAGTATGAGACATGTCCCACACCCCACCTCCACCCCATCGTCAGCGAGAAGTACCATAGTCCATACCATACGGATAGGAAAAATGCACGGGCACGAGTCCGATTCCACTTCGACCTGACCTGCAGTCCCACCCGACCCGAACCCCCCCCCCCCCCCAACGGTTAAAAAAAATTAAAATTTGAATATCATCCATTGGATATCACCTCCAATGACTATGGGACAGAATCCGACGGCCCTCATGGTTCTGCCCCCTAAAAATCAATAAAAAAAATAAAAAAAACATAAAAATTACTTTTTTTTAAAAAATATTTTTTCTTTTAATCTATAAAATCCCCCCACCTCTATATAAAATTTATATTTTTCATAAACATGTATTCTCACACTCTCAAAATTCTCTCTAAGTTTTTGCTCTTCTCTCTCTCTCAGGACTCGTGATTTCATCATTCGGCTTGGCTTTTCGGGACTCACAACTCGTGTTTGGAAGTTTGAACTAGACTATGGTGCACCGTGCACATGATCTACCTAACTAATTTACGGGTATTTTAATTTTTGTTTAGTATTGAACTATAGCTTTTAACATAAAAAATAATATTTAATAAAATTAAGTTTTTTTGTTTACTTTCTCTCTCTCTATCTAGCCTCTCTCTCTAATCCGAAAATCTAAAATCTATCATCTAGGCTCTACCTCCTATTTAAAAAAAAATCCCAAAAAAAAGACTAATACTAATGAAACATATTTAAATTTAAAAAATAAAAATCACAGAGGTCTGAGGTTGCTGAAATTTTGGTTTCTCCAGTCATCTCAACCCAAATATCTAAAAAACAAAAAACTAGGAGACTTCTATAGTTCGGACTCATTTTAATATAAAAAAACAGAAAAATGTTAGGGGTGAGGAAGAAGAAATGGCACAGTGCAAATATTGTATGATAAATTTAGCTTGTAAGAGTTCGTTTGAGACTGAGCACCTTAAGAGGCATGCCGAATTATGTACCAAAAAACATCATGTATTAGATCCTATGCAAACCCCTTAGCACTGCATTTTTTGAGACTAGATCAAGTTCAGTCTCAAAGTTTACTCCCTTCATATACCCCAACGAGTTGGGTATGGAAGGCATGACCAAACTTATCACATTGATGGCTATTCCGATCAGATTTTTAGAAGATCCAAGGGTAGTGCACATCATGCAGACATATTTCTAGCCTGCTTATCATAGGATTCCTAGGTCCACATCTAGGAATGACATGCTAAAATTTTATAAGTTAAAAAAATAAATAATAATTAATGAATTTATGGCATATAGTGGAGTGTTATCCGTGACATCCGATATCTAGACAAGTCATGATAAATCATCTTATGCATATCTCACTGGCCACTATGTAGATTCTAACTAGACAATGAATAAAAAAATTATAGGATTCTCTGAGATTTTCCATCCTCATAATGGCCTGGCCATTTTTGAGTGCATGGTGAAAATCTTAAGAGAATATAAAATTCAAAATAAAATCATTAGTATCACATTCGAAAACACGTCTAATAATAGAGTAGTGATTAACATATTTTTTAGGAATATTAGAGATGCACCATTAGAAGAGATCTTTCAAGTCAGATGCTTGTGTCACGTGATTAAACTGATTGTATAAGCGGGTATGAAGGTGTGTTCCCCCACGTTGGATAATATACATAATGCACTAAAATATATTCACACTCCTCGTAGACAACAGAAGTTTGGTAGTCTCTGTTTGTCTGAGAATCTTAAGAAAAAGAAATTCCAATCGAATGTGAGACACCATTGGAATTACATGTACATGATGTTGGAGTCATGTGTTAGATACGAACACGTGATATCCGACTACGTCAATAGTAAGAGTGATGAACTTATTATTGATGACACTAACTGGGCTTCAGAAATTTCATTTATGAAATTCCTAAAAATTTTTTATGACACAACGAACATGTATCCGTCAGTTTATACTCCCACGACTTGCATTGCACTCAGGTACATATGCAACATTAGTAGCATATTTAGGAAGTATCAAGCTGACCCAACACTTAGCCATATGGTTGTAGAGATGGAAACCAAGTACTTAAAGTACTAGTCTACCATTCCATCTCTTTATTGTCTCGCTACATGCATGGACCCTAGGGTTTAGGTGGATGAGGTAGATAACACCCAGACTTATATTTCCTCGTGCATAAACCTGGAAGACCCACCTGAAGGGTTCATTCAGAAGAAGTTGATTGACCTGTTCACATACTACGATACTAGGTATGATGGTGATAGTAGTGAGACTGTGATTACGGATATGGATACCTTCTTTGGAGATAATTTTTTTATTCAATTTGCGAGGGGTAAATGAATGAGTGGACCATTACATAGGAGCAAGCTTTCTCGGTACTTAGATACTGATTACTGCTCAATCCTATCACATTATGATACTAATATTCTTGATATATTATAGTAGTGAAAATCATATGAGTCCACCTTTTCCGTGTTATCTAGGATGACATGGAATCTACTGACTCCTCTAGTGTCGAGCATAGCATCAGAGTCTACTTTTTTGTTGCAGTGAATATTATTTCACATAGGAGATCGAGATTACGTCCAAATATTGTTGAGGTTTTGGCCTATTTGAAGGATTAGGAAGATTTGAGGTTTAGCATCCAGAATCGTGCTGGAGCTGGGATAGGGACTGCATCCGCTGCGAAAGCTGAGGAGTTGATTGCTGATGATGATGATCCATATGATAGTGATTTTGATGTTGTGGTTGATGATGCTCATGATATGCAGATTGACGATTGACATGGTTTCTAGTTTCCCCTACCCATTGCCAGACACCAGTTGCCAATGCCACGCCATGCCATATGTCATTTGTCATTGCCACTTGATTTTGATTTTTGATACCTCACGGTCACGAACTAACAGACATAATTGATGATTTGTATTATTTATTCTTAATTTTGATTTTTGATTTCAATGTTTTGTTTTGTATTGATTGTATGCTTTTTTATTTGCGTTACGTTGTCTTTGCTTTAGTTCAATATCTATTGGCCGATATCGATTGGACATTTGGTTTGCTTTTGTTGTTGTGATTTTGTAATTTTTTTTAACGAAATATTTGTTTAATTTTTTATTTAAAACTTTATAATATAATTCTAATAAATTATAATCTAAATTTATTAAAAATTAATAAAAAAATTTAAACTTTATTAATATTTTATATTTAACAATTTTCATGTTACAAATTTAAAATTTTTAATTATTATCTTAATATAATATATATATATTATATATAGTTTAAATGTTTAATACAAAACTTTAACTTTTTAAAAATAAAAAAAAATTAATTTTTTTTAACTAGGCTCATACGGTCCTGTTTTGGCCCGTACGGGCCAGACCCGGCATGGTACTTTTATCGCCGGGCTAGCAGGCCATGCCTGGCCTTGCTTAAATAAACCATGTCGGGTCAGGCACGGCACGATATAGTAACTGCGTCGTGCTTGGCCCAGCACAAAAGCATGGTTGTGCTCACAAAAAATGGGCCGGCCCAGCCCGACACGTCTCGTTTGACACCTCTAGTATCTACTCATCATGTTTAATGCATATGAGACATCAGGATAAGTACAAATTATGGTATACATGATAAACCCAATAATAGATGCATATGGAATCTAATCCATGTGTTCCCTTTCCTCTTTATTAGAAGGACATATAGCCTTAGAAAGGCTCACTCCATGTGACATTGGCAAGAATTCTTTCTTAGAATTCTGGATGGAAAAATGATTAAGTACTTTATCAATATATATACTCTACTTAGGCCAAGCAATCTCTTAGATATATTTCTTTTGATATTTATGCCTAATATATAGGCAACTTCTAAGTCTTTTATTGAGAAACAATTTCTAAGCAAAGTCTTTATAGATTGTAAGACAAAGATATCATTTCCAATGAGAAGTATATCTTCTACATACAAAATAAGAAAGTTGGTGGTGCTCCTACAAATCCTTTTGTAGACACAAGGTTTATTTTCATTCTTAATAAAACCAAACATTTTGATTCCATCATCAAATCAAAGTTTCCTGCTTTTTGAAGCTTGTTTTAATCTATAAATAGAATTTTGCAACTTACATATCTTTGTAGCATCTTTGGATCAATAAAACCTTCTAGTTGTGTCATATACACATCCTCGAATAGATTCCCATTAAGGAATATAGTTTTGACATCCATTTAGTAGATTTCATAATCATGGTAAGCTACAATATAAAACAAGATCTGAATGGATTTAAGTATCACGACTGGTGAAAAGATATCGTCATAGTCTATACCATGAATTTCATTAAAACCTTTAGCAACCAATCACCCTATAAAGGTATGCACATTACCATTCATTTTCACCCAATGAGATTTATTCTTTTAGGTGGATAAATCAAAGTCCATACTTGATTGGTATACATGAATTCTATTTCAAATCTCATGGCATCCAGCCATTTCTCAAAATTTGAACTTTTTATAGTTTTTTGATAGAATATAGGCTCATTTTGATCAACAAGCATTACATCACCATGATCAGACAGAAGAAGAGAAAAATTCTCATGCTAATGATGTATCCTATCAAATCTACACAGAGTTCATTCTAGCTACTAAAATGGGTTGTTGTTCCACAACTTTTTGTGGTGCAACCAGTTAATGATCCACAACACCTTGTGGTGCATGTTCTGGTTCCATCAATGTTTCAATGCTGGTATGTGTATCTCAAATTTCTTCAAGATCTACTTTTCTCCCACTAGTTCTTCTAGAAATAAATTCTCTTTCTAGAAAAATACCATTTCTAGCAATAACCACTTTGCCTTATGTAGGAAATTAAAAGTAGTATCCCTTTGTTTCTATAGGATTTCCTATAAAATAGCATTTATTATATTTGGGTCAAAGTGACAATCTCAAATCTTCATGAAAGGCACCTTGGTAATCTTTTTTTGTCCATATCTCACATGGTGTCTTTGTAATTATCTTAGATGAAACATGGTTAAGCGTGAAAGCAGCTCCCTCCAATGCATGTCCCCAAAAAGAAAAAAGTAAGATCTACATGACTCATTATTGATTATACCATGTCTAACAGAATAGATTCCTCCTTTATGATACACCATTCCATTGTGGTATTTTAGGTGGAGTGAGTTGGGATATGATCCCACACTAAACTAGATGATCACAAAACTCTTGGTTGAAGTATTCACCACCTTGATCTGATCAAGGTATCTTAATACATTTTCCAAGTTGATTTTTTACTTCATTCTTAAATTCTTTAAACTTTTGAAAGGATTCTAACGTTTGTTTCAATAAATACACATAGCCATATCTATTGAAATCATCAGTAAATGTAATGAAATACTAGCATCCTTCTCTAGCTGTTATATTAAAAGGGCCACATATATTACTATGTATAATTCCTAACAATTCATTTTTCCATTTGCTTTGACCAATAAAAGGAGTTTCAGTCATTTTGCCTAATCGACAAGACTCACATACTTCATATGATTCAAGATCAAATGAGTCTAAAAATCCATCTTAATGGAGTTTAGATATGCATTTCTTATTTATATGGCCTAAGCGATAGTGCCATAGATATGTTTGGTTTGAATCATTAGATTTTAACTTTTTTGTATTCATGTTATAAACTAGGCTTTCACGGTATAGAATGTAAAGATCATTCATTAATTATGCACTACAATAAAACATCTCACTTAAATAAATAAACCAACAATTTTTTTCTTTATTATAAATGAAAAATCTTTCTTGTCCAAACAAGAAATAGAAATAATACTTCTAGATAAAGTAGACACATAATAACAATTCTCAAGTTCAAAAATAAGTCCAGTAGACAAATATAAAATATATGATTCTACAGCTATGGCAACAACTCTTGCACCATTGCCAACACGTAGGTCCACCTCACCTTTTTGTCAACAATCTACTCTTTCTTAGATCCTGCATATATTACAAATGTGAGAAGCACATTTGGTATTGAATAACCTTGATGAAGAAGTAGATAAATTGACTTTGATAACATAAATACCTGAGGCATAAGTCTCACTTCCTTTCTTCTTTTTCAATTCTTCCAGATATTATTTGCAGTTCCTCTTCCAATGTCTATCTAGTCTGACTATAGTGGAAGTAAGTACATTCCTTAGTCACCACTCACTTAGGTTTCAATGCAGAAAATTTTGTCATGCCTTTGGTTTGGGGTTTACCCTTACCTTTGGGCTTAAGTTTTCCTTTGCCCTTTTATACTATCATTATGGGCTTGATCTTTTTAAGATTTTGTTCAGTAGTTCTCAACGTGCTTAATAATTCAGGCAAAGTTTTGTCAATTTCATTCATATTGTAATTCATGATAAATTTGATTATAGCTTTTAGGAAATAATTGCAAAACTAAATCAGTATCTATCTCTTTGCTAATTGGAAATCCCAATCTTTCTAGATTCTCAATGTACCCAATCATTTTGAGCACGTGAGTTCCTGTAGAGCTCCCTTCTATCATCTTGCATTGAAACAAGGCCTTAGAAACCTCATACCTCTCATACCTTGCATGCTCTTAATATAGTTATTTTAAATGTTCAATCATATGATAAGAATCCATGTTCTCATGTTGCTACTGAAGCTCATTGTTCATGGTGGCAAGCATAAGGAATGCTACATCCAAAGCTTCATCTTGGTACCATTTATGAGCATCCTTATTAGCACGAGGAGTATTAGGAGTAGGTGATTCATGAATAGGCTGCTCTAGGACATATAGTTTCCTTTCTTTTTGAAAACAATCTTCAAATTCATGTACTAGTCTAGAAAATTAGCTCAATTGAACCAATCATTCTCAAGGATAGATTGTAGTGATAAGTTGTTTGATGTGTTTGCAGATATGGTAAACTAAACTTATGTAGAAATTAGTATCATATTTAAAATTTATTTAATCATGGCTTTAATTAAATGATCCTCCTACTAAATTATTAGGTTGAAAATAATCCCTCAATTTTTTTTTTTAAATTAACCCTTTAGTGGGCCAAAATCCATATTTTACCTTTTCTGAGTTAGCTTTGGCTAATCACCCAAAACGTGGCTATTTAGGTAGGTAAAATTTATCAATTACAACTAATGAAACTCTTGGACAATTAGGTGAATAATACATTTTGTTCTTAGCCCATCTAATAGTGCATCTCTTAATTTTATGTCCCTAAGTTCTCAATCTAATTGAGATAACTTAATTAAGTCTCACCCTAAGTTCAATAGACTAGATATCATAATTATCCTATCACATTCTACCAATATAAATAATTATACTTCACTTTGGCAAACTTATCTAATATTGACAGAGACAGTAATGAGTATCAAACTTTGGTAGGCATATTTTATTGACTTATTTTTAATTTGAGAGATTTCTTTAATTGTTTAGTAAAACAACCAATTTAACACGCATCACATATATTTAAATGTATTGGTATTTATTTTACTAGGCTAGTTATGTATGAATATATATTGCACAAACACAAAATAAATGTGACATGGTTATGACCCCAACTAAAATGATTTTCTCAATCTAATTAGATCAAAAAGTCAACCTAAAGGGATTGTATCTTCTCCAAGTGCATCCTCGGTTGTCATATGTTGTTGGTTGCTTTCTCCTTTAGAATAACTTTCTAATCTAATACTATTTTAATTGTACATTACACAAATAGAAGAAAGTATTGAGTTACATTCGAGGGGAATTAGATGAGAAAAGAATTTTACAACTTGAATTATAAATTAAAAGTCATGACACGTAAGCCATATTTAACTTACAACAACACTAGGTAATCTTGTAATTCATCTACAATCCCCAAATTATTTAACTATTCTTCCATATTTAACATATAACAAAAAATGGCGTATGCAGAACAAAATAAAAAACTCTCATATTGAGAGACAAATTCCACATGGATAGAAGAAAAAATATTAGAAATAAACTATTTTTATTATTATGTTACTTATTTATGAGTGAAATATTATTAGAAAAAAAGGAATTTTCATTTTATATTTGAATTGTTGATAATTATTAATAATTTATTATGAATATTTTTTTTAGAAATATTTAATGATTTTGCAGGATTGGGTGCTAATATATTGAATTATTTTAATTTTTAATAGAATCACAAATTTTATTGCATGAAGTGTGATTTTTATTTTTAACTTGTGATTTTGGACAGAATTGCATGGTATAATACAAGCTTCATAATTTCATATTACCTTTTAACCATTTAATCTAAATATTTAAATTAACCAATATTAAAAATTGGGATTGAGCCGAACTAATCTCCATAAGCTAGCTCAAAGGAGAGATTTAACCCACCCTCCTCACACTCACAATATTTAAAGCTAATATTAACCAATATTAGCTTTAAGCACTATATTTTACTCAAACTTTTTAATGTGAGATAATTTTAACGTACCCTTCTCACGGCTCACACTCAAAGATGAACTTTTGAAATATGAAGTTTTTGCAGGACTAGACATCTATGAGTGCCCCATAGTTGCTATTATACCGATTGAAATTAGTTTTGGATGAACTCATCTCCAAAAGCTAGTTCAAAGGGAAAAGGAACCCACATCATACATATATAATATATTATATTCAGAATTTCTGATGAAGGATAATTTTAACAAACAAAATAATAAAAAATACTAATAATGTAATGGAATGTATGGAAAATTTGACCTAATATAAATATATTTAGATGAAGGATGCAAATTAACAATTAATTTAAAAATTATTTAAATAACTTTATATTAATTTGAATTTATTTATATAAGTTTTAAATTAACAAAACCAAATCCCTTTTAATTTTTGGGGGAAAAAGTTCATTTAATTACCAAAAAATCTTTAAAAATTTCTTAAAATTTTCCAAAATAAAAAAAAAACAAATTTATATCACAAAAATATGATATTAATGGTTCTTAATGTGAAAAAAAAACTTAATATCCATGTTTAATGACATAGTTATCATTTGTTATATTATAAAAAATTTGAAAAAACATTCTAGAAATACATGAGGTACTGTTCATTGCAACCAAAAGCTAAAAAAACTTAAATTGATAACATTGTACTAGTTTGCAAGCAATGATTTTGGAAGAATATAATTTACATTTTATGTTTTATGTTTGCCAAAAATGTTACCCAATTATTAAGAATTATCATGTAGGGGTGTTAAACTAGATATGTGTTTAAATATACCAACAGAATATGGTATAATACAATAATGTGGTAATTAAATAAAAGCAATGTCATAATTGAATAAAAAAAACTACTATTCTAACACATGCACATAAATTTCACACAATGCACAAGCATATAAATTACAAAATCTCCATTGGTTCACACTAATTGAAACATCACATTGGAATCTTGAAATATTGTGGTAGTGTTATAGGTGTACATGAGGTGCAAATGAATTAATGTGAAATCATTTTTGTTTTTTCCCATGTTTCCTATCAAGAACTTGTTTGCTTCATTTTCGAGAAATATAAATATATATATATATATATATAGAAATAGAGAGAGAGAGAGAGAGAGAGAGTCGGAGAAGAAATAGTGATACACATATTTATTAGCCACTGATCTCTTCCCTTGTTTTTCTATCCAGTTGTTTCTTGTAGAAGAAAACCCCTCATTTCAATTTTATCACCAATAATTATTTTTATTTAGAGAGAGGAGAGTCAAGGCCTCTTATCTTTTTTTTTTCTAAGATGTGCTATTTTTAAAAAGATAAATCATTGCCCATTTAATCACCCCCCTTTTCTAGTTTTTTCTTTTATTTTGCTTTCAAGTTTTTTTAATATATGCATCCCATAAGCTTTTAGCTTCTTCACACAAACTTAATTATAGTAGCATAACATATTTTCCTTTGATTAAGGTGTGTATTGGTATTATAAATACCTTAACTTCCTTCTTCAATATATTGTAATTTCTCTTCATGGAATCAGCGGAAGAGCTCTTCTTTTAAAAAATTTGCCTTTTTTTCTTTTGGTATTTTGATCTCTTTTTGACAGTGTGCTCCTCTACCGCTCTTAGACTGTCTTCCCTTCTCATGTTTAAATTTTGTTGATTCTTTCCTTCTCTCATAATTCATCTACATCACTTTCATTATTTTTCTCCACATTGCACGATTCAGATATGCAAAATACCCTTGTGATTTCTTTGACCAATTAAAAAAAAGTTGATTTTTCTTATTCATTGGAGAGGCTAGCATTAACCCTTTGAAGGCTTGAACCATGTTGATTAAGAAACTAAGGTACTAATCTGGAATAAACACTCTTTCATGCAAATTTTCAATTTTAATGGTCAATTTTTCCAAGCTTCCATCTTCTTTTGGAGTACATTCAAAAGTACGTATGTAAACTTTGCAACTCTTCATTACATCTCCTACAAGGCAAATGAAAATTATCTTCCCACGCTCATCATCTAACTTTATCATCTCCTTGAAATTATTTTTTCCCCTTCTATAGTATTACTACAAAAAATGTTATGTTTACTTTACTATATCACAAGACATCATAATCCAAAATACCTCAATTTCGAGTCAATCATTAAAGTGTCTATCTACAAGAATCCAATTTGTTTTGACATTTGTCTTCTTGACTTGATTTTCCAAATTCAAGTTTTCATTTGTGGTTTTTGATGGAGAATTTGATTCAACCTCACCATGGTTGACCATGAAAACTCTCCCTCCTCTGCCACATCCAATAGCCCAATTCTATCAACAACCTCTGATTTATTCACCAACCTAATTACTATTAATGTTGGGACAAAAATTCCTCTCAAATTAACTACTACCAATTATTATGTATGGCTACACAAATTGATCCTTTCTTGATTGGGTATAACTTATGTGTAAGAAAATAGAGGCATAATATTTTATTGTTGATTTAACCACATACAAATCTAGCTGACTCTCACTGCTTCACTCACAAAAATGTTGAGAAATATCCAACCTTAGAATTTAGGAGCATAATATATTAAAAAAGCATGAGGATACATACACTAATCTTTGAGCCAGACAAAGTAGGAGATAGAAAATGGAGAAGAGAAACAATACATAATAAGTCATGAAGTTGAAGATACTAATCACCGAGAGAAATACCAAGAAATAGTAATCAGACACAAGGACACATTCAATAGTACACAGAAAGGCGCCTCAGTTTTTATTTTTGTTTTTATAATAAAACCTGAAGCCCTAATAGGCTTAAGAGAGAAAGTGGGCTACCTAACATTTAGGTTGGACCCACATTATAATCTTTCCCTCTTGCTCAACTTAAGGAAAGATTAAACTCTAACATCTCAATTAGAGTTCATGCTGGCTGACCCTACACAAATCTATGTGAATCTTTTTAAGCTTTATAAGCTCTTTTCTAATGATATCTCGTAACCAATGATATCTCACATCAATATGCTTTGTACGGGAATGATATGAAGTATTCTTGCATCAAGTCCATAACACTCTGATTATCACAAAATGCAACATACTTATCGTGCATCAAACCCAGCTCTTGGACAAATCTCTTCATTCATAATATCTCTTTTGTTGTTTCAGTTGCTGCTATATATTATGCCTCAGTAGTAAACAAAGCAACACACTTCTATAACTTAGACTGCCATGAAACAGCTCCCCCAACAAAAGTGAATAAAAAACTAGAAGTCAACTTTCTACCATCTAGGTCACTTAACATATCAGCATCTGTAAAACCTTCTAACACTGGGTTTGAACCCCCAAATCTCAAACATGATTTTGAAGTATCCCTCAAATATTTAAAGATCCATTTCACAGCTTCCCAATGCTTTTTTTTGGATTTGAGAGAAATCTACTCACTATACTAATAGCATGTGCAATATCATGCCTTTTACAAACCTTACAATACATAAGACTCCCCACTGCTAAGAAGTAAGGAATAGAACCCATTTTTTTTGTTTTAATCAGTTGTAGTAGGGCATAAGCTTGTGCTAAGCATAAAGTGATTGGCTAGATGTGTGCAAATTGACTTAGCATCTTTCACATTTAAACTTTCAAGCATGCATTCAACATACTTTTCTTGTGACAACCACAACATCTTTGCCTTTCTATCTCGAGTAATTCGCATGCCCAACATTTATTTTGTAGTTCCTAAGTCTTTCATGTCGAAAGACTTGAACAACCTTTCTTTCAATTTACCAATCAATTTTGAATCATTCTATGCTTTAACATATCATCAACATATAGTAAAAGAATGATGAAGTTGTCATCTTTAAACTTCCTAAAATAAACACAATGATCTGCATTTGTTCTCTTATACTCATGGCTCACCATAAAAGAATCAAACTTTATATACCACTGCCTTGGCGATTGCTTATGCCCATAAAGACTTTTATTTAATTTGTAAATCATGTGCTTCTTAACTTTTACTTCAAACTTCTCGGGTTGTGACATATAATTTTTTTCATTCAAATAACCATAAAGAAAAGCAATCTTCACATCTAACTATCAAGTTTGAGCTCTAAACTAGCAGTCAAATCTAAAACAACTTTGATAGAAGGCATTTTCACAACTGGAGAGAATATCTCATCAAAGTCAATATCCTATTTCTACCCAAAACCTTTAACTACCAAATAAGCTTTATATTTTAGTAATTTTCTATCAATATATTTCTTCAATTTGAACACTCATTTGTTTCTTAATGCCTTTCCGCCCTTTGGAAATTCCACCAATTCATAAGAGTTATTCTTTAACAAAGAATGCATTTCTTCATGCATAGCTTTTATCCAGCTTACCTTATCTACAAGAGTCTGTACTTCTTGAAAGTTCTCTAACTCCCCCTCATCAGTAATCAACACATACTCTGAAGAATACTTGGATGATGGATGACTCTTCCTATTAGTCATTCTAATTTGCAGTTCAAAAATGACTTGTTGAGGAGGCTGCTCCCCCTGCTCAACAGGTTGATCACTCTTTGGCATCCCATCATCAACTACTATCTCTTGTGCTTCATCACTTGTCATCTCTACTTGCCCATTTATAGTACGCTGGAAAGAAAAATGAATAAATATAAGATCAATAATACTATTATTGATAGCTTTAACCTTTTCAGTCTTCTCATTATCTGAAATAGTCTGATCTTTATAAAATATCACATCTCTACTTCTAAAAATCTTCTTTTCCACTAGATCCCATAATCTGTACACAAACTCTTCATTTTCATAACCAACAAGGATACATGGAAAAACTTTGTCATCAAGATTTAACCTCTACTCTTTAGGTATATGTGCAAAAGCTTTGCACCCAAAAATTTTCAGATAATTGTTAGAGGTGTCAAACGGAACACGATGGGCCAGCCCGGCCCATTTTTAACCGGCTCGACTATGCTTCCGTGTCGGGACAGGCACGGCACGGTTACTATACCGTGTTGTGTTAGGCCCAACATGATTCTATTGAGGTCAGCCCTGCATGGACCGGTGGCACGAATCTGTCTAGTTCAGCCCAGTCCAGTAGAACCCTAATTTAAAAAAAATTAGGGTTTGGCGGCGTACCGCCGCGCCTCCCTCCCGCCGTGATGCTTCTTCACTATTGGGGGACAGTGAGTTTCGCTTGTCGGGCTCAGCTTCTGCCATTGGGGAGGTTTTCGGCTCGTGCCGAGATACCACACCAACGGGCCACGGTATAGTGCCGGGCTATGCACTGTACATGAGGCATGGTTGGCCTCGGCACGGCATGGCATAGTTAGTGCCATGGACAAGCATGACATGGGCACGGGCATCAGAAATTTCCGTGCAGGGCCGACCCAGGCACTATCAAATCGTGTCGTGCTTCATGCCGAGCCGGGCCGGCCCAACGTGGTTGACACCTCTAATGATTGTAAATAACATCTTTTCTTGTCCATACCTTATTTGAAATGTCAAACTTAAAGGAATTAAGGGAGACATATTTATAATGTAACAAGTAGTAAAAAAAAATAAAAAATAAAAAATAAAAAATAAAAAATAAAAAAAAATAAAAAAAAAGTAACAAGCAGTATAAATAGCTTCACCCCAAAACACTTTAGGTAGCTTTGCCATTTTTAGCACGCATCTGACCTTCTCAATAATAGTGTAGTTCATCCTCTCTACAATACCATTGTGCTATGGAGTACCAACAATTGTCTTCTTATGTATAATACCATGTGATGAGTAGTCGTTTCTAAACTTTTTTGCTGTATACTCACCTCCATTGTCAGTTCGAAGACACACCAAAAACTTTTTTGTCTCCCTTTCAACTAAGGCATGAAATTTCTAGAAAAACTGATACACTTGATCTTGGGCCTTCAACAAATAATCCCACACCTTTATTGATGCATCATCAATGAATGTGATAAAATATCTATTTTCACCCATGCACTCCATCTCAAAGGGACCACAAACATTAGAATAAACCAATTCCAAAATATTAGATTTTCTTTTTGAAGACTTAGAAAAAGAAACTCTATGATATTTTTCAAATAAATAATAATCACAAGAGTTAAGACTAATACCTTTAGTAAAAGGAATGCGACCCTTTTTGTCTAGAATATATAACTCTTTCTCACTCATGAGACCCAATCTTTTGTGTCATAAATTTGGGGAGGAACCATCTTTAGTTACATTCAATTCATCTTCACAGATTTTCACAACAATCATGTAAAGTGTGCTTCTAACCTTGCCTCTAGCAGCTACTAAAGAACCTTTGGTAAGCTTTCATTTATCATTACCGAAGTAATTTAGATATCCTTCCCAATCCAAGGCAACTCCATAAATAAGATTAAGACATAAGTCAGGAATATGCCACACATTTCTCAAAGTCAATGAACAACCAACGTTTATCTGTATGCAAACATCACCAATACCCACAATCTTTGAGTAGATGGTGTTCCCCATCTTACCAGTACCAAAGTTTCTCGGCCTATACAATGTGAAGAACTCCTTATTAGGAGTAACGTGATAAAAGGCTGCTATATCAATAATCCACTCAACCTCAATATCTATCACATGCAAACATTCTTCAACTCCAAAAATTAGAAATGCTACATCTTCGTCAAATAAAGTAGCTGTAGTATTTTTATTTTCATATTTCCTCTATTTTTTGCCTTCTTTTTGTTCTAGTTTCCAAGCATAATAGTTTCTTTTTATATGTCCTTCCTTACCAAAATGATTATACTTTTCTTTTTCTGTAGACTTTCCTATGGATTGAGAACTACCTTTGGATTTACCACGAACCTTAGGTCCTCTATTTTTACTTCTTCCCCTATTCTCTGTGACAAGAGCCTTGGTCTCAAAAGATATTACTTATTCCTTACTTTTGGATTCTTCATTAAACAAACTATCATTTACCATATCAATGGTTGACTTTCCATTATGAGTTGAGTTACAAAGTGAGATACCTAAAGTATCCCAACTATATATTTGGAAAAGAACTCAAAAATTAACAGTGCTTGCAACTCATCTTTGATCTTCATCTTCATAACATTTAATTGGTTAACCAACCCTTGAAAGTCACTAGCATGCTCTGCCACGCTATGCCTACTTTTATATTTCAAATTTACTTCTCTTCTAATTAAAGTGGTGTTATTCTGTGCAGTCTTTTATTCGTACATGAATTCTAATTTTTTTCAAAGCTCATTAGCATCTATCTTCTATGACACGTAATGAAACACACTCTAGTCTACCCACTATCTGATTAGGGCTACTATTTTTCTATGCATGATTTTCTATCTTTTAACATATCTATGAGTTTACTTTTATCCCCATCAACAGACGCATATAAATCCTTGCAATAAAGAATATCTTTCATTCTTGGCTTCTAGATATAGGTGTCAAACGGGCTAGGCAGCCTAGGCCCAACTCGAAGCCCAGCATGGCACGCTACAGTGCCTTGCCCTAGCCCATGCCAAGCGGACCCTCGGCACCGGTTGAGTCATCTCAGGTCGAGGAATTTCGGCCCATATGTCGTGTTAGGCACTGCAGGAGTGACCACTCATCGAGCATGGTCATGATGGAGAAATGATGTCCCAGTGAGCCGACGCCTAATGGGCGAGGCTCGGCCAGCCCCGAAAGGGTGATGGAAGTGCGGCACGTGCCACCGTAACCCTAATTTTTTTAAAAAAAAAATTAGGGTTTGGCCCGACCCAAATCGTGCCAATCCGGGCAGAACTCGGAGGATTTTGGGCCACGGGCCCATATTGGGTCAGACCTAATTCGAACCATGCATTGCCTAGCACGACACGACAGCCTGGTTGGACCCAAAAAAACCAAGCCTTGCCGACCTGGCCGATTTGACACCTCTTCCAAATAGAATAATTAGATGAGGTTTGTCTAATAATAGTGGCTTTTAAAGATTCCTTCATTTTTAAACCAACACCAACCACAATACCCATGCAATAGAACAACCTCTTATACCAGTTATAAGGAAATAGACACAAGACTAAATATTTTTATTGTTGATTTAACCGCATACAAATATAGCCGACTTTCACTGCTTCACACACAAACATTGAAAATATCCAACCTTAGAATTCAGGAGTAGGATCTATTAAAAAAGCACGAGGATACATATGCTAATCTCTAAGCCATGAAAAGTAAAAGGTAGAACATGGAGAAGAGAAATAATCCATAATAAGTCACGAAGTCGAAGATACTAATCACCGAGAGAAATGCTAAGAAACAGTAATCAGGCATGAGGACACATTCAACAGTATGCATAAAGGTGCCTCCTCATTTTTTTTTATTTTTATAATAAAACCTGAAGCCCTAGTTGGCTTAAGAGAGAAAGTGGGCCCCCTGAATTTTGGGATGGACCCACATTACAATTTAGTCATGTTGATGACTATCGTCCATGTCCACCTAATAAAATAACTATATCTAAAATTCCAAATTTGATTTAATTTTGTTAGATTTGCCAAGATAAATTACTACTTAATATAATTATTAGGTTTGTGGCTTCAAATCTTGTTCCCTTTATTACCTCCAAAAAAAATATCTTTTGAGGCATGCAAAACTCTCGAAAAGACCTATGCTTCTCCATAATGTGGCCAAATTATGGAATTATGATGCAAGCTTGTAAATTTGGTCAAAATTTCTAACACCATCACTGATAAATGCAAAATTTGAATGGAGTGAATTACTCATACTAAGATTTTTATAGTGTCATCCAAGCATTGGACACTCCAATTGAATTAGATGATCTATCTGAAAACTCCTTCATGAAGAAGCCCACTTAAAACTCACTATAGCACCACAAATATTGCTAGCCATGACCTTTGCTACCTAGTCTAGTGGAAACACCATTCCCACAATGCTCAATTATTTTGGCATCCACTCTTACCAAATCTGGTAGTCCTCTAGCCAACCCTGTTCCCAACAATAACACCAATTTTTATCCTTACTATAAATAGACATGGAGAACATGTCATCCATCTCTATCGGTTTCTTCTAGTCATTGATATCAAGGTAAATGCCAAGTCTATGGCACTATCTGTCATTATGCTCATTAGTGATGCCTTGTCTCACCACATACATGGGATCACATCCCAACACCACCTCATGGCCCTCATCATGTCAACACTACAACTCACTATCTTGCTCAATATGCTTCATCAGGATTGTTGACTCTAGTGCTTCCCATCATGTCACCAATGACCTATCTAATATCTTATTCCATCAACCCTACATTAAGTCAAAAATTGTGGTCATTGGTGATGGTACACATTCCCATTAAGGATACCAAATCTATGTATCTCCAGGTTATATATATCTTTTTCACTCATAAATGTGTTATATGTTTCATTAATATATTTTAATTAGATCCCAACATAGATACTTTGTAATATTAATGTGGTCACTGTTATGTTCTTTGATGATTCTATTTAGGTGTAGGATACTCACACAGGGGAAACTATGATGAAGGTACAACATAAAGATGGCATCTACCTATTGCCAAATTTTTCATCACCGCCACCACTACCAATCATCCTCAAATTTCCATTTTTAATTCACTTCACTTGTCAACTTTTTAATTTTTATTTTGATAGAATTATCTCAGATCTTTTAGTCAATGTTTTTATGAACCAATTTCTATCTTTGTGAATTTTTTTTTTTTGCATTCCTGATGACTCAAATTTTAGTATAATTCATTTAATATCAATATAAGTATGTGTATTTCTCACACTCTTTTATCTCCTCGTCTTCCCCTCTTGAACTAATATTCTATGATCTTTGGATGTCACATATTCATTCTTTTGATGGTTACAAATATTATCTTATCTTTATAGATCGCTAGACAAAATATATTTGGTTTTATCTTCTTGTTCATAAATTTGATATCCAATTGATATTTGATGCCTTCAAGAAATTAGTTAAAAAATTCTTCAATCTTTCAATCTAAACATTGTACTCTAACAATTATGGCAAGTACACTACTCTCATCAACTCTTATCTACCAATGACATAACTCATCTTACCACCCCTCTTGCATACTCCAAAATACAATTGTTATTATGAACATAGGCATGAAATTAGATTTTCCTATTTCATCGTGCATTTCTTTCATCGGATTTTATGATCCTTCTATTTTGTTGCCATTGTTTATCTCATTAATCACATGAACAAAAAGAATCTATAGTCTTGTTCCATTTTTGAGTGTCTTTTTCACAAACAATCCAATCCCAATAATTCTCATTTCTTTAGTTACCTTTATTTTCTTTGGTTTTCCCTTACCTTACTCATAAATTTGATCCACAATCTATGCTTGTGTATTTCTAGGATATTACTTATCTCGGAGTGAACTTCTCTACTATGATCTCTCCACTCATAAGCTTGTCATATCTTGCCATATTAACTTTGTTGAACAAGACTATTTTTCTCTTGATCATATTATGATTTTTCACCGTCTCCTGATTTTTCACTCACGACTTCATCTTAACTACTTGACATCTCTAGATGCACCTTTTGTGACACCTCATCCCTTGCGGACATTGCTCTTCCCCATGGCTGAGGTCACTAGCTCACATGTGGTCTCAAACCTTTCTATCACATCTTTCCCTACGATCACATATCCCCTATTGTGCCTACCCCTATTGGCTCTGAAACTCACTACCACTCTCAGGATTGCAACCAATATTCACCCAATGGCCACTTGACTTAAAAATTCTATTGTTAAGCCCAATCTAAGGTACACTATTACCACTTCACTTTTTGATAATCATGAACTTTTTTACCATGGCCCATGCACCGCATCATCCAAAGAAGCCTTATGTTATCAAGAAAGAATATGATGCACTTAAATGTAATAACACGTGGGTTATTGTTCCTCTAGATCAAAATCTTGTTGGAAATGAGTGGGTGTTTCACATCAAACATAAATTGAATGGTACTATTGAATAGTTTAAAGTGCACTTAGTTACACAACAAGTGGTCTATTTGATATCAATGATGCCTTCCTTATTGGGCATCAAACTATTCCCACTATCCAATAACTTTCTACTATGATCTTTAGTTTCTTAATTTTGTTTCTATTTAAAATAGGTTCCCTATGGTTTGAAGTAATTTCCACATGCATGGTACTATGAGTTGAAGTTGTTTCTTCACTCTCTTGGTTTTATTACTTCTTGTACTGATGCATCTTTATTCATTCGTTCATAGGGATCGATACTTGTCCAGGTTTGTGCATTCTTCACTTCTTTTGATTATCTATATTTCATCTATTGATCAACTAATTAATCCATTGATAAAATATTTTCCTTATCATCAACTACTTGACATTTATGATAAGATTTGTGTTCTTTTCTAGTACACCAATCTTGATGCAGGATATTAGGATATTATATTTTCTTTTAACTAAGGTGTGTATAGGTATTATAAATACCAAAATTTTCTACTTTAATATATTGTGATTTTTCTTCAAATTTTAGTAGCCTACCTACATAGAACAAAATATAAAAAAGCAAAATGATAGCATTCTAATTTTTATTGATTTTAATTAAGAACATTAAAACCAAACTAAAAAAATCAATAGTTAGCACACTTTGGGAAGACTCAACTATCTTCTTGTTTGCCCTATGTAATCATAGTAAAACTAACCCAAATTCTAAACTATGCAAAAGTAACTTGTAGAGACTCCAATTCCCCAAGAATAACATGAAACTAATACTCATCCCAAAATGAGAAAAGGTTTCTAAAATAGCTCAAGCTATTAAACAAGAACAACTTAAGATTGCTTATTTCTAATTAGATCTATTTGTTTCCACTGATAGCTCATTATCTCCACCTTGATGGGACTGATCTTCGAAAGGAGGGTACGTGTGGGCAACACAAGAAAAGCGATGTCCAAAACATATTGAATAAAGACAATCTTTGAGAGATTACTATATATATCAAGGACATCGAAGAGAAACACGTGCAATATCATGTTCTTCTTGGATGAGGGATAACTATATATGTACATATTTTAATCAGGCATACACCTTGAAACTTGCCTTTTAACATAAATCAAGAGACATTTCTCATTAACATGTTTGAGCCTATGTTATATAGATCGATATTAGTCTTCTTATGGATAACCTTCACTCGCTCCATATATAATCTAGTCCAATTTTTTTGATGATATAAAGAAAACTCACTTTTCTATGCTTCGCAATTATAAGTAACACTTTGAATAATTTTTGTAGACCTTCACTAAAATGACTCACATAATATGAATCGTCCAATATTCTCATATATAATAAGTTCTAATGAATATTCAGAACATAATAATTAATCTGATTTTAATAAAACTAATTAATATGATTTTAATCAAATTAATTACTCTGATTTTATATACATATATACTCTAAACAAATAAATAAAATCTATAATTTTAATTTATTTCTTATTCTACTAGATAAGTCTTCTGAATGGACTCTAGCTAAAATAATAGTTCATGCTTCCAATATAAATAATGTTATATCATGTATATTAATTATGATTCATTCCAATAATATATTATAATTATACTCTCACTTAACTTCTAATGTTACGAATATAGATATATATCAACTAATTTAAATTATTAATAATTTAATTTAATCAATCTTTTAATATTTCTCGAAGACTTTCCATTTAACTTATTTTATAGGGAGATTAGTATTTTGGTACACCAAACACAAAATATTTGATTTTTGGTGCACCAAATCTTTTATAATTAAAAAAACTATATCAAATTCTAAAATAATTAAGATTTGATACACAAATTCATCAACTTGATTTTACCCCCCAAAATTTGAAAAATAAAATAAAATTATATTTTATTAATTTGAAAAATATTTATTTGATACCAAGAATCTAATTAAATCTATAGAAACAACAAGGTGAGATTTGAACCGATGTCCATTTCCAAAAACCATGCTAAACCACGCAATCACAAGGTTTTTATCACATGTAGGACAAAAAAAATATTTTTATATAGATAAATATATGTAGTTATATAAACATATATATAAATTGACAAACACACACACACACACACACACACACACACACACACATACCTATATAAACATATATATAAATTGACAAACACACACACACACACACACACACACACAGACACATACCTATATAAACATATATATAAATTGACAAACACACACACACACACACACCTATATAAACATATATATATATATATATATATATATATATATATATATATATATATATATATATATATATATATTGACAAACACACACACAACACACAAACACACACATATATATACCTATATAAACATACACGCACATGCACATACGCGCACGCACACACACATATGTATATATGTGTGTGTGCGTGTGTGTGTCTGCATGTTTATATGTTTATATATATATATATAGACATAAACACACATATATAAACACACACACACACACACACACACACACATATATTGATATATAATCATATATAAATATATTTATATAGTTATGTATAAATAAATAAATAAATAAATAAATATATATATATATATATATACACACACACACACACATTTATTTATTTATTTATTTATAAGTTTATATAGGTATATACGTGTGTGTGTGTGTTAGTCAATTTATATTTACATTTTTTATATGCATATATATGTTTATATATCTAAATATATTCATGTATACTTAAATATATGTTTCCATTTATATTTGTATCTATATATAAATATTTCAATTTGTTTTATATTTATGTATACATTGTGACCAAGTGGCTTAGCATAATTTTTGCAACTTAAGGGCATGGGATCAAATCCCACCTTGCCCTTTCTATAGAATTAATCAGTTTCTTGGTTTCTAGTAATAATTTCCAAATTAATTAAATCTAACTTTATTTTTTTTATTCCAAATTTCTGAGGTCAAAATTGGATTGCTGAATTTTAGTACACCAAAACATAACTATTTAGAATTTAATGTATTTTTTTAATTATGAAAAGTGTGGTGCACCAAAACATAAATATTTTGTATATCTTGCACTAAAATATAAATCTCTCTATTTTATGTCAGATTAAAATCTACCTACATGGTTTAATAATATCACAATTTATAAGTATCCTTAATATGGTATTATCAAACATTTTGATAATTTACAAATTCTATTAATAATTAATATTCACCATATATCTGATAAAGTATCCAACTCAATATGTCTATTAATATATTTATAGGTCTTACTCTTTATGAATCAAAATAATTATTAATAAGTATATATGTTTATTAATTATTCAAGATTAAGAAAAATAATATTTACTATAATAAGGGGGTGTATTTTTATTTTGCATGTAAGTAAAAAATATTCATAGTGTGGTGGTCCTGTGCAATACAAACAATTTTACTAGCACAAAAAATTATAATTTTATCAATGGTTATCTAAAATTCTTCTAGATTGTGAACAATATACTCATATTCCACAAGAACTAATGATTTAATCTTCAATGTGCAAGCCAAATTCTATGTACCAAATCATCTAATATGTAAAATAAAAAACACAAACGCATCATTCTTAAATGCAAACTGCTCATTATAAATTCACTTATATTTGAAATAATAAAATGTGTTAATCAAGATTCACAATAATCAAATGACCTTTAGTTTAAACATATTTCTAACAACAAGTACTAAGAAATCTCATTAAGTGATTCATATTATATAAGCATTAAATATAATAAAAAATGTAAAAAACAAGCAAATACTTAATGTTAGATAAACTTTACATGTTATTAAAAATTTGAAAGTTTATAGACTTAAAAATATATTTACTACTTTATTATGTCCCCTTTTGAATCACTCGCCATTCATGGAAACCAAGGGGAGATGAAGATGATGAGAGAGAGAGAGAGAGATGGTTCCAAGGTAACTCTTAATTGAAAGTCTTTGGAAATCCCTTCTAAATAAAATGTAGCCCATTATAGGCTACCCATAAATAATGTGTATTTTTATTGAATTTATAAAAAAAAGTATTAACATTTATTTATGAAAGGAAAAAGATGTCGCACATGTGGTTAATTTTGGCATAGTATGTAAAATATTTTTGATTGGTTTCAATTCAAAATGAATTTGTATATATGGGGGAAAAATAGTGAAACGTCAAAAATAACATTTTCATTGTTTTAGATTTTAAATTTACTATTTACTTAACATAGCTCCAATGACTATCTGATAATTATTATTATGGATTGATTCAGTTGAGAAAAACAAATTTTAGATTGCAAATTACATTTATGAAAATTTGAATATTAATTCAATTTTTTAATAACATAGTTGCTCTATGGGGTTTGGACTTGACTAAGAATAAAATCAAGAGATATTTATGTTTTGGTACATCAAACACAAATCAATTGAAAAAAAAAACTTAATTTTTCATAATTAAAAAATACATATATAACTAAAAAATAATTATATTTTTATATACTAAAATTTATAAACCCGATTTTATCCTCAAATTTTAAAAATTATAAAATCTCAAATTCAACTTGATTATTCTTAACAATTCTCAAATTCAAAAAGAACTATTTTGAATTTCAAAATAATTTTGAATCTATTACCTCCATAAAGACAAAATTGTACGTCACCATTTGGTCTCAAGCAACAAATCAAATGGTAAGCAACACATAAACGCACACGCGCGCGCACACACACACACACACACACACACACACAAATAGACATGAATATAAATAAATAAATAATGAATAAATAAATAAATACACACACACACACACACACACACACACGTATTTATACATATATGTAGATATACAAACATATGTATAAATCTATAAATACAAACATATATATATATGTGTGTGTGTTTATATATATACATATATTTTTATATAATTATATATAATTATATATAATTATATTTATATATTTATATAGTTATATATATTTATATTTATATTTATGTGTGTATGTGTATGTGGGTGTGTATTTTTATATATCTACATATATTTATACATGTAAATATAGATGTGTGTGTGTGTGTGTGTGCACACACACACACACACACATATATGCCTATAATCTACATAGATATTATATATATATATATATATATATATATATATATATATATTTCTATAGTTATATATAATTATATATTTTTATATAGATTTAAATATAGATATTTATATATGCACATATATATATATATATATATATATATATATATATATATATATATATATATATATATATATATATATGTATGTATGTATATATAGGCATATATAAATATATAATTATATAAAAATATAAGTTGATATATAAACATATTTATAAACACACACACATAGGGATGTAATCGAGCCGAGCTTCTCGCGAGCTACTCGACATTCGGCTCGTTAGAAGCTCACTCGAACTCGTTTATTAAGTTACACGAGCTGGTCCCGAACATCATTTTGAGGCTCGTAAGTTAAATGAGCCGAGCCCGAACACCCTCAAACTCGGCTCGTCAGCTCGTAAACAGGCTCGTGAGCAATCTCGTTAACCAGGCTTGTGAACAAGCTCGTGAACAAAGCTCATAAACATGGAGAAGACTTGATGAACAACAAATCTTTCTTATAAATGAACATGATGAATATTTTAACTTTTGAACTTCAATCAAGTTAATTGAACTTTTATTATATTATCTTTTTAATTTATTTATATGTTGGCTATTTTAGATGAACATTTCCTTTAATTCCCGAACATCATTTTGAGGCTCGTAAGTTAAACGAGCTGAGCCCGAGCACCATTAAACTCAGCTCTTCAGCTCATAAATAGACTTGTGAACAGGCTCGTGAATAGGCTTGTGAGTAAGCTCGTTAACCAGGATCGTGAACAAGCTCGTGAACCAAGCTTGTGAACAGGCTCGTAAGTTAAACAAGCCGAACCCGAGCACCATCAAACTCGGCTCGTCAACTCGTATACAGGCTCGTGAACAAGCTACAGTATACTCCTTTAAAACCGAGCCGAGCCGAGCCTACCTAATACTCGGCTCGGTTACAACCCCACACACACACATAAAAGCAAATAAATACACACTCACATGTGCACACACACACACATATTTATATCCACACACACACATATTTATATCTATATATTTCTATAGTTATATATATTTAAATATTTTTATATAGATTTAAAAATAGATATTTATATATGCATATATATATATTTATTTATTTATATTTATTTTTATGTATATATAGACATATATAAATATATAATTATTTATAAATATAAATAGATATATAAATATATTTATAAACACACACACACACACACACATGTATAAGCAAATAAATACACACACACACACACACACACACACACACACACACACACACATATATATATAGTATATATACATATTTCTACACACACACATATATTATTATATGTGCGTGTGTAGATATATGTTTATAGATTTATATATTTGTGTGTGTATATATGTGTATATATATATATATATATTTGTTTGGCGTTTGAATTATTATTTATGATCAGATTATGACATAAGGTTTTGTCTAGTCATGGATTTGAATCTATATTTCTTCAATTAAATTATTAATTAAAAACTAAAAAATTGTTTTCAATTTTAAATAGAATCAGTTTTTATTTTTATTTTTTTAAATTTTGGAAGATAAAAGTAATTAAATTTCAGTATACTAAAACTTAATTATTTTTTAGTTTGTTGTATTTTTTAAATTTTAAAAAGTTATACTTTTTTTTAAATAGTTTGTATTTTTTGTATCAAAATATAAATATCACTAAAATTAATCTAAATATAGGGCAAAACTTGCAGCTAACTAATAAAATCTGATTATTACATTTAAAATAAGCGGAAACAATACTGCCTCTACCTTCCTGAAAAAAAGATAAACAATAAAATAATAGGAGGAGACCCGAACAGCTGTTTGCCTGTTTGCTGTTTCCTATTTTATTTTTTTAAGGTAGAGAGAGAGAGAGATAGTAATGTCTCTTATCCTATCACGCCGGTTCGTAGATGACACCGCTTATGCATCCCAATTATACCACGAGTCCACGACTACGTTCTCTATCCGTCCTCCTTGTGTTTCCCTACCAACCGGAACTTAATCCCAAAGCATTTACTCTCATGATTTTCCACCTTTCGTTGGCATCACCTCTAAAATTCTGTGTTCCTTCAATATTTTCTCTTTCCATTTCATCCGATTGATCAAACTTCTTGCTGTCTTGAAGTTCAGTTTTAGTTAATTTACTCGTTATCTGAAATGGGTACCTTTTAAGTAACGGTTTAAGGCAAGTTTCTGTTTGAGATTTGGTGTTTCTGGGTGAGGTAGTTGGGTCGCGGGTCCTGTTATGTGTGTTCTAACTTTGTTTCTTTGTGCTTTATGGCCTCCTCTAAACTTGTTTTATCCCAATTTTTTGTTCGGGTTTTCAGGGTTTTAGATAGAAAAAGGAAAGAAAATAATGGCTCCGGCAACAAACTGGCTTTCTTTTTCACTCTCCCCGATGGAAATATTGAGGTCATCTGAATATCAGTTTATGCCATTTGACGCTTCATCCGCTTCTTCTCCTCAATATTTGATCGATAATTTTTATGCTCATGGTAACTTAAACAAAAAAAATCTGCAACCATTTTCACTCCCAAGAAAGATTAGTATTCAATTCATTTTTTTAATTTCTCAGGCTGGGGAAACCTCAAAGAAGAGCACGGTTCTACAACAATGGGGGGAAAATCAATTCTAACAAGCTTTTTAGACACAGAAACTCAAAATTCACAAGTGCCAAAGCTTGAGGATTTTCTCGGCGACTCATCTTCTCCGATGGTTCGATTCTCTGGTAGCAGCCAAACAGAGACTCAGGATTCGTCGCTCACTCACATATATGACCATAGCTCTGCTGCAGCTTATTTCACTGAGCAGCATGATCTTAAGGTGATTACTGGGCTACATGCGTTATCAACTAACTCCGGGTCCGAAGTGGATGATTCGGCCTCAGTTCGACAAACCCATTTGAGTTCCGGCGATTTCGTTGTTGCTCACCAATTCACTAACTGTGCTGAAGCCAATGATTCTTTATCCCTTGGGGTTAGTCATCATAATAATGATAACCAGATGTGTTCGGATAAACCTGTTTCTATCGATTCTGATTGTTCGAAAAAGATTACTGATACATTTGGGCAAAGAACTTCGATTTATAGAGGAGTTACCAGGTATTTGTATCTGCCATCAGTTTTCCATTTCACTTCTTGAAAATTTTCAATGCTAGGTGATATGTAATACTCAATAATAAGGTTGATAATGGTATGAATCTGAAGCGCGTGCGTGTGTTTTGCATGAAATGTTTTTATTATCTTTCAGATTCTAACGTATTATTTTTTCTTCGTATTTCAGACATAGATGGACAGGCAGGTTTGAAGCGCATCTATGGGATAACAGCTGTAGGAGAGAGGGGCAGGCGAGAAAGGGGCGTCAAGGTCTTCAACTCCCTCCTTTCTCATTTCTTGAAGTTTATTTTGGCGTCTCTTCCTATAAACAATTACACTATCACTCGTATTTCGTTTTTTCAATGAAAATTATATGGTTTAAAATATCTAGGTTAATTATCATATCTACAGTTGTTTACGGTGACTAATGCAAATGCTATTTTATATATATATATATATATATATATATATATATATATATATATATTCATTATTTACATTTCGAGCTTAAATTGAAAACTATTTGCCCTGTACATTATTCTCATGCCTCATGGAAACTGGATTCCAATTCTCGTTGTTGAGTCTGGATAGATGTCTCACTATGCTTGGTTTCCTCATAAACATCCGCTTCCAAACCCACACTCATATGAGATATGATACCCGACGTGCGATTAGAAATGTGTTCTGTGATTATCTATGACATGATTTGTGAATGTACACAAATATGTACGCATTGATAAGACATCACATGAAGCCATTTTCATGTCTATATGCATGACATTTTAATATATGTATAGGCATGAGTGTATATGCATGCGTATGTGCATGCCCATGCTTATATGTATGAGTATGAAACATATATGAATGCGTGTGCATGCATATATGAATGCATGCATGTCTGTGAATGCTTGCTTATACAAGATTTTGCGAGATTTAGGAAAACATGGAAGAATTAAGTCGAGGGCATTAATGGGGAAAAGTAAAGCTGTGGGGAGTAGGCAGTGATAGGAAATGAAATCCTGATCTATAGTAGGAAATGCCCTGTTAAAATAGATGTATAGGTAGATAGGCACAGAGCAGGTATATATTTTGAAATGGTACTGGGTAATTTCAATTGTACTGTTTGTTTTCTTTGTTCTTTTCAATCAAAGCCTTGTGATTGATTTGATAAATTGTGCCGCCATTTTGTTAAACTACATCTTCTCTTTCTTGATCTGTATGGGGCCCTAACCCTAACCCCCTTTCCCTGACAAGACTCGCACCCACAGTACTGACATACGCTCTGACATCAATGGACTCTTATTTCTTTTTCTTTTTTATATTCTTTTTTTCACCAGCCAAAGTTTGACCGGACCACCCACGCGTTTTTATTTTATCTTTATTTTATTTTTTGTTTTATTAGAAAAGTTCCGATATTATTGCCGATTCATACTGATTCCATTATTTATTTAAGATATTAATGTCAAGGGAATGGGTATTTCTGCTTTATTTGTCCCCTCGCATTACATTGTGTTTCTGGTCAAAAGTTTTAGTTTTCTACTTAAATATTATTTTTTTACTAGTTGGTGTTGCTTTGTATTTGCTGTTAGATTCTGTACTGTTAGACCATGTTGAAGAAAGAATAAGTGAGGTGGTAAATAACAGTACAGCGATGTTCGGTACCAGCGTGTGTCCTTATCATTCTTCTTGGGCCTGCTAGGTTGGCTGAAAAAAATGAAAAATACTTTCGCAGATTTCTTTTTAAATTTTTAATTTTTTTACTCCATAGAATATTTTTTTTTCATTTTTTATCAAAAATTAATAACACCGTCGCTTCGCCAATCCTTTTGTTTTTACTGTACCTTTTTTCATGTTTTTGTTGTTAAATTTATTGGCTAATTGATTTTTCTGCCCATTTTTTTGCTTACAAATTTCGTAGAAAACGGTATGTAATGCTTTTTTTTTTTGCCAACAATTTATAATTTAATGAGCAAGAATTAGATATTTATTTTGAAAATTGTGGTGGTTTAAAAATTCATTTTTGAATGCCTTATGTTTGTTTCTCACTCTAGATTTTCAATTTTTTGTGCATGATTATGCGGAATTGTCAAATCAATCAACATTTGAATCTTCTCTACAGTATATCTTGGTACTCCTGTTTTGCATTTTTAATATTCTTTTTTTTTGCCTGTTATGAACTAATATTGATAATTTGGGGATATTTGCTAAATCAATGAATGTTGTATGGTATCAGGTGGATATGATAAGGAAGAAAAAGCAGCAAAGGCTTATGATTTGGCGGCTCTGAAGTACTGGGGAGCCACTGCAACTACAAATTTTCCCGTAACATTATTCTCCCCTTATTACCTGGATTACATTTGATTTATTTAATAAGTCCTTCATTCATGCGAATATTCAAACAAGCTTGTTTGTCAGGTGTCTAACTATTCCAAAGAGTTGGAGGAGATGAAATATGTGTCTAAGCAGGAATTCATTGCTTCTTTACGGAGGTTATTTGTTCAGTTTCACTTCATTTTCCCTTTCAGAATTTCATATTCGGATGTTAAAAAGATATCCCTGAACCGACAGGAAGAGTAGTGGGTTCTCACGTGGAGCATCTATATACAGAGGTGTTACTAGGTGTGCCATTTCTTGTATTGATTTTCATTGTTAAGTTAATTCTGATGTTTTGTATCTATACTTCAAATGAAAACTTTTACACGTATAGGCACCATCAACAAGGCCGTTGGCAAGCCAGGATTGGTCGTGTGGCTGGAAACAAGGACTTATACTTGGGCACATTCGGTATGTCTCAAAAATCTTACTAGATCCAAACGACATTGTTTATTTTTTATGATATATATCAAATAATGTCATTTGGTTTTGTATGTGGTAACAGCTACGGAAGAAGAAGCAGCGGAAGCATATGATATAGCAGCAATAAAGTTCAGGGGGATGAATGCTGTGACAAATTTTGAGATGTGCAGATATGATGTGGAAGCAATCATGAAGAGTTCCCTTCCCGTTGGGGGAGCTGCCAAGCGATTGAAGTTCTCATATGAATCAGAACAAAAGCCAGCTCTAACCCATGAACTGCAACCTGAATGTAGCAGCAATGGAATTGACAGTTCAAGTTTTGCAGCGGTTCATCCTATATCAGCGAATATTTCTTGTGGCATTTCCCTCGACCCCACAGCAGTAGCGCTTTATAATCGTAACTTCTTTCACCAACTTGCCATGGCCAAGAATTTGGGTTCTGATGATACTTCAGGATCCACTTCTTTCACAGTTCCTGCTGCCATATATCCTGAATTCTATGCGTGGCCTCATCAATCCTATTAACTGAAGCATTTTTGTCTGAAGATTTCAGCTAACAGTAGTGACAGTCTGTTTTTTGTTGAATCTACTAGCTGACAAGATTTGGTTTACTTTCCCTCTGTTTAAGTTTAATATCATTTTGTTATCTTGTGTCAGACAGGTTAAGTGTCGGAGGTTTTTTCTTTTGGTGTATTATTAACAGTAGCTTGAATTTCATTAGGATGATGGTTATTGTAATCCGCTCTTTTGTAATCAATTGGCATCTGTTCGTGCGAAGTATTTTCCCAGTTTTATTGCCTTATTTATTTCTTTTTAATGTACTCGGTCCAACTTTTTGCCTTGTCACTCAGGTGCAACTGGTTTAGTGAATTTGGTTAGATCCTTTGTGCGTAAATTGCATTGAATTCTTTCATGGCAATTATGTTTTGGTGTACTAATTAAAAAAAAATCTGAATATATAACATACATTTTATTATTTAAAAATAGCACTAAATTCTTAAGTAAGTTTTAGTGTACTAATTTATGTTAATATGTAATTATTCTTATTTTTAAAACTAACACAATTTATTATTTGCTTGGAACATCAAATTAAAAAAAAACTCTTAGAAGTTCGTAATGAGCGTTGCCGAGGAACTTGTTGGAGCTCCTTGAGCTCCATTAAGGAGCTCGTTGGAGTTTCTCAAACTCCACCAAGAAACTCCAACGAGCTGGATGAGCTCAATGAAACTCATCGAGCTTGTGCAGAGTTCACTAGAACTCTGCACGAGTTCGATGAGCTATGATGAGCTCATCATTGGAGCACATACGAGCTCGATGGAATTCTACGAGCTCATCATAAGAGCTCAAATAAGCTCATCATTAGAGCTCAAACGAGCTGCTTGCTGGAACACTGCACAAGCTCATCGATGCAAAGCTCAAACGAGCTGCTTGCTGGAACACTGCACAAGCTCATCGATGCAAAGCTCCAAGAGCTCCATCGAGCTTGTTGGAGCAAATCGAGCTCATGTAGAGTTTTAGTTAATTTTGCACTAGCTTGATGAGCTCATCAAGCTCTTGGAACTTTACATCAATGAGCTCTACACGAGCTCATCCAATGTGTGCAGAGTTGCAGCTAACTTGATGAGCTCATCGAGCTTAATCTACTCGTTGTAACTCCTAGGATCAGCTCTTAGAACTCATTGAGCTCGCTAGAACTATGCACGAGCTCAATGAGTTCCATTGAGTTCATCTAGCTCATTGGAGCTCATCAAGACCACAATCTCATACAAAGTTCCATTGGACTTTGCTTGAGCTAGATGAGCTCATCGAGTTCGTGAAGAGATCACTGGAACTCTTTATGAGCTCCATCAGGCTCATCCTACTTGTTTGAGCTCCAATAATTAGCTTGTGTAGAGCTCGCTGGAACTAAGTACGATGAGTTCCATTGAGCTCCTCTAGCTCCTTGGAGCTCCATTGATGAGCTTGATGGAGACAATGTTGCCCATCAAGCTCATGTAAAATTATAGCAAGCTTTGCACGAGTTTGATGAGTTCATCTAGCTATGCATCGATGATCTCATGGAACTCATCCATGAGCTTTGCACTAGCTCAATGATCTCCAACAGCTCATTAATGGAGCTCAAATAAGCTTCAACGAGTTGGTAGAGCTCGATGGAACTCATCGAGCTCGCATAGTTATAGTGAGCTCTACTTGAACTCCAACAAGCTCATTAATGGAGTTAAAATAAGCTCCAAAGGGCTGGTAGAGCTCGATGGAACTCATCGAGCTCATGCATCGTTATAGCGAGCTCTACTTGAACTCCATGAGATCATCGTTGAGATCCATGAGCTCTTCGATGTAGAGCTCCACAAAATTCAAGGAGCTCAATTAGTTTCATTGAGCTCATCCAGCTCATTGGAGCTCATCGAGCTGCTTGATGGAGCCCATTGATCACATGCAAAATTTCATCAAGCTCTATACGAGCTCATTGAGCTAATGTAGAGATCTTTGGAACTATGTATAAGCTCCATCTAGCTCATCTTGCTCCTTGGAGCTCCATAAAGCTCATCTTGCTCATTGGAGCTTCAACGATGAGCTCCTCGGAGCTTGTGTAAAGTTCACTGGAACTATGTAAGAGCTCGATGAGTTTCATTGAGCTCATCCAGCTCATTGGAGCTCCATTGATGAGCTCGGTGGAGCTAATGGAGCCCATCAAGCTCGTGTAGAATTACCTTAAGCTTTGCATGAGTTTGATGAGCTCATCAAGCTCTTGGAGCTCTACATCGATGACCTCATGGAGCTCATCTAAAAGCTATGAATGAGCTCATCCAGCTCGTTGGAGCTCCATTAATGAGTTGTTTAGAGTTTCAGCAAGCTTGGATGAGCTCATCGAGCTCGTGCAAAGCTTGCTGGAACTCTGTACGAGCCCAATGAGCTCCAATGATGAGCTCGTTTGAGCTTCAATGATGAGCTCGTCGAAACTCATTGGAGATGAATCGATGAGCTCATCAAGATAGATTGAACTTCTCGATTGAGCTCATTGAGCTCGTACAGAGTTCCAACAAGCTTTGCATGAGCTCGATTAGCTCATCCACCTCTTGGAGCTCTACAAGAGCTAGATGAGCTCGTGTAGAGGTCTAGCGAGCTCGATGAGCTCCAACGAGCTCATCCAGTTTGTTGAAGGTTGTTGGAACTCATCAAGCTTCATTGAGCTTTACATCGATGAGATCATGGATCTCTTTGATGTGTTCTGCACGTCCTCATCGAGCTTCCAGTAGTTCAATAAGCTTAATGTGCATAACTTGCTTCTAGTAGGTCGTTAAGCTCGATGAGCTTAACGAGATTACAATGTCTTGTTAATGCATAATTTTGCATTACTATTAATGAATGTACTAAAAATTGATTACTTAAGAGTTTATTGCACTATTTTTTAAATATTAAAACTTATGTTTCGTTTTTTTTCAATTATTTTATAAATGGGGCAACAAAAACATAATATTTACATGATACACACATGCACACAATTCATTTTTTTACTTTTATAAAGGCATCATAATGTTTTAAAAAAGAAATTGGCAAAAAAGCAACTTTGCAATGGGCCTTCATTGACCTAAGACTCTTTCAATGTCAATGAAAATAAGGTATTTTTTAGGCACAACTATAAAAATATCGATTTTGATGGATATATAGGTACTTAGATTTTATAGATATATAAGAGATTAACCTATTTCTATTTTTATGAGTACTGATCAAGAATATAAATATCAATTATGATGGATATATTGATATTAAAATTTAAAGATATTTTAAATACATATAAGTGGTTATATCATAAATTTTGATAAATGGACTGGTGATAGACCAGTGTGATACATAAGTTGATGTATTGCTAATAAAGTAATAAAAAAATAAAGTAATAAAAAAATAAAGTAAAAATTACATTAGTTCTGCCATTAGATTTTTTTTTTTCAATTATTATGGGCAAAAAAATTCTTTTGTTATTTGATTTTTGCGAAATTAAACATAAAAAAATATTTTATTTATAAAAAATATTTGTAAATAGAAACTTGATGTTTATTTTATAATTTTTCACCATTAAATTATAATTTATCTCTGTATTTCTTAGTTCTTTACTCTCAAATATTTTAACCTCTTTATTATCTATATTTCTAAAAATATTTATTATACATTATATTTATATAAAATATAATCTTATAAATTAATATTTACAAGCAAGCATTATGATTGATAGGTTATAAACTTGTAGTTTCTCAACTTCTGCTTTAGATCTGAATTTTTATAAGTTACATATTGCTTATTATGTCAATTATTTTTCTTATATATTATTTTAAAATAAAAAAAAGTAATCTCTATTATTCTTTAAAACTTTCTAAAAATTAATAAATCAAAAAATACTAATTAATATAATAAAAATGAGATAAATATTGATTCAAATAACAAAAAATGCAATGGAAAAGTTTGAAATTGAGTTCTCCTAGTCATAAGTCAATCTCGACTCCAAGATATAAAAAACCTAAGAATAAAAGAATATATATTATGTGAACTCATTTTAAAATTATTAGAAATAAAAATTGTAGGGGCTTCAAAGAGAATTCGACACAATGTATATATTATACAAATATATATATTTATAAAAGAAGTGGTAGGCATTGTTACTCTGTAACTATGCTAAATATACTATTTGTGACATAATCCCAAAAACTCATTGAGTGATTTGACTTTTGTCCAATGATGTTTTACAACTATACGAGTCATACAAATAGTAAAATTAGATATAAGTTCATATATTGATTTCATAGAAATTATGTAAGTAGATTGATGACTAACCAACACTAAACTAATTATAGTCCTAGTTGAGTAAATATACTTAGGTTTTTTATAAGATACTTAGACTCTAAAATTTATTTACTTTCTTGTGTATGATGATATTTCTTTAGCATTTGGGCAATATTTTATTTGTTTGTTAGATAAAAGATAGATAAGTATAAAAATACCTAGTGCCCTCTTGACATACAAAATTGTTGTCATCTTCAAACTATCACTACTAAGATGATCACATCATAGTTGTTCTGGTATTTCACCACTAAAATCGTATATTATTCTGTTCATGATTCATTCACATATCTATTCTTTTTCGGCAATACATTAACTACCATTGATTACTACTTTGAGTATGTGTTTTTATTCTTTGACATCTAATATCTTAAAGATGCAAAATAATATGATAATAAATATGTTTGTATTTTTTACTTTGTAAGTGACATAAGCATATCAATTAACATATATCTTCTCATGAATCTCATATATATATATATATATTACGGGAAATGCTTCCCAAGATTGTCACCACCATATGAGATGTCTTTATTTATGGTTGTCTCATTAACATAAATGTCATCATATGCCATAGCCAACACATGATTCTCATACTATCATGAAACCTATAGGTTAGACATTCTACTTAACCATCACGTCACTTGAATATTAATTCTTCTAAAATATGCAAATAAATTTTTCTTAAATATGTTTGAGTTACTTCGTAAGCACCATTCTCACAACAATTAAACTGACCTTAATATTGTGTTGTCATTTTCTTCTAATCATACCCATTGAATATGTCCCATAACATACATATGATTGTACGCCATGACAAATATGCATAAATATATGATATAGTGAAAATGATAAATTTTCATTTTAATTAGTATCCATATCCATCAACATCAAAATCATAATATTACTATAAACCTTAATACTATATTTATATCATTATAACAAAAGTATATAAAACTAATCCTGAATCCCAATGTAGTCTGACATTGGGGAAGAGTTCGTATGAGATATTTGAAGTGACATCTCATGAAATCGAGTATTCCTAATGATAGCCCTAATAGTGTGTCAATAAATATTTTGTGAGAACCATTATATATAACCCCTTAGCAGGTATTTTTAATATTAGATATGTATCACATAATAAAACTAATAGTATAAGCATGCTTAAAAATTATTTTTCCTTTATTAGAATAAATACATAATCCATTAAAAATATTTTAGGATAGCTAACATACTATAAGACTTTTATACACTATATAAATCATTAGACCTAAAAAAAAATTCCAATTGAATATCACATACTTTTAGAATAATAAATATAATTAATGTGTTGGCTACCAACATATGATATCTGATTACATAACTAGTACAACTAGCTAACATAGTATAATTATAATAAGACTATTTTTATTTTAACAATTTATTATATTCTTTTATTATATGATGACCTTGTATTCATCAGTATACATTCTCATGACCTATATTGTGCTTTGATATATATGCAATATGAACAATATTTTTAACCAATATAAAGAATACTCAAATTTTAGTGATATGACTATTGAGAATCAAAATATATATTTAAAATACCAATCATTTATTTTATCTCTTTAATTTTAGCTGCCTAAATGAATCCTTGAGTTAAGGTGGGAGGGGTTGAAAATACTATAAAATATATATCTACATGCATGAACCAACCTCAAGAATCAATTATAAGATTTACAAACAATTAGATAATTTATTTAAATATCAGGAAATTAAATATTGATATTTTAGTGAGCCTTTAAGTATGAAGATTAATAACATATTTGTAATTGATAACTTTTTTATTAAGTTAGCTATGGATAAATGATAGAGAAGTCAATCAAATTAAAAGTGAGTTGTCTTGATACTTAGATATTGATTACTCCTTAATCTTATTCTATAATGCTATAAAAAAAGTTTGATATATTGAATTGGTATAAATCAAACGAATTCATTTTTTTCATGCTATCTAAAATGACATATAATCTATTGGCTCCTTAAGAGCCTAGCTTGCATTGAAGTCTAATTTTTTGATGAATATGAATGTTATATTAGATAGGATGATCATACTATATCTAGATATTATTGAAGTTCTATCATGCTTAAAAGATTTGGCAGATGCTTGAATGTGTCTTCAATATAAAATAGAAGATCTATAGGTACTTAATGACATAAAATAATATGATAATATTGACTCTTAGAGCCATGATAATCCAAATAGATTGAGTGATAGAGATTGATATTATATTTATCAATGTATAGTATCACTATTGATACTACATGCATTATTTTCATTATTTTTTTATTTTTAAATTTTATACGTAAATAGATATATATTTACATTGTGAATTAAAATTGGAGTGTATTTTTTTATTACATTTGTGACTTTACATAGATTTTTTTTAATTTCATATATGTATAATTATATATATATATATATACACACCAAGCCACTACCCATACCCAAAAACTATGGTTAAGGTCTAACTTATGCATGAGGTGAGTACAAGTTAATGGCAACATTTAGCTAACCTAGGGTAGCCTGAGTTAACCTCGGGTTGGGCCAAGCATGAGATCATGAAGGCCCAATCACGTCGGGATCAAGCATATTCCAATACAACCCAACACGACCTAACACGTCAATATTCCCCATTCAGGCCGATGGGTTATACCAAGCCTGACTTTCAAGCAATTGTGTTGGCATTACATGATTCAAGTGGTCGTACAGGTACCGTGTCTGTCATAAAGTGTTTGACCAACTGGGTTTAAAAAATTTTGGTTGTACCAGCATGACCTAATTGACACCTCTATCATCAAAGCAAGACCATAGGTCTACCCAACAAAATTCTAAGTTGTTTTGAATATTTTTATTGTTTTTTTATCTTCTAACTCAAAAAAAATAAAAAGAAAATAGTTGCTATTTAATTTAATATCATCTGAAAATGCAAAATCAAAGCCTGAAACTAATTCATGCCATGTTTCAAATTATTCATGAATTATGTTTCAAAAATATTTGTATTTTAAGTACTCAATTTTCTATTAAGTTGAAATGCATAGAATCAAAATTATTTATGTTTTTGTTTACAAGTTTAACACCAAACTTTCTTTCATCTCATTCATATCTCAATTAAAATTTTTTACAAGTTTCATCAGCAACCATTAGTGAAAAAAAAATTAAAGTGTGTGTGTGTAATATGATATATATTGTGATATATATTATGATCTATCATCTATATTGTGATATATATAAGTATATATATCAAATAAATAGTAAAACATACAAAGAAGCTTAGGAAAATATTTTCAAAACAATTTTTATAAATTATATTTATGTCTATATATATATATATATATATTATTGTATTATTTATATATATACATTATTTTTTTATGCATATATATATGCATAAGTAATGTGTGTGTGTGTGTGTATAAAATATGTGTGTGTGTGTGTGTATAACAACATATATATGTGCATGCATAAATTTTGTATATGTATATGCATGTCAAGCATAGGCATGGGCTAGCACATGACATAGCTCACGCTGTGCTAGGCCATTTTGTACGGCACATGTTTCAAATACAGATTTGGCACATCTTGAATTGAGTGGTCATTTGGTACGGGTTGAAATCAACATGGATTACAAAATGGCTTAGGTTTTGCTTGGGTCATGGCTAGGGGTGGGCATGGACCGGTTAACCGGTCCATGACCCCTACTAGGAAACCAGTCCATTACTAAACGGTTTTTAATATTGTAAACATAAACCTAAACCGTTAAACCGGTTAACCGTTAAATCGGTTAACCGTTAAAATACGGTTTGGTTTTTCGGTTTTTGGTTTTTAACCGTTTTACATATTTTCATTATTTTTAAGTTTTTTAACCATAAAAAAATAAATATAAAGCACACTAAATCATCAATTTTACTAAAAAAAACTACATTGCCATGTCTTACAATATTAAGTTTTTACATCCATAAAATATGTACATTTTTCTTGCATTAAAATCAACCTTAAGCCGAAAAACTGCGGAAAATTGTAGCAAAAAAAAGGTGATCCTGACAAGTATTGTATATCTTCAAATCTTCTTAATCATCAATTGTGCAAAGAGGATGATCATCGGTGACACAAGATGACTCTATAAAAAAAATAGAAATAAATTAAATGAGATACTAATTTCATTATGGAAGTATAGTTTTTAAGGCAACAAAATACAAAAAAAATTCACCTATAGAGATTGACTCGAGTTGTTCCAAGATGCTATCAAGATATATAGGCTGAATTGAACTTCTCAACCAATTTTGGGCACAGATGAGAGCTTCAACTAGTCTGGGAGTTAAAGCACTTCAGAATGAATCAAGCACACGACCTCCGGTGCTAAAAGCTGATTCTGAAGCAACGGTAGACACAGGCATAGCTAGCACATCCTTAGCTATTAAAGAAAGAATGCGGTACTTGCTTGCATTTGATTTCCACCAACCCAACAAATCAAAAGAAGATTGAGAAATCTCACGAGCATCATTCAAGTATTTATCTAGTTCAGATTTGGAATCTAAACTGTCTTGGTCTATTTTTTGCTTCTTGAACATGAAATCCGCATATTGAGCTACATCTTGAAGATCACTTTCCAAACTCAAATCCACCAATTGTTGTTCTCCACTTTTTTCTACACTTTGTGAAAGTTGAGATGCACCATAAAATTGAAATAATGACTCTAAAACCTTGTTCACCTTCTCTTTTAATTTGTTTGCGGTATCCTTGTCATAATAAAAATTATCAATTAAACAATTTACATACTCCAACTTACACCTAGGATCAAGAATCACCGCAATAAATAAGAAAACATTGATATTGTCAATGTTTGCCCAATACTTCTCATACTTCGCCTTCATCTTCAAAGCCATTTCTTTCAAACTAGGATCATCACTTTCAACTTTTGAATTAATCATCAAGCCAAGACCAAAAATCTTCTTCATGTATTCATTACTAGTCACATGAAGCGACCCAGAAAAGCTCAAAGTAGTGTCATAGAAAACCTTAAGAAAAGGCAACAATGATCTAGCATACTCCCAATCTTCACTAGTAGGTACACCTTTCTTCATCAAAAGTTCTGAAACATACTTGTTATCGGTGACCTCCAACAAGTCAAAGGCCTTCTGAAATTTCAAGGCTGCCTCTATCATCATGTATGTTGAGTTCCACCTAGTTTTCACATCTAAGCATACATGATTCTTGCTCTCTATCTTCTCTTTTTCTACACAATTATTGAACTTTTGCTCTCTAGAAGGAGAAGATCGCACATACTTCATTGCATTTCTAATCCTCACAATGGAGTCATCTAATTCACTCAAGACATCCTTTACAACTAAGTTCAATATATGAGCAACACATCTCATATGTAAATAATCACCTTGCAGGACACTTCCCTTCCAACTATTTAGCCTTCTTTTCAAATATCTTATGCATGTATCATTTGAAGATGCATTATCAACAGTTATAGTAAAAACCTTATCAATCCCCCAATTAAGCAAACACCTCTCAACAGCCATACCGATTATTTCCCCAGAATGACCAGCAATAGGACAAAAAGAAATAATTCTTTTATGCAATTTCCAATCATCATCGATGAAGTGTGCAATAAGACACATATAAGACATGTTTTGAATGGATGTCCATGTATCAGTTGTGAGACAAATTCTAGAAGACAACTTCTTAAAAACCTTTTTTAATGTATCCATCTCTTCCTTATAAATATTATAACAATCTCTTCCTATAGTCCTACGTGAGGGAACTAGAAAACGTGGCTGCATAACACGACAAAATGAACGAAACCTCTCATGCTCCACAAAATTAAAAGACAACTCATCAACAATAACCATCCTAGCAAGCCACTTTCTACACTCTTCTTGATCAAACTTCCAATTAGCAAGAAAATTTTCTATTCCTACCTCATTAAACTTTGGTGCAGGTGAGAAAGCTAAGGTTGCTTGAGTCATGTCAACATTATAAGGATAGAGTTTACACCTAGACAAGTGATTGCTTAAACAACTAGTACCACTAGTTGAAGGACATGCAAGAGATTTAGCACAATACTTACATTTAGCTCTTGGATCATTTTTGTCATCATTCTTGTCAAAATGATCCCAGACCCATGATTTTCTTTTACGCCCCTTTGAAGTTGTAGTAGCATCATTAGAAGATGTGCTTTTGTTGCAGCTTGGTTATCACTTGAGGGAATGGAAGCATTCTCTGAATTTGAAGCGTCGGGAAGAGTACTTGAAACTGATTCAGTAGTACTAGACATCTGATAACAATTAACAAAACCATACAAATAAAAATTAGTCAATTAGCATAATAAATAATTATTTACTGCAAAACAGAATTTTTTTCTATAAATTTGCAAGGATAATCAATCAATCAGAATTATTATTATAAATAAATAAATAAAATATAATCAATCACCTTTTCAGTTCTCATTGGCCCTATAATTTCTAAACCCCATCCACTACCTTATATACAACCACCCCCGTCTATTCCAACATCTATCATGTTTTCAAAATCAATTTTTACTCTTAACTGTGTACACATTTTATGGACCCTTTTTCTGCCAATGCCCCAAAGCACAAAATAATACTGGTTTCTGTTGATCTTCTCTCTTGTTTTCTTGCTAAAGGAATAACATAATCTACCCACAGGCATTTTATTTTTATTTTTCAGAACATGAGTTCTTAGCATTAAAAGTTTTAATTTTTAGGCTTTGACCAATGTCTTTGTGCCATGCCACTCATGTGATGGCTAGTGCTAATGTTCCCTCACTTTACCTAAACTTCTAAAATGTTGGTGTTACTATTGATTAATCATGCAAGTAGAGTTCAAAATCAATCCAATGTCAATGATTTGAAAGCAATGTTATGGATGGTAGGAATATATACAAGGTAAATTATAAGGCCAAGTTAAATAACATAAGCATAAATTCCTCCACTGTTGCAAGGATAGATCCATCAGTGTTATTTACAAAATACACATATATTTACTGCAAAACAGAATTTTTTTCTATAATTTCTGAATACTCATCGAGCAAGAAACAGCAAAGGAAACTAAAAAGAAAAGGCTATACACAAGATAACATATATGCAATCCTCCTTACCTATGTCCTTGTGCTCTGGAGAATCAAGCAAAATTTCTGATTCAGATGGCAGAAATGGAGAGCCAGGATAGTTTCGTAGGGCTCCTAAATCTGCAAGAAAAAGGTGAGCAATTCCTAGATCCCACATTTAATCAACATAATTGAAAAAAATTCACACATTTAATCAAAATTATAGAAAAAAATCACTTTAAAAAACAGAAATATATAGATTTGCATCCATGTAGTGGCGGGCTGCCCTTCCAATTGCAGCTAATCGTTACTCCACAGTATGAAAGTATCTAACCAGACATTAGAAAACCACCATCAATAACTATCAACTCACCACCAAGCACCACCCACGAACCCACATAATCTCTTTCTCTACTTAAAAACCGATCAATCTTTACCAGCCATCGTCAAGCCGTCCTTCTTTCTCAGGCAGATTTGCTGTCCAACAACAAAGTTGTTGTCTACTTAGAGGAGGGCACGCAGGAGGCTGAGAAGAGGAGCCGTTCTTTACACGAGAGAGGAGATGGAGATGTTAGAAAATGAGAGAGTATTAGGGCTACCAATGGGTTTGTTTGGGTTATAACTTATGACTGAATGTAAAATATTAAAACAAGTATATGTCTAAGGTTCGGTTCGGTTAACCGGTGTCCACGGTTTTTTTTTGGATAAAAGCCGAATCCGAACCCTAAACTGAAAAAAATTAAAAAAAAAACTAAACCTAAACCATCGGTTTGGTTAACCTAATTTTTCAGTTCGGACTTATCGGTTTCGGTTCGGGTATCGGTTTGATCGGTTTTTTTGCCCACCCCTAGTCATGGCTCTGGGACATGTAGAATCTGATACAACTAACTGCATGAATCTCGCACATATTAATTCTTGTATGATTTATAAATAAGGCATGTATTATTCACAATTTAATATCAAATAGTAATTTTAAATGAAATAGGGCCAATTTAGAATCGATGCAGAATTGACCATATTTAATATAAAATAATAATTCAAAAAATTAATGTCACAGTGGTTGGATAGTCAATGCAAATTGACATGTGAGGCATGTGACACGTATTGTGAGTGCACTCTCAACAACTTAAAAAAATAATTTTTTTATTGTAATGGAAAGGGTTTTGTTTGCCTTTGCCCGTTGGATTTTGTCTTTAGTTAGATGGACAAAATCCAATGGACATAAGGATTCTATCTAAAAAAATATGCGTTTAAAAATTTTGATAAAAAAGTCTATTAAGATTTATATTTTTTCTTATACTCAAATTGCATTCTTCTTCCTTTCTAATTCTTTCAATTTATCAAAAGTTAAAATTTTTACATTTTTAGTTATGTTTTTTTTTCATTACTAATATAATTTTGTGATTGGGGATGGAGAGCATCTAATTAGGTGAATCATGATCTATGAAATTGTGGTTGCGGGTCTATAATTTTGCAAGGTACACTACATGTACATAACTTCTTTTTTATTTAACCTTATATACTAGATAGATACCAGAGTTAAAATTATAAAGATATATAATAATTAAAAAAACATGACCAAAAGATACTTAAAGATTGTAATTTGAATGAAAATAAAATTAATATTGTAGATAATTTTTATTTAGATAATGACAACTTGACCAAAAGGTTCAAGATTAGTTTTTCTCTTAGTCATAGGTCAATAAAGATACTTAAAGAACCTCTATATTATATATATATATATATATATATATATATATATATATATATATATATATTAACATAATTAAAAATAAATATAATAGAGAAGTTAAAGAAGATTCAACACAAAACAAATATTATAAAAAATAGAGATGGATAACTAATTATGTGACTTGACACCTTAGCAGATACAATGAATAATGCTCCAAAAATTATAGTGCATTGATTCCTAGACAAACCTAACTTAACAGCGAAGTAATTGAATTTGTATCAACTTTAGGTTTAATGATCCTTCTCATTTATCACTTTCACTAAGAGTTTGCAAGAAATTATATTGTTTGGTTATTGCTAACATGAGTCTTCCACTTAAAAATTTTGAAAGATAATATACTTGTTCATTGTATGCATAAATATATTCAACCCATTTATTTTATGATCTAAAGGTTGACCTATAAGACTAATGATCATTAATTATATATTTAATAAATAATTAATAATTAATGAATTTATAAAATAAAGTAGATTAGTTTCGGTGATGTATATAGATTAGTCATAATGATATCCCTTTCACATGCATTTACATTTACAATGTTAATTCTAACTAAAAACTAAATAAAAGAATATTAGAATCTTGTGATATCTTGCATCCTCATTATATCTTTGCAATATATGAGAGTCTTATGAGACTCTTTAGGAAATATGAAATACAAAATAAAATTAATAATATAATTTTTAATAATACAAGTAATTGTGTTGTAGTAGTGTATTTCTAAGAACTATTAGAGTCCCCGAACAAAGATTTTATATATTAGATGAATATGTCACATAATAAACCTAATAGTATAAGTCAACTTAAAAATAATTTCTGCCTCATTAGAAAAAATTCAAAATGCATTAAAAAATATTTAGTCATCAAGTAAATTATAAGAAATTTATAGTATATGCAAGTTAGAAGCCTAAAAAAGAAAAAAAATTTTACTAGATATCAAACACCATTTAAATTCAACATACCTAATATTGAATTCATGTGTTAGTTACCAATATATTACATCTTACTTCAAGAATTGTAAAAGTGATGAAATAAAAATTAATAAATTAGATTGATACATAAAATTTTCACTTTTAAAATTCACAAAAAAAGTTTGATGATATGGTGAACTTGTATTTGTCTTTATACACTCCTCATGAATTATACTTATGAGCAGATGAGTAGTATATTTAACTAATATAGAATATTTTCGTGACATGACTTAAAATAAAAATAAATTATTCAAAATATTAGCAGACCATCTCTCTTTTACTTAGATGCTTATATTGATCATATGGTTAAGGTTTAAATGATCATAAATACTTTGAAATTCATATGTACTTATTTGAATCGACTAGGAGTCATATATAGATTGGACCATAATAAATATTAATGGCATCATTCCTTCAACTTGTAGCCACAAAATCTACCTAGATGATGACTATAAAACTTCTCTAGAATCACAACATGGTAAATACAATCATAAAAAATGATTAAGAATAAAGTGATTAAGTTTCTTGATGTAGGTATTGTATACAACATTTTAGATAGCAAGTGGGTTAAAACTATCCAAGTTGTGCCTAGAACTAGAAATCTAGCATTACTTCAATTAATAATGTCAAGGGTGAGCTGATCTAGATCTGATTGGTTAAAGGTTGGTGCATGTGCATTAACTATATCAAGATAAAGCAACCACTAAGAAGGATCATCTTCTTTTACCCTTCATTGATCATATTTTAGAGGTGGCTGGACATAAATTCTACTATTTTTAAGATGCCTATTCGAGTTGTTAACAAATTGTCATTTCTTTAAAATATCAAGAGAAAATCATTTCCAAGTGTCATTTTGGATTTTTGGAATTTTTTCCTAAGGATACCATTAGGCTATGCAATATTCCTACTATTTTTTGAACAATGTATGTTGAGAGTATTTTTTTAGTGATATGATTGAACACTATGTTTGGTGATTCTTTTGAGGATATTTGGAGACATCAAAATTGATATTATCCTAATTAATGCATTGAGAAGGTCTTGATGCTTAATTAAAAATGCTAATTTGCGGTGACTTTAGACATTATTTTTGGACACATCTCTAGCGATGGGATAAAGTATGATAGAGTAAAAATAGATTTAATATTTCAATTACCTACCCATAAGTCAGTGAAAGATGTGAGGTCCTTCATTGAACATGTATTCTATAGAAATTTGTTTAAGGACACTAGAATCATATCTAGAACACTATGCAACCTCTTACAAAAAAAATGAGGGAATTATGTTTTGGTGTGTTTCCCCAGAAATTTCTAAGATATAGAAACTAAAATTTTGATATTTTTTAAAAAAGTCACAAAACTAAAAATAAATTAAAAATAAGTGCACTCAAATTAGCAAGTCCTAAACTACCCTCTCCCCTGCCCCTCCCCCCTCCGTCGCCCTCGCCACTAGCACTCGCCCCTCCCTCATCATCGCCCCTAGCCCTTGCCACTCGCCCTCGCCAATGCCCTCGCCCTCGCCCTCGCCCTCGCCCCTCGCCCTCACCCCTCGCCAACGCCCTCGCCCTCGCCCCTCGCCAACGTCCTCGCCCCTTGCCAACGCCCTTTCCCTCGCCCCTCGCCCTCGCCCACACCTTCACGCCTCGCCCTCGCCCACACCTTCACCCCTCGACCTTATCCGTCTTTCCTTGCCCGTATGTCCTCACCTCTCACCCCTCTCTCCTCACCTCTCATCCCTCTCTCCTCACCTCTCATCCCTCTCTCCTCACCCCTCTCCCAACCACCTTTCTCCACGAGCTCCTTCGTGGAGCTCGACCGAGAGCTCCATCGAGCTAGACCGAGCTCATCGTCGAGCTTTCGGTTGAGCTCCATGAGCTCGATGGAGCTCGATGCCAAGCTTATGGAGTTGTACCGAAAGCTTCAGAAGCTCTCGGTAGAGCTCCTAGAGCTTAAAGGAGCTCGACTGAGATCCATCGAGCTCGTCATCGAGCTCTTAGAGTTCGATGGAGCATGACGTCAAGCTCCTGAAACTCGAAGGAGCTCTCGGTCGAGCTCCAGGAGCATGACCATGAACTCTAGAAGATCGATGGAGCTAGTGGTCGAGCTCCATCGAGCTCAATAGGATAGGGCGAGGGCCAATGGGAGAGGGCGAGGGCCAATGGAATAGGGCAAGGGCCAATGGGAGAGGGAAGATGAGAGATGGCGAGGGTAGTTTAGGATAAACGTAATAGAGTGCAATATACAATCACTATACAAAAAAAGATAGATATAATAGATCATTGTCTGTCTCTCGGGGGCTCTATGGATCACAAGGAACACTGCACAAGTCATCTTTCTTGATCTTTAGAACACATAATTAAACCAATTATAGAATTTGAAAAAAGAGGGGACAAACACCCTCTTATTTTCTCATGCACTCTAGAATACAAAATAAAACGCAAGGGATGAGCAAGGGTAGAAGTAGTCTAGACAAATGAGCATGGATTTAACAAAAATATACTAGCCTTAACATTCTTTTTCCTCATCAGATTACAATTATTTTTATTAATCTTATTTCTTACTCATGTACTAAATGAACTTCAAGGGGTGCAAATAAATTTATTGATAGGGGTACATATATATTTCATGCATTGGTATAATTTTGATGGGTGTTCAATTTAATAAACATTTAGATTCTGTCTTTCTTTCGCTCTTGTTCTTTCTTTATTGTAACATATGTTTTAACTTTCAATAGGTCCAAGTATGATTTTTCTTTTGTTTAGTATAATATATTATATTTATAAAGTTGAGAATTTAAAAGTTTAAATTTTGGTTTCACTATTTTTAATTTTCACACTATTGCTTGCACAAAGTATTCTTGAATTCAAGCAATCTAATGTGATTTTGCACTATCTATTAAATAATTCTTGTCTTATGTTTATAAATCATTGCACATAATATTATAACTAAACATAAAATCACTCCATCATCCTAGTCTTTTATCCTCCTCAATTTCTATCTTTTGTTTTATTTTTAGTTCGGATAATTTAATTGTGGAAAAAAAATTGTTAGATTGAATTACTCACATCTCAAATTCAAAATTTGATGTTTTGAAAAAAATAGTCTTGTTAGATGTTAGTGGCTACAAAGTTATCATTCTATGTAGATCAACCTAGGTACTATTAACTTTAAATTTTTAGGGAAATCCTACAATTGGAAACAAGTAATAAGTGTCAAAACTTATTCACTTAGAGTTGATCAAAGAACATTCAATCCATAATTTTCTCTCCACTAAAATGTAGCACTACATTTGAAAACGATAAGGAAAACCAACTAATTTCAACAAAAAATCTCACCAAATTTATGGACAAAAAAATTATATAACACTCATGTTTTTATAGGTATGATTATCTAGAAGTCATGTATGAATTTGTACATAGAAGTTGTAGGTTATCCTAATTTCTATGCTTTCTACATGTTGACTCCACATGTGGAAAACCAATGAGGTAACATAAATTTTTAAAGATTTATGTTGGTAGTTAATCAATATTAGGGTTGTAACTAGAAGACTTGGGATGGGATGAGAACTAATTGAAGCTAAAAGAAATCTTAAAATACATCAACAAAAAATATAACTCAATTATACTTTCAAACAAAGATGCTAAACTCAAACCCAACTCAAATTGAATTTATTAAAGTAAAATCTTGGTTCAAAATTGGATTTGATTGGGTGTTCTAAACTAGTTATTTAGATTATTTTAAACTAATATAATTAGATTCACATTCAACTTTAAACAAAAAAAAAGTACTAGAAAAATGCCAAGAAATAAACTAGAAATAAAAAAAAGGAGAACAAGACTAGAGGAAGAACAATGAGAAGAAGAAGAGAAAAAAAAAGAAAAAAAAAGCGGAAGATGAATAAGAAGAATAAGAATAAGAAGAATAAGAATAAGAAGAATAAGAATAAGAAGAATAAGAATAAGAAGAATAAGAAGAATAAGAATATGATATTGATGATGACCAATAACAAGAGAAAGAAGAAGAAAAAAAATAAGAAGAAGAAATGAAAGAAAAGAAGAAGAAATAAAAGAAAAAGAAGATAAATAGCAAGAACAAAAAGAATACAAGAAAATTAAAAAGTATAAGAAGAGTAAGAAGAAGAAGAATAATAAAAATAAGAATAAGAAAAAGAATAAGTATAAGAAGAAGAAAAAAAATGAATAAAAGAAGAAAACAATAAAATGAAGAAGAAATCAAAGAAGAAGAAGATGAAGACGAAGAAGAAGAAGTCAACGTAATAGAAGAAGAAGAGGATGAGGAGGAGAAAGAAGAAGAAGAATAATAATAATATAAATAATATAAATAATAATACGAAGAAAAAGAAGAAGAAGAGGAAGAAGAAGAAAAAGAGGAAGAAGAAGAAGAAAAAAAAAGAAGTAAAATAATAAGAATAAAAATAAGAAGGACAAGAAGATGATGAAGATTATGAAAAAAGAAAGAAGAAGAAGAAAAAGAAGAAGAAAAAGAAAAAAAAATTTGATAAAAGAATAAAAAGAAGAAGAAGAACAGTAATAAAAACAAGAAGGAGTACAAGAAGAAGAAGAATAATAAGAAAAATAAAATGAAGAAATACAACGGCAAAAAGCAAAGTAGAAAAACCCAAATGAATAAGAGGAGGAGGAAAAAGAAGAAGAATAAGAAGAAGAAAAATAAGAATATGAAGAGGAAAAGGAGGAGGAAGAAGAAGAAAAAGAGAAACAAAAAGAGGAAGAAAAAGAGGAAGAAGAAGAGGAAGAAGAAGAATAATAAAAATAAGAAGAAGAAAAGAAGAGTAAGATGAATAATAATAATAATAATAAACAAGAAGAAGAGAAAGAAGAAGAAGAAGAGAAAGAAGAAGAACTAAGAGAAAGAAGAAGAAGAAGAACTTATAGAAAGAAGACGAAGATGAAGAAGAAGAGGAAGAAAAAGAAGTAAAAGAAAAAGAGGAAGAAGAAGAATAATAATAATAATAGAAAGAAAAAAAGAATAAAAAGATAATGATGATGATGAGAGAGGAGGAGGTAAAAGAAGAATAAGAAGAAGAAGAAGAGATGATGAGGTAGAAGAAAAAGAAGAATGATAATAAGAATAGGAAGAAGAAGAGGAGGAGGAAAAGAAGGAATAAGAAAAAGAAGAGAAGGGGGAAGAAGAAATTGACGACGAGGAAAAAAATGGTGATGAGATAAAAAAAGATGATGATGAGGAACAAAATATTGATGATGATGATGAGGAAGACGAAGAAGATGATGTTGATGAGGAAGACGAAGAAGATGATGTTGATGAGGAAGAAGAAGAAGATGGTGATGATGAGAAAGAAGAAGAATAATAAGAAGAGTAGGAAGAATATATAGAAGAAAATGGAAAATAATATGATGATGATGAGGAAGAATAAAAAAACAAGAACAGGAAGAAGAAGAAGAGGGAGAAAAGAAAGAAGAAGAAAAATTATTAAAAGAAGAAGAAAGAAGAAGAAGAAGAAGATGATGATGATGAATGCCTTCAATCAAATGACCTGATTATAGTACATAAAATCCAAGTAATTCAGATAGAAAATTTGAATAATTAAGTCTTCAATAGAAACTAAATTATAATATAAATTAGATCAAGGTAGTCTTATAGATTTCATTATTTGCCTTCTTCTTAGAAGCATACTAATAATCTTTTGTGAAGAGCTACTTGCTAGTAAATGTGATTGTAGCAAAGTTGGGCTCATTTATGAATAGCATTACGAGCATGATTTTTCTCCAACAAAATCGAAGTTGACTTTGTTTGCTCACTATAATAGGCTAAGCAACTTGTGAAAACATATAGTTGGGGTAAGTAAATCCTATGTAAATGAAGAATGAAAATATGAAACACTATTATAAAGGGGCTTAGACTAGCTATATCTTAAAGAAAAAGTGTTACTTGATATATTCTTAGAATTAATGTCTTATGTGTTGTGTAATATCAATATTACTAAATGTAGAAAATTGAACTAGATCTATATCCAGAGAAAGTGTCTCTTTGGACCCCTCATGAGTGGTGGTCATGCCTATCCAAGGAACTTGCCACTTCCTTCTCAATATCTTTCTTTGAAGTGAAAGCATCTTCAACTACAACTAGTTTGTAGAAAGTTGGTTTACATTTAGTTCATTACTTGGTTGGTTCCCTGACTCAGTAGCTTTTTTTAATTCTTTTTTGATTGGATTTTACAAATATAATCTCTTTTTCTCGTAATTACATTAAATACAATGTTCTATCAGGGAACCAACTTTATATACTACTAGTGTATGAAATAGGAGGCCAACATATGAGGATTATCTTTCACTTTACATTTGTGATGCAAATGCATGCTCCACCAATGTTAGGGCTTTTAGGGTTGTTAAGGTTAAGCTTTGATTGTTGCTGATTCTACATAAGATTGAAAATAATTATATGATTGACCTAGTAACAATTTGATGTTGATTCAGGAAAAGTATAATTTAAAAGATTTTATGGTTCAGAATAAAAAAGATTTATTAGTTTATAATAAACTAGACAAGTTGTTGAGGGAAAGTCTACATCAAGAGATGGTCGTATGGAAAGAGCTGAGTGATACACCTAGGAATTCAAAGTGTTACAATTGTGCTTCTTTATAGGTAAGCAAGCAAGCCAAGCTAAAAATAGTTCAATGTCCATCTTTATCAACTTTAGAAAAAAAAAAGATTTTTACTATCTATGGGAAACAAGGTCAAAGATGAAGAAAATCTTAAAAGGCATAGGTAGTTGGAAAGGAAAGAAGCATCATATGCCACAAGCCCCCTACCAACTACCTTAGTTCAATTATATCTACCTTTTTTTATGGTCCAATCCAGCAATAAAACAAGGTCAAATGCCCTAGAAATAAAGCTATTTCATAAAAGCTCTTTTGAGATGTGTTTCTCATGTTGACTAATAGGAAGTAGAACCAATCTATTTTGTTCCACTTTGATGCATAAAGTCAAGTTAACTCACTATCATGCCATTGAAAAAAATGAAATACTATCAAAAAATAAAAATAAATATTTTTTACCTACTATAAAAACAAAAGCTAACATTATTTACATAAATGTTATTGTGGGAAACAATGAGAGTTATTGGGGCTTCAAATGAGAGAATATATGAATGGTTTTTTATATTTCGTTATTTTGAATTAGAGAGTTGTTTATTTCATAAAAACACCCTTTAACATATTGATCAAATTTTTAAAACTGAGCATATACTTCAAATATTTTTCATTATGAAACAATTTTCATATCTTCATTTTAATATCACTCTCTAGAAATAGAAAAACATTGTCAGAAACATATCCTTTCTACGACAAGAATGAGAATAATTTATTTAGAAAATATTCTCCATTGTGGCCTATCTTGTTTGACACACTTGTAAAGCATTATTAAAATATCTTCAATGAAATATTCACTCTCTTAGTTAGCCCATTTGTCTAAAGGTAAATTTTGATGGAAAAGTTAATTATATAAATCTTCTCTCCTCATTATTGATTATGGTTCGAGGAACGCCCTAATTTTTTGGCTCATTCATCATGAATAGTTTACTACTTTTTCTACTGGACATTCCCTTGTTATCAGAATGATGATGTCATACTTAGAAATTCAATCTATTACAACCAATAACAAAGTTCATAGACATGCTTTCCCGAGGTTGTTCTATAATTGGTAGAAGCTATAGAAGACCTACAAACAATTTATGCTCCCCCTTCTTTTACTGGTACACTAGATAAGTTTTCAAGTACTCCACTATATCTCTTTTCATTATAACCAACAATATCATTCTTCCACAAGTGACATAGTACGATAAATACCTGGATGACAAACCAACTAGGAAATATGACATTCTTGCATGATCTCTTTTTACAGCTTTCTAAGTAATGAACGATATAACATTTTCCCTTTGGTAAATAATAAGTCATATTCTATTTTAAAATTTCTTTGTTTTTCTTTCTATTACATATTATATCAATGATTTGGAAATTGAATAATCAAGTAGCTTTGTTTGATACATTTCCCAAGGAGACATTGATGTCAACTAATTATGGCAAACTCTATTTTTTAGCTTATTATATTTATCATTATGTTAGGTTTTTCTTGCTTATATTCTAGCACATATTTAAAATTTTCAAGGAACTCCAATTATCATGGTATAGTCTTTCTTTCTATTACATATTCTTTCTCTGATTTGGAAATTGAATCATCGAGTAATCCATATATGATATATTCTCTTGAAGAGACATTGATACCTACTAATTATGGCAAACTCTATTTTGCAGCTAATTATATTGGTCATTGTGTTAGCTTTTCTTGGTTTGTATGTTAGCAAATAGTCAAAATTTACCAGGAACTCCTACCTAAAGTTTTATTTGGAGTGAATTTTATATAAGTTTGAAAATAATTTATTGCAATATTATCCATCATCCCTAAGAAATGAGAGCCCAAGAGGTAGTATTTTTATACCTCTTGCATTATAATCTTTATGATAGAAGATTGTAAAAGATGTCAAATAGATCGAGTGGTTCGAGTCCATCTCGAGGCATATCATAGGTAAGACCCATGTTTACCATGTGTGAGGGAAAACTATGACATGACTCATGCAATGTCGTGCATACCTAAATAGCCAATGTGCTAGTGCATGACATGACATGGGCCATTTGATAGGGTTGACACATCAAGCATGCCATGTGGACTGCACATGTCATTGAGTTAATGAAAATATGCACATGTAGCTGACACCTATTTTTATAATAAAATAATAACACCTAGCTATTATTTTTGTAAAATAATAACACCTAGTTAATGAAAATATGCACATGTGGGCTGACACCTAGTTATTATTTTTTATAAAATAATAACTAGGGCATATGAAGTGCACATGCTCTATTTCTTTTAAAAAAAATTTTGTTACCTTTTAAAATAGTCAATCTTCTATTTAAGACATTAGAGCAACACATGTGGCTCTCCTGTCGCATACCATTGAAAATAAAAATAAAAATAAAAATAAAAATATTTAAATTGTAGACATTGGATTTTGATCCAACAACTATTAGTAGAAATCCAATGGCTGTTGAATTTCTACATATACATACATATATATATATATATATTTAAATAATTTAAAAAATTTTATGTAAATAAAATTTAATGTTTATAGATTTTCATAGTTAAATAATAATATAATCTTTTCTCTTTCAAATTCTCAGTTCCTCAAAATTCTGTAAGGCTCTAAACTTTGTTAAATGAACAATATTAATATTTATATTTTTTAATATTTATTATAATATAGTATAACATATAATTGTGTAATTGTAAAATAATATTGGCCGGCAAAAATTGTGATTGTGGAGTAGACTTGCATTTTCTAAGCTTCAAGTTTGACCTGAATTTCTATAAGGTACACACATGATACATTTTTCCATCTAGCTTATTTTAAGTAATTAATTTTAGAATTTAAAAATGATATCTCTCTCCTCCACAATCAAGATTAAAAAGATGAAAATAATAGTAAAAATAATAAAAATGAGGTATATATAAATTTAGATAATGAAAACCTAATGGAAAGGTTTGATATTGTGTCATCTCTTTTTCATTCATCGATAACAGTCCTACCACATAAAAAACCTAAGAATAAATAACAATTTATAATATAGATTCACTTGAAGATTCAACACAATGTAAATACTATAAAAATTTATATACTTATAAGTGTGTTGGTGAGATTAGACATCTTAGATGACATTCCAAATAATATATCAAAAATATGGTGCATTAGATCTTATATAAATCTAACTAAGTAGAAGGATCATTGAATTTGGATCTACTTTAGTTTGCAAGGGAATGATTGACTAGGTTCATTGCTAGCATGAATTTTTTATTTAGAGTTTCAAAAGATCATATACCAATTCATTTAATACAAAAATACTTGTAGCTTACTATTTGATATTTAATTTATCAAATATTTTTGTATATTTTTGCGGTTGACAATGATATGCAAATGTGAAAATATGGATAATATGGATTAATTTCATGATTTTTTGGTATAAAGGACAACTTTGATGAATAGTAGTGAAATTAATAAATTTAAGAGGTATTTAACATAAAAGATTGATCCATAAGTCACTCAAACTTTTAGCATTCATTTTTGGCTGAAATTCTACCTAAAAGTCAATAGAAATTCTTGCATGCTATGACCATATCCTCTTATTAGCATAATTTTATTATTGTGTGACATATTCTCAATGGCTACCTTATTATCATAAAGTCATAGTCATATTTGGCTCAGAAAATTTTAATGACTATAACATTAATTCTCTATCATAGCAACTAAGTACCTCACACGTGCTCAAGGTTATGATAAATTCATAAAGCCTCAACTTTATTTTTATATGACTCGATAATCTTAAGTTAGAGTTGTGGTAGTTTTGGGACACGAAATATTATAAAGAATATTACTTGAGTATGACCATTTTTAAGGTGGTAACTCTTGTCTTCAAAGTAAGGCATACCCATGACTTCTCTGTACAAGCTAAGTATAGATGCCATGAAATCTTAAGAACATCATGGAAATTTGAAAAAAAAAATGTCATTTCCATGACCATTCACAGCATTGCCAACACTTAAGAGAGATAAAGAATTATTTTTGCATAGTGACAAATCTCTATGTTGTGGCCACATATATATCAAGAAAGACTAATTACCAGTATCATAGCATCCACACACTGCCATAACTATATAAAAAAAATAAGACATCATCTCCATCCTATGGTCACTTCATGATGATATGATTATCTATGGAGTGTAAATGATGAAGACATGAAATTAGAGTCATTTTATATCACTATGACTTTGTGTTGTAGAATGATTGGGCACAAAGTATGGTTATTTCCAACACCATGACCTTGTAATATAGAAAGATTAAGATGTTGAATAAAGTCATGATCATTTCTTAGAGTTACAACCTGAAGCTGAAGAGAAGATAGCTGAAGTAGTTACTTTTTCTTAGCAGCTCTTTCCTAATTAATCAGCTTTACTTATTTACTTGTACTAAAGAGATTAGTCTTCTTCGCCTATGTTATGAAAGTCATGACTTCCTACTTATAGTAATGCAAAATTACCTGAGTATAAAAGTGGACGTTAGAGAAATGTGTGTGATCACTCAATTTATTCTCCTTCTCTCTCACGCAACATGCAAAGTCACAATAACTATAAGTTCTAGGGGTCAATTTCATTTCTCTAGCAGTTCCACTAGCAAGCAAGAGATTCACTACTTATGTAGATTCTTATATTTGGAGGGCATGACTCTCATATCCCTTTTTTTTCGAGATTGAATAATGAATTTGTATGAAATTAGCATTGTATATGGTTTGTGTATTGTGAATAATATGATGAAAATGGTTTGGATTTTTGATGCATTAATGGTTTGATTTATTTTTATAAGGGATGTTAATGGATGGTGACTAAATATAACTTCAATTAAGATTTTGACTAATAGCGGGTTTGTGTGAGGATATCATGGTAAATGGTGATAGGTTAACCATAAGGATCACTCATGCATATGATATGAAGGTAGTGACATCCCTTCCAATTGTGATGCATGAGATAAACCTATACATCAAATCACAAAATTTGAGTATGTTAATCATTATGAGTATGGTGCTTATAAAGCTGAAAGTTCAAATACTTTTATACATTGATCCATTGTACATATCTAAGAGGGGTAGTTCTTAATTAGGAAAAATATTATATAGAACATTCTTCCAAGGAGTTCACCTTTATGTGAGATTCACATCATTTTCGAGAAGGATGATAATAAAAAATTCTTAGGACATGCAATAATGTATTGTGATTTCTGAAGTGGTGACAACCCCCACGAGTCATTCTTAGTCATATATTTTCCTTGGTAAAACTCAAAGGAAGTATATATTAATTATCCGAGTAAAGTGCTCATAAACTTGAAAGTACAAATACATATAAACAATGTCAATCATTAGTCTATAAGAAAATAATGACCAATAAATAAGATTGTATATATAACAACTATTAAAGAAAGTTGAAAATTTTGCCTAAAAGATATGATATTATTAATAATCTTCATGTAAGGATAAATTATTTTTTTAGTAATGACATAATGAAAAGATAACAACGAGTATGAGGGGAATACTATTGAGAATGACTCACTAGTGACAACCACCTTGTATGCAATTAGGTCAATGGGTCATTACATAATACCCTAACCTTTATTCTATATCTAACATAATATATTTTGAATGACTTAATGACATCACATAAATTAAATAATTAAATCTTGCACTAAAGATTGTTTAACAATCTGAGTATCCATTATATTGAAAATAAGTTGTCTCTTATTGAACAACCAAACTATTGATATAATCAATATGAGATCGATATTTATACAAAAGTCCAGTATACTATTTGTAAGACGTATTCACTTATGGATCTTAGTTGATAAAATACTCTCGTTAATAAGCTTTTAAGACATCATTAACTAAAATAAATTAGGTAGAGTAACAAAGTCACAATAAGTTTTTGGTAGCATTGTAAGGGATTATTTAGTTTGTTTAGTCAATATGAATTGACATAATTATTCTTATTAAATAAAAAATTATTTTTTAGTAATTTAAATAGTGTTATATTTGATAAATATTTCTAAATCTAAAAGCTAAGTCATGTTAACTTATTTGAACATGGATGGTTATATTTGGATTTGTTTGTTTTCTTGTATTCTTTTTTATTTTTTATTTTTTTTTTGTAATATTTGATGAGCCAAAGCTCTAAGATTGAGCTAAAATCTTTAGACCTGGAAATATAAAGAACTAGAAGGATTCTTTTCAAATAAATAGCTGACAAGAACATTATGGTGGATAATAGAAGTAACAGAGAGACTCAAGGAGGTGATGGGCAAGTCATTCGATAGTCATAGTGATGGACTATGGGCATCACTGTGTGATGCCCATAGTGATGAAAAATTAGTCTGGACAAAGTATGGAAAATTATCATACTTTCTAGGATTATTGGTGGCCCATAGTGATGGGCAATTAATCTGGGATTTACTTGAAACTAGTCGAAGTCAATTATTTTGATTTGAAGCCCATAGTGCCATTATAGAGAAATAATATCAAAGGACCATAATGGACATGTCACATTATTTTTGGAGTTATATGACACTCTAAATATGAATGGAGTAAGATTAGATATATTAAGGTTATGATTATTTTTATTATCATTAAGTAGTAAAGCATACACTTGGTTTCAATATTTGTCATGAGGCTTGATTGAGAGTTGAAATGAATTGGTGAGTTTTTTTTTCACTAAATTCTCTCTACCATAAATTACTTCTCAACTTCGGGGTGAGATAAGTCAATTTTGTCAAAAAGAGCATTATAACATATTTGGTGCTTGAGACCATTTTATGGAATTGTTGAGGAGATATCCTCAATATGATTTTGAGTTGTGTTTCCAAGCTTAATTCTTCTACAATGAGTTGAAATATATGACAAGGTGTATAATTGATATGAATTCTAGAGGATCTATTATAATATACTGAATGGAGCCTATTAATTTTTTGAAAAAATTACTAAAAATAACTACCAAACTCTAATAGATTGCTCATTTGGGAGAAGACAAGCTGAAGTATTAGAGTTATATAGGTTCACCATCATTGAAGAAAAGTTGAGGGCCATATTAAGGAAATTTGATGCCTATGAAGAAAAGAGAATAATGTCAAAAAATATTGCCACTTTACATCCATATGTTTCAGTGGAATCAAATCCTATTGATTAAATATAAAAGCCAAATCAAATGTAGATCAAATAGTATGTATTTCGACTTGAAAAATGTCTCAACATATTACCTGAACATGAAAAATCATGAAATATTTCAAATGAAAACTATTAAAGTGAGTTATAGCATATTGGACAATCCTCAAGAAATATGAGATAAAATGTGGTGAACTACATATATCAAGGGGTCATAGTTTTAATTGTCAACCATCCTAAAGGGAAGAAAATCTAATTGTAGATGAAAAAGTACATAATAGCAAAACTTCAAAAGAAGAATATTGACCAAGATAAGAAAATGTGGAAACTTGTAGTGAGGATGACTGAAATGAATTTGATGATGAATAATATTGAGCAACACATTGATAAGTTAGCATTATCATTGAAGGGAAGATGAGAAAATGAATTGCCAATTGATATGGAGGTAAATCTAAATAATTATTTTTCAATATTGCTTAAAAGTATGAAGGAGTTAAAAAGGTATTCTAAACAAAATTTTTCTAGATATTTTGGGGGAAAAATGTTGTGACACTACCAATAGTCATGATTCCAAAGCTACAAGATGATCTTGATTAAAAAGTTTCTAGAGTTTTTGTGGGAAAAAAGGCCGTGACTTTCTCAAAAGTCATAACTCAACTTGAAATTATCCAAGAAGTAATGGCCCCAATTGAAGATGATCAAAGTAATGATAACTATGAGGTCATGACATGAAAAAAAACTGTAATACCAAAAGAAGTGAAAAATCAAGTTTCACCCAAAGATGATAAAAAAATGGAGATGAAAAGTCAAATGATCGAATGAAGCTCACTTGAGGCCACGGAGAAAAAGAAATGAATTAGAAGGAATCCAAAGGTAAGTTTCCAATGAATCTTCTTTTTTAGCAATGATTTAGGAAGGGGAAGCTTAATAAAAATTTCAAAAAACTTTAGATTATATTCTACAAATTTGAAGTGAATATATTGTTTGACAAAGTTCTTGCCCAATTAATAAATTTTGTTGAATTTATAAAAGATATAATGAGTAGTAAGATGAAGTTAGAGATATACGAGACTATGAATATTACCAATAAGTATAGCATAATTATTATAATAAAACTTCTGAGAAAATTAAAAGGCTACATGAGTTTTACTATACTTTGTACTATTGGACATGAAGTATTTTAAAAGGTATTATGCAATTTTTGATTGAGTGTCAACTTGATGCCCTTGTGTATTGCGTGAAGATTGAATTTTGGTAAAATTACTTTAATATCTCTCTCACTCTAAATAATAAATCATGTAGTCAAAATTCAAATGTCTAGATGGAATCATTAAAGATGTATGGTCAAGATTGCTATTTTTTTCTAATGGATTTCATTATTTTGGATATGAAGGAAGATCAATATGCACAACTAACTTAAAAAAGAAATAAAAAAAATATGCACTACTAATTTTGAGATGACTATTTTTGGCCATAATATAAGCTCTCGTTGATGCTAATATGGGTGAGTTCAATCTCTGTATCAATGAGGATAAAGTAAAGTTAAATCTTTATATTAGCTTAAAAGGTCTAGATGACTATGAAATGGGGTGTTGGAGAATCAAAAACCTACTCTATACTACATTGCAATAAACAGTTGATTTCTACTGGAAGGACTTTGTAAAAGATTATTGGTTAGATGAAGATGAAATATATGGATCGAAAAAAAAAATTTGGAGTGGTGAAAGCGACAAATTTTATGGAATAGAATAACAACTATGGAATTTTGAGTGTGGTATAGTATACGAAATAGAAGAATAATTTTGGAGCTATGATAATGATGAAAATGAAAGATATAAATAATTATATTGGAGTTAGAAAATGATGAAATAGAAAAATATGATTACTATGAGGTCATCATATTCTTTAAAGTTTTGAACTCTATGAAGTCTTATGATAATAACTCTAAGGAAGATAAGTCATTAAAAAAAAGATAAGGCTAAGATAGAAAACAAGGAAGGGCATTTCAAAGATAAAGTTATGGTTGTGCCCAATAAAATGACTTTGAGATTCTAAAATGAAAATGACTATGAAAAAATAGAAGACAAAATCATGGATAATTCTAGCACCACGACTTTGGTGATGTAGGATGAATTAGTCCATTTAAAGCCTAAAGAAAAGTCTCAGCTATGCACAATGCCATGTCTTTGGAGTTATAGAAAAAAAATGATAAGGAGAAGATGAAAAATAAAGCCATGGCTATGCACAGTACCATGACTTTGTAACTATAGAAAAAAAGAAAGTCAGAAGCTCAAAGGAAAAGTCACAACAATACTTGACACCATAGCTTTGGGAATCCATAATGAAAAGGAATACGAGAGCAAAGAAAAATGAGCCAAGATTTTCACTAAAATCATGGAAAAAAAAGAATTTATGAAATTCACTAATGTCATAGCATCAAAGGAAAAAATAGCCTTGGAGATAAGTGTAGCTGAAGAAAGGCTAGATGAAGAGCAACAAAAAAGAAGTAAAATAATATACTAAAAAGATCAAGTGTATGTCAGAGATACCCGATAGAGTTAAGAGGTTTTGATAGTCTATCTATAGACATTTAACATAGAGCTGCTTGGCAGGCAACCCTAAAACTCTTTTTCTCAACATGTATAATGTAATAAATATTTATAGCTACCATATAAACAAATATACTTATCCAATAACGAACAAGTATAGTCATAGAACTAAAATCATGCCATGACTGTCAATTTGTCAGCTTGAAGTTTTTCTACTATTTATAGACACTATGATACTTAAACTTAGCCATATAAATTCATTATGATGATGCATATTTTTTTAGAGGAGGGGAGGTGCGGAGTTATTGCTTAATAATGGTGTCTTTCTGCCATACTGGCATGACCCATTTTTTAAGGCCATCCATGCCATCATGGTGTGCTAGTAATGCCATGTAGTTTTTAGCATTTTCCATGTCATGATAACACGACTCTAAAAATCAATAGCCAAACATGATTCGTTGGCATGCCTTTTCATCATGTTATAATGAGTCGTGCTGTGAAATCCCGAAAAAAAATGAATAAATAATTAACATAATTTGATTTCTGGGGAAAAATGGACATAATGGTAATTTTGCAATAAGAGAAAATAACTTAAAAATTTTAGAACCCTGATGATAAAATAAATATCGAATTCGTGTTGAAAAATATAACTATGGTGTCAAATTTCGTTAAATTTTGAGAATTCAGAATTTAGTTATATTTTTATTTATTTAAGTAATTATTATATCGTGCCACGTCGTCTGCACGTGGCTGAGCATGCGCGGACGCAGTCCAGCCATCAGTCTAGGCGTCAAACAAAGAAAAAAAAATTAATTAATTTAATTAATAATAATTATTATAAGAAAAAAATGTCAGGATTCTAGAAAATGGGATAACGCTGAAAATAAAATGCTTCGACGATGGGAGAGAGATACAATACAGAATGGAAAAATAAATAAAAGATATATTGATTTTCTTTTGATCATAACGAATTTTTCTGGAGTCAGAATAGAAAAGTCAAAGAACTAAAGTTACTCTATACGACGAGATCTTTAGTTTGATATCAAATTTATAAAGTTTACGTGAAATTTTTTGAAAGGTAGTGGTTTTCTCTTATCAGAATTTTTTTATCTAATGGATATAAATAATCATGTTTTATATTTCAATTCGAATTGTTAGAAATTTATTGGAAATGATTAATTGGTGAAAAGTTTCGGTATTTTGTTTAGTAAAAGTTAGTTCAAGACGGATTGGATTTGGATTGTTATAATCATGTCTGAAATATGGGTTAAATCGGAAATGACATAATTGTATTTCATACGCACGGGAACATTCCATATACATGGGTGGGTGCATGATATATATATATATATATATATAAAGGTATATGGATGATATTTAGCGAACTCGAATTGGGACAACGTCTAGACTAAGTTGCATGAATTTTTATTTGGTACATAGCTATTATAGATTTATGAATTTGAATTGGAACAACATCCAGGCTGAGTTACGGTGGTGCATATTTCTCGGAGTAAACTTAAAAAAATCAAATTTTATTCGGAGAAATGTCCAATATATTTTTCGAAGGAGGTCCATATTTGTTCAGAATAATTCCAAAAAAATAAATATTTCTATAGATATATATACATATATGCATATATATATATATATATAATATGTCACACTTGGCTTTGGCATGTGTGAGGGAGTTAATGAGACTTAGGAATATAAGTATATAAACATTTCATCCATACTTCCATTGATATAAACTTTGTACTTGAATGGGTGTTGATTTATATGCATGACGTTTTACGTGCATTTAGGTAGAGAGTAACTTTGAAGGAGTTTACATCTACTAAGCTTTGCTCACTTTGTTTGTGGGACCACTTTTCAGGTACAGTTCCATGACAGATGACAGATCCATATACGGGGATCGCACATGTGAAGGGAAGCAGGATGTGGCTTAAATAATATGTTGTGTGTTTCTTTATTCTGCTGAAAAAAAAAGAAAATGTATGGTACACTTGAGAAAATTTTATTTTATTGCACATTGTATTATGTGATGGAATGAGTGCGACCCCCCGGGGGGACGGGGTGTCACATGTGTCAAGCTAGATTAGGGTTAGCTAGCCTAGACTATTTCATTCAAGGCTAGCTTGGGTTTAGTCTAGGCTAGTCTGGGTTTAGTCATGGCTAGCCTAGTTCATTCTTGGCTAGCATGGGCTTAGTCCAGATTAGCATGGTTCATTACAAGCTAGTTTGGGTTAGGCAAAGATAGCATGGTTCATTCCTAGCTAGCAAGTTTGGAAAGTCGGAATGCACCCAGCCTGCATGGGCTATTGTGCTGGGTCATACTATTATGCGCCTCCTATGCTAGAATGTTTGGTCTTAGATGGCCCAAGCTATTCCATGATAGGCATGGCTCTAAACCAAGCCTATGCCATGCCAAGCATGGTTGAATCATGTTGTGTCTCATACTATGCTCAAGTTGTCTAGCCTAGTTGACATCTCTATTTCTCGGGGATGATTAATTATTATATTGTAGAAGTTTATTTGTTATTTAATTTACTGAATATCCTTGTATATTTCAGTGATTAATAATAGTGCGTAGACATAGAAATGAGGTTGATATGTATTGATTTCATTAATTTTGATATTCTGGATAACTTTGATGAAAAGTTATTAAATCAATGAGTTTTTAGAGGTGTTTAGCACATGAGCTATATCCATAAGTCTCTCATAGTTTTGACATCCATTCTTGGCCAAAACTCTACCTAAATGGTTGGTGGCAATTCTTGTATGTCATGACTCTACTCTATCATTAGCATAATCTTTCCATCATGTGATATATTCTCAATAATTATGATATTATCTTGGAGTCATATGCATAATTAGTTCAAAAAAATTAAATGGCCGCGACATTAATTTTCCATTGCAAGCAACTAAGTAACCTACTAGTGCTCAAGGTCATGGCCAATTTCATAGAGCTATGACTTTATCTTTTTATGACTAAGTATTTATAAGTCAGAGCTATGATAATTTTATAAAGCTATGACTTTTAAGCTATAGAAAATTATAATGTCATAACTACTCATAACAAAAATGTGGAAATTATTCAAAGCCAAGATTTTTGGAATACTAGATATTATAGAGGATATTACTCAAGTATGACCAATTTTAAGGCTACGAATCTTGTCTTCAAAGGAAGGCATAGCCACAATTTCTATATGTAAGCTAAGTGCAGATGTTAAAGCATCCTAATAGTACCATGGAAATATGATATATGAGAGAAGAAAATACAAGTGTTGTGGTCATTCACAACACCATGGACACTTAATATAAATGGTTATTATTGTGTCGTAGCTAGATCACAATGCGATTGTCACATATATATTGAGAAAGACCAATTATTAGTGTTGTGGCCTCAATATACTGTCGTAACTAAATAAAATTATGAAACATCATCTCTACTCCATGGCTACTTTTTATTTTCATGATTATTTATTAACTACAAATGATAAAGGCATGAAGTTGTGACCTCAAGCTGAAAAGAAGAATGAGCCTAAAGCTTTATATAGTGTCGTAGTATTGTGGCTATTTCACAATACTATGACATTGTGTTACAGAGAAATTGAGCCTAAATCATAGTCATTGCCCATAAAATAACTTTATATTATAGAAAGATGAAGATCTAAATATAGTCATAATTATTTTCTAAAGTTGTGACCTCAAGCTAAAGAGAAGAATGATAAAGTTGTGACTTTCTTATGGATGGCATGACTTCCTACCTATAGTAATGCAAAATAACCAAATTATAAAAGTGTAAGTTAGAGAAATTTTGAGGGTACTCACTATTTCTTTTCTTTCTCCCTCACTCATTAAGAAAAACCACGAGGGCTACAAACTCGAGGGATGAATTTCACTCTCTCTAAAGTTTCATAAGCAAGCAAGAGATGTACTAATTATGCCAATCCCTAGAGTTGGGAGAATAACTCTCAAATCCCTTTCCTATAGAATTGAATTAAAAATTTGTATGAAATTAGCATGATCTAATGTTTATGTATTTAAAAAAATTTGAATTAATTGGCTTGGATTATTGATATTTTAATTGTTTTATTTACTTTATATTATAGATGATGATCGATGATGACTAAATAAAACTTGAATTAGGATTTCAACTAATGGTGAGTTTGTGTGAGGATGTCATGGTGATTGGTGACAATTAAATTATGAGGCTCACTTATGCATATGATAAAAAGATACTGATAATCTTTCCAATTATTATTAACAAGAAAAACCTACTTGTCGAATTCCAAAATTTGGATATATTCATGTGTATGACACTTACAAAGCCAAAAGTACAAACACTTTTATATGTCAATTCATTCAACACATCTTAGAGGGAGTCGTTATCGATTGGTTAGATGTTTTATATAACATTCTTCTAAGAGGTTTACCTTTAGTATGAGAGTCATATTATTATAGAGGAGGATAGCAATAGATAATCCTTGGTATATGCACGAGTGTGTAGTGACTGATAAGGTGATGACAATCCTTATGAGTTTCTTTTACTCATATGGTTTCCACAAGTGAACTTCAAAGAAAGTGTAAGTTAATTATGCGAGTATGACACTTACAATGTCAAAAGTACAAATGCTTATAAACCATATCAATTATTGGTCTTTATGATAATGGAGACTAGTGAATAAACATATGTATATGAAGCAAACTTCAAGGAAAATTAATGAAGTGACCTAAAATGTATGACATTGTGAATGACCTCAATGCAAGGATGAATTATTATCTCAGTGGTGATATATTGAAGGAATATCTATGAGAGGACCACCATTTGGTAGAGCTCAATGATGACAACCTTTATTTTATGCCCAATATAGTACTTATCAAATGACTTAATGACATCACATATATTTAAATAAATAAATTTTAGACCTAATATTGTTTAACTACATGAGTATTCATTATACTGAAAATAAGTATCTTTGTTGAATAGCTAAACTATCGATACAAGCTTTATATGATTGATATCTATATAAAAATCCTTATACTACTTATATGACCCATATACTTGTAGATCTTAGTTGATGAGATGCTCTCATTAATGAGCATTTGGGATGTCACATAACTAATTAAATTAGATGGAGTAACAAAATCATAATGCCTACCTTTTGAGTGATCCTTAGAATGACCAATAGGAATAACATAATAAAAAATTATAAAATGGTAAAATAATTAGTCATTAATGAATTTAGAACCCAAAGTGCATTAGTTTCATAGGAAACCAATATTTGGACAAGTAATAATGACAAATTATTTGCATGCATTACTACCGACTTTATTGATTCTAATTAGAAACTAAATAAAAAAAATATTAAGATTTTGTGAGATATTTCATCCTCATGATAACCCTGTTATATATGAGTATATGTCAGAGTCATTAGGAATAATATTTGATAATGTCTTAAATAATAACATGACAATAAATATTATGGTGAAAACTATTAGAATTGGTCACTTATCAAATATTTTTCATGTTAGATATATCTATGATATAATAAACCTAATAATACAAGTTGACTTTACAATTATTTTCCTCTCATTAGAATAAATAAATAATACATTAAAATATATTATGATACCTAGCAAACTACAAGACTTTTATACATTGTGTAAGCCACTAGACCTAAAAAAAGAATTTCCTATCGGATGTCAAACATCATTGGAATTCTACATATATGATTTGGATTCATGCCTTGGCTACTAATATATAATAACTGATTTTATAAGTAGTAAAACTGATGAAATAATAATTAACGAATCATACAAAGAAAAGTTTTTTTTTTAATTTATGAAAATATTTTATGATAACGAACATGTGTTCATCAAGACACACTTCAACCTATATTGTATTTAGTTTCATATGTAATATGAGGAGTTTAGTTTAACCAATATAAAAAATACTCACATTTTGGTAATATGACTATTGAGATAATAATGAAGTAGTTAAAATATTGATCTTCGACTCCATCTCTTTATTATTTAGCTAATTATATATGAATCATATGATTAATTTGGATGGGTTAGAAAATACTATAAAATAAATATTATATTTCATGAACCAACCACAAAAACCAAATGGTAGAATTTATGATTAATTAGATCATCTATTTAAATATTATAAAATTAAGATTTATAATTTTCGCGAGCCTTTGAGTATGAAAGTAGACACTATATTTGGAGATGACTTTTTCATTCAGTTAGCTTTGAGTAAATAACATGGAGGTCCATAAAATAGGAATGAGTTATTAAGGTACTTTAATATCAATTACTACTTCATCTTTCTTATTATGATATTAATAATTTTGATATATTGAGTTGGAAAAAATCATACAAATCTATATTTCTCATGATATCTAAAACGACATGTAATGTATTAACCTTTTTGATATTTAACATTGCATCAAAGTTCATTTTTTTCTATATTTATGAATATGATTTTAGAATAGATGAGCATACTCCATCTATATTTTATTGAAGCTCTATCATACTTAAAAGATTGATGGAATATATAGATAAGTTTTCAGGATAAACTAAAAGATTTTAAAGTGAATAATGATTCACATAAAAATGATAATACTGAATCTTTAAGATGTGTTAATCTCAAAGATAAACACATCTTAAAGATTAGTGATTGATATTATGTTTATGTTCCCAATATTGGTGATGGACTAGCATGTATTATTTTGCCTTTTTTTTATTTTTGATTCTTGTACACAAATATATGGATTTACATTTTCAATTTAAACTAGAGTATATTTTTTATTGCATTTGTGACATGTGTTGTGAACATTGATTTTATATATATATATATATATATATATATATATATATATATATATATATATATATAATTACAAATTATTTATATTTAAAATTTACAATTACATTATAAATAGAAAAAGTAAGTCATCTTTCTAGAATTTTACTTGGAGATTTGATCTTCTTTTCTCCCAATCATATAGTCTTTTAAAGAAGCAAAGTAAGTATACTTATTCTATCTTACTCTTTAGATAATTGGTTTGTCGAGAAAGTATAGGTTTGGTGGTTCTAGTTGGAATATCATTTATTATCTCCTCAACAATTATATCCAGAGGCTTGAGAAATATTGGTATATCTTGTAGCTCAGAAACATTATGATCATGTGTATCTTGAGGCAAAAAAGCATTGGGTAGATGCTCAATTCTTCTGATTGATCAGTTTGATCTCTAGAAAGAATTGGTAGTGGATCTATGCACATTGGGATCTTTATCGAATCACTCTCAACTCTACTCTAATGACTGCCATGCAAAAATCAGACATCTAGAAAAATCACAACTTTGCTCAGAACAAATTTCTTAACAATTAGATCTCATAAACTGTACCCAAAGTCTGTGTCCATAGCCAATGATGATGCATGATTATCCAATATCATATTTTTGGATATGAACATAGGCTATATAGCTAAAAACCTACAAATGATCATATGAGATATCTTTCTCAGTCCAAACTTATTGGAAATATCTCCTTCCAATGTGGTGGTAGGGTACATGTTAATTATTTCAATAATCATAATCATAACTTCTCCCCAAAATTCTTTGGGAAGATGTGCATGAGAAAGCATGCATCAAACTCTTTTCTCAATAGTTTAGTTTATCATTCAATGATGTCATTTAATTATGATATCTTGCCTAGTATATTTTCATGTCTAATATCAAGGGATACACAATAGATGTTAAATTGACTTTGATATTCTCTCATGTTATCTGAATGTATGGAAATTAATTTTCTGCCAATTTTTCTCTCATCTCTAGCATGATAATCTTGAAAGATAAGAAAGACATAATCTTTGATTATTAGTTTATATGTCCACACTTTCTTAGAATGGTCATCAATAAATATGATAATATAAAGGGTCCCATCAAGTATTTTGCTGTTCATAGAATATTAGTATGAATAAGAACAAAAATATTTGATCTTTTTGAGGTTGGATAATCATGAAAAGATGCTTTATAGTTTTTTTCCATCCATGTAGTCCGTACATTTATCAAGAGAAGATCACTAGTCAAATGACAAGATATTTTTTCTAACTAAAAGCTAAAGACCCTTCTAACTCACATGACTGAATATACTATGCCAAAGATCAATGCTGCTCTTTTGATGAATAATATTTACTTGATCTCTAGACAGTCTTGCCTAGGTGACATATAAAGTACTCTCATTCTTATCCCTCATAATGACTAATGGACCCTTGACCAATTTATATTGGCCATCACTAAAATGATTGACATATCTTATATCATTTAGTATGCTAACATATATTTGGTTCATATGAATATCTAGTACATACCGGACATCTCTAAGTATCAGTTGATGTCCAATCTACATCTATAAACAAATCTCTCCCTTACTTAAAATTTATGTTGTCCTACTATTATCTATCTTTAGTATGTCATAATCACTAGGTATATAGGTAGTAAAAAATTTTATGTGTGGAGTGATATGAAATGATGTTCTTGAATCAATAAGCCAATCACTATTCTAATATACTATATTAGAAGAATAATAATTTTTTTTGAGATGACATGCATTGGCATAATACCTTCAGGCAGTGACATGCTTAAGAAAACCACAAAGTTATCCCAGCTATTTGAAAGTAAGCTCAATATTAGACAAGCTAATAGCTCATCTTCCAGAATTATTTTTATGGATGCAAGTTTATTTATTAGTCCTTGAAAGATATTAATATGTACCAACATTAGACTACAATCCTTGAACTTTAGGTTAATTAGACATCTAATGATCAATATTTTATTTATAACATATTCATTTCAAACATAAACTTTATTTTCTTTCATAAGTTTTCTATCTTAATTTCATTGGTAACATGTTGATAAGTATTGCTACTTATCCATTTTCAAATTATAGAGTCATCAATAAAGTGCAGGTCTTCCCATTTTTCTTCCCTCATTTTTTCAAGTTTCGTATTCTTCCTTAGTTGGTTATACAACTATTTTACTATAAAGTAGTCATGCATTCTATTTTTCAAAATAGAATAATTAATCTCAAATAACTTTATTGTCACCGAATAATCTTCCATGATAAGAAAGCAAAATATAAAATATAAATAACCAACATGAATAAAAAAATCCTGAAATATAACTAAACTCTATATATTGATATCAAAATAATCAGGTATCAATATAATGATAAGGAATAGACCAGATACTATTTCAGTATTAATGAAAAACATCTTCCTCCACATAAGTTTAGATACCACTTTTACATGGGGTCAAAATCTCGCTCTAATAATAGTTATTAAGGGTAAAATGTCTGGACCATGATTAATCAAAACCACATAATATCTAGAATAACAATCGGTTGATACAACAAAAATAATAAAATCACTAACCTAAAAATGAATAAACCTCAATATCATAATCATAACATGCATGTTTAAACAATTACCAATGCACTAGATCTTATAAGAACTACAAAGTTAAATATGTTTGGTTATGATCACTATTGAGATGATTGACTAGTGTGGAAGTTTGTCGTATGTATCTATCTTGTGGTTGGTAAGGGGGATTGGGGGGGAGGGTGGAAAAAAATAATAATACAAATTTAAAATGGTCTAACATAGTCAAAACTAAAGTTCTAATATAAATGTGTTAAATCGAACAATGTGGTGCTAGAGAGTTATTCACAGATACTAAAAGTTAGTAAAGCACATAATGCCCAAACTTATATTTTGGACTAAAATATATTTTCTAGGATGTAAAACCCTATATTTCTAGTATAAATACATAAGCTTGGGATTTTGGGGAAAATGCACTTGATTTCTTTCTACATTAATCTTTAGGTGATCATATCGATTTGTCATATCAATGACTCAGAATTAAAGATATGGTTGCATTTCGATTGCTGGACTGAAGAGGAGATTCCATCAATGACTTTTCAAATCTACAAACTTTATCCAAACGTAAATTTTATATAGCATGCAATCCTAAAAATAAACAATAATAAAATAAATACCCAATCTATAGAAATATATTATACAAGCTAATGAAAGGGCACACATGCAAAAACACACAAATACTAAAACAAGAACTAAAACATGCACAAATAGATGCAAAAAATAACATTAACACTCACTAACAATAGCAAAGAAAAAGTCAATTCACCAGTAACAGTTGAAAATCGAATGTGCCAGCAAACATGAAAATGAATCTTTTTGCTTTAATTTTTTCTTGTAAATGTGTTTGGATTGGGGCATTCCCCTAATTTGAAAGGGTACCATGCATGCCCTCCGTTGTGAAAATGTGAATATTCTAGTTTTTGCATGTTTGTATTTTTTTTTAATTAGAACGTGGAATTTTATCTCATGTTCTTGGCCTACATACACCAAATTTTTAAAAAATAATACTCAAAAGAATTGAACTACCCAACTTAGAGAGACCCAACATATATATATCATGTGGATCTCATGCACAATTTTTTAGCCAATGAATTAGATTTTTTCTTTGCTTAGTTTGTGTACGCACACATCAACCTCCATTGTTAGATGTATGAAATGAAAGAAAAAAGTAAAATAAATTTTAGCTTATGTAAAACTTTCTTTTTCTTCAATGCCATTTTTTTGAATGTACCTAACCTAATTATTTCTTCTTATATAATACTAAATGAAATCAACTTTTTTATCCCTAAATCCTAGAAATCCAATTTTTATGTGGGGGTTTTTTTTGTATGGGTACATTTTATACGTCCGCTAGTAAAAGGCCAACCAATTTTGAAGCTTCTCTAATTTCGTTCATGAATTTTTTGCATTTGTTTGCATTGTAAACTACCTTTTGATAAAAGTAAATAATTGGGTGGTTAGTTTCGACAAATCATTCAATTGTATCCAATACTGTCTTGCCATAAACTTGTGGTATAATTTTGACTACCACTATGAACTATTTTGCAAGAAGAGGTTCAGAAGCCAAGAAGTTGATCCTTCATTTTGAAATATATTAGAATTTCTTATAGAGTGCTGCATAGGTTCATTATGTCAACAAGTAGTGAAGTATTATGTGAACAAAAAAGTTAGATGATTTTGGTGGAATAATTGATATGGAAATGTTAACTTGTCACTGAACTTCAATGACATCAAAAAGTTCTTACTCCAAAAACTACAACGACAAGACCAACATGCCTTATTATTTGATCTTCACTAATCTTCAATGTTTAAGGCATCCAACTTAAGAATAATAAGTTAAGTCTTCAAGTCAGATTTAAGATTTTTTCCACAAAGCTTCCTACTTTCACGTGATTACCTCTCAGTCTTGTTATGTATGACCTGGTAAAGTGCACTTCATCATTAATGGGATGGATTTTAGTATTCTGAAAGTATGAAAAATGAAAAATATGCTTAGTATATTTATGATTGTTGATAGGCATATATCTAAGAGTGTTTCCATGTGCATCCACATGCTTGGTTGGAATGATTGGGAAAAAAAAAATATAACAACATGATGTCCTAGGTTAGATTCCTACCTTCAACCAACCTGGATTTACTTGGAGGTGAAATTAGGAGGAAGGCAATTCTCCATGTCAAATTAGTTGAGGGGCCAGATAATTGGCATGGACTAATGAGGATATTTACCATCATTAAAAAAGTATTATTATCAAAGAGATAAAATAATGAAAATTAGATATAGACAATGATAAACATGAAGAAATAATAGAAAGAAAGTAACGAGTGAGGAAGGATGATATCATATTAGATATCATCCTTAAAAAATTATATATTATTTTATTAAATATAAGAAAATATATTAGAAAAATATTATTTTATTTATCCATATTTTTTTATAAAATGAAATTAAATGAATGTTTTATTTTAATAAAATAAAACCGAAAATTGTCATATATATTTATGAACATAAATTTAAAATGTTATTTTTTATAATATATAATTAATATATTATTTTACATATCTGTAGTCAAATAATAAGTTATTTATTCTTTTATAAATCAAAATTGAAAATATTATTTATTATTTTTATAAAAACTAAAATTTAAATGATTATTTAATTATTTTTATAGAATAAAATTTAAAATTATATTTATTTCTATAATAATTTTGAATTTATTTTGTTTATTTTATAACATGAGTCTAAATCTATATATTCTTTATGAAAAAAAAATATTTTTTTTATTTACAAAATAAAAATGCAAATATTACATTATTATTTTTAAAATTAAGTAAAACTAAATGAATAATTTATTAATTTTATAAAAGTAAGTTAAATTATTATTTTCTTTTTTACATAATATTAAAATAAGAACTATAATTTATTTTAATATAACTAAAAAATATTATTATATGATGTATAAAATTTAACTAAATAATTTTTTATTTTATAAAATAAAACAAAAATTTATTATAATTATTTTGTTAATAAAAAAATAAAATAATTTTAAAATGTATTAGTAGATATTATTTCATTTTTTTATCAAAAGAAGTATTTTTGTATTAAAAAAAATTAAAAATAATCTTAATGATTTTATAAACTAAAATTAAATGAATATATATATATATATAATTTAAATGATAATGAAATACGAAAATAAGTTTATAATTTATTTAAAATAAAACTTAAAAAATGATATTTTATTTGTTTTATTATGTGAAATTAATTAATTATTTTTCATATAAAAGTTAAATGCTTTTTTATAATATAAAATTTAAATAATCATTTTTATTGTGCATATAATATGAAAATACAAATTAATTTTGTTCACAAAATTTTAAATATAATATTTTTGAAATAATATAAAATTGAAAGATTACTTTCTATGAAAATTTTAAATATTACATGATTAATTTATAAATATAAAATGGCCATTTTATTTTATAAAAAATGAAATCAATTATTTAATTTTATTTTTGATGTAAAACTAACAATCATTTATTTATTAATTAAATAGACTAATAAAAGAATAATTTTGACAAAAAAATATTGTATTTTTTAAAAATATCAAATTAAAAAAATAATATATTTTTCACTAATAAACAAATATATATTTATCATATGAAAATTAAATCTATTTGATTTTTATAAAAAACTAAAAATATTTTTAACTATTTTGAAATATATAATTAATTGATTATTATATTTTGTTATCCATATATAATAAAACATATTTATAGATATACTTAAAGAAATCTACAAGATAGTTCATAAAAAAAGACAAGTTTTCCCTCGGGGGATTTGTATTTTATTGCATCATTTACAAAATATTGAAAAAAAAAAAGAACTATTCAAAATAAAAAAGTGCATCAAAATGTAAAATAATTATGCTTTGATCCATTGAAAATCAAAAACCCAATTTTGTACCAACTAGCATGTTAGCTATTAAAAAAATAATAAAAGAATTTGCTAATTTTTTTTAATGCGGAGCATCAAACAACTACATAGGGGTAAGTTAGATTTGAAGCCGCATACTACCTTTTGCAAAACTACCTTACAAGCAACCAACACAAAACAATCCAACCTACCCCTATGTAGTTGTTTGATGCTCCACGTCAAAAATATTTAGTTAATTTTTTTTACCTTTGACATGTCAATTGGGGCAGAATTAGGTTTCTGATTTTTAGTGTGCCAAAATGTAATTATTTTGCATATTGGTGTATTTTTAATTTTTTTTAATATGTTTTTTTTAAATATTTTTTTCAAATATTTTATAGATGTTATACCACACAAATTCTCTTTTTCTTTTCTTGATAATTTCAAAATTAACAAATTTAATCTTGGAGTCACCCTACAAGAAGTGGAACAAATATTATTAATTAATCTTGGAAAAATAGTTCGACTATATGTGGTAAACCAATTCTATTTATTAATAAATATAAATTTTTAACTAAATGACAAAAGATGCTTGACAAATTAAAACTATTGGTGGACAATTCACTTGTGGACTTTTGAGCTTTTTATTTCTCATTGGACCATTCCTTGTTTTGGGGTAACTATCATTGTTGCTGGCTTGATAGGTATTTAATGTGCTAGGGTTTGTTTGATTTAAAGAAAATGAGTTTAGAAAAAAAAATCTTCATCTTAAATATCAGTTTTTTTTAAACCTTCAGATGATTTGGTGATGGGCAAAATTTGTTAGAAAAACAAATAGGGCTATTGTTTAGGAAAATTATATTTTGGTGTACCATTCATTAAAAAAAATTGAAAAAAATTAACCTACCTTTTAATATTTAAAAAATGATACACCAAACTCCGAAGATATTAATTATTGGTACACTCATTTATATTAATATGAAATTAACCTTCATTTTTAACAAAAAAATCTAACTTAACTTCCGATGACTCCACGATATCATCAAGCTCATTGGAACACTATCACCATCAGCATCTAGAGGTTATTTAGCTAGAGCTCAATAGAGCTCCTGGAAGCTCATAACCACAAGCTCATAATGAGCTCCTAGAAGCTTCAATAGGTCCTGGAAGCTCATGCAAAGCTTCACGAGTTCCTGGAAGCTCATGCAAAGCTTCACGAGTTCCTGGAAGCTCATGCAAACCTTCACGAGCTCCTGGAAGCTCATGCAAACCTTCACGAGCTCCTGGAAGCTCATGCAAACCTTCACGAGCTCCTGGAAGCTCATGCAAAGCTTCACGAGCTCCTGGAAGCTCATTCAAACCTTCACGAGCTCCTGGAAGCTCATGCAAAGCTCATCAAGCTCCATTGATGAGCTTGATGGAACTCATCAAGCTCAATGGAGCTCTTGGAAACTCATTGAGCTTTTGGAAGCTAATCAAACTCCTTTGTAGATGCTAGGAGCTCCATTGAGCTCATAGACGAAGCTCTACAGAGCTCCTGGAAGCTCCAAAGGAGCTCGTGGAGCTCCTGGAAGCTCGTGTAGAGCTTCCAGTAAGTATTCATAGAATGACAGAGGAGTTGTGATTAAGCACATATATGGCACATTGAGTTGTTTTTGTAATAGTCACGTGAATCATTAGAGGTGAAGTTATGGAGTCGAAGCATAACAAGGATAAGCAATAGCAAGGCAACATTCAAGTTCTAGAAAGCATTTTGGATGAGCAAAGCAAGGAAAGTAAGGGCAATTTCATATTAACTTAAAAGTAGTGCGCCAAAAATTAATTACTTAATAGTGTCATGCCAAATATTTTAAATATTAAAGTTAGGTTCATTTTTTTTTTAATTTTTTCATGAATAGTGCACCAAAACATAATTCTCCCCTATTTTTTTTATTTTGTTTGGAAATTTGAGAAAGGTTGGTCATTTGTTTTAAAGATATTTATATAAGTTGTCTAAATTAAAAAGGGAAAATTATGTTTAGGGTTCCAAAAACAAAAAATATGTATGGTTTGGTCTCATTTTATTATTTTTAATAAATATACCAAATCGTTAAATATTTATGTTTTGAGACAACTAAATCAGAAAACTATCGATTTTCTAATTAAAACCCATTTATTTATAAAATAAACATAAAATGTTGTTTCCAAAATATGAAAAACAAAGTTTTATGATTTCGGAAACCACATTAAAAGAAAAGAAAATAGTGATTTTTGAATTCGAAAACTATTGTTTCATTTTGAAATTGCTTTTCGTTTTTGAAAATTGGGTTCATTTAAAATTTAAATATATTATATATATACGTGTGTGTGTGTGTGTAAACCTATAGAGCATATATATAAACAAATGTGTGTGTATGTATGTGTATCGATAATATATCTTTATAAACCTATATATATATATATATATATATATATATATATATATGTGTGTGTGTGTGTGTGTGTGTGTGTGTGTGTAGTTTTTAGGGCGCGTGCACACACACACACACAAACATATATATACATGTGTGTGTGTATATATATATGCTATATAAATAAATAAATAAATAAATAAATAAATATATATATATATATATATTGACACACACACACACACATGTTTATATTTATGCTTTATAGGTATATATATATATATATTCAAATTAAAAAAAAATTAAAAACCAATGAGCTGTTTTTCAAAAATGAAAAACAGTTTATAAATGATAAAGTGGATTTTAATTAAATATATATATATATAAACCTTTATATAGAGCATATATATAAGTGTGTGTGTGTGTGCGTCTATCAATATATTTATATAAACCTATATATATTTATGTAGCATACATATAAACATTGTATATATATGTGTGTGTAAATATATATATGATGTTTTTTAGCATATATATAAATGTTTATATATATATATATATATGCTCTATATGTCAATATATACACATATATAAATATATATATATATATATATATATAAACATGTGTATATATATGTGCTAAAAAAAGCACACACACACACACACATGTTTATATAAACCTATATATATTTAAATATATATAGGTTTATATAAAAGTCATGACTTGTCTTCTCTTGAGGACAAGAGCCATGATCTTGGTGAATGAACATGCTCAATTAAATATCATCTGTACTATATTTTGTGTCCAAAATTTATGGTATTGAATAAATAGTATGACTTTGGCCTGAGTATATTTGGATGTATAACTTTTTGTAGCATAAATATCTAGACTTTGTAAAGTCTGCAACTATGACTTAAAATTATAAAGTCTTATTAAAAATAAAGTTGTAATATGAGGAAGTGACGACAACTTTTAGTACTAGTCAGGTATTTGATTGCTATGACATAAATGTAATATTATAATTATTTAATTATTAAAAGATAAGTATGATTGTGACTTCATGATAATATCATAATCACAAAGAATATGATGTACAGTTAAAAGATTATGCTAATAAGATGATATATTTTAGGCCAAGAATGGTTGACAAAATTATGTGATACTTCATAATCTTGCAATTAGCAAGAAGCTTCTAAAAAACTATTAAGTTCATGTTTATTCACCAAAATTCCTAAGTCATGAAATTGATCTATTGATATCTCATTCCATACTTACACATCATCTAAAAATACTAAAAACTCATAAATATTTAATAATTTGAACACCTAATTGGTAGCATAAAAGATTTTGAATCTCTTCTCCTCCCAAATCATCTAAATAAGGGTTCCTACTTCATACTTATAGTTAGCATTTATCTTTCATTCAAACTAGTCTCACATTGTAGGCCCCTACTTTAAACACTCTATCCCTGATCACTAAAGTGGAACATAGTTCATAGGTAATCTTCGATGCAACATCAACAAGATGATGTGATATTCTATGATAATGTATAGAAGTGATGCCATTCAACTCAGTACTATGGAATAACATTTCTCATTCACCCATGAGGTCACATTTGGATAGGTAGTCCCATAATTTTATCTCCTCCTCAACCAAACATTAGTTCAATATATTTGACATATAAGAGTTTAGGTCATAAAAAAAAAGGCACAAGCCCCCACTTGGATTTTTCTTTACTTTTTGATGAGCACATTACATTGCCACTAGTGAAAAAAGCAGACCTGACTAAGGAAGAAGGGGTGGACCTAGTGCTTATGAGTCCCATCCTCATTTATCAAGAGGGGATCAAGTTGTATTTTTCTAGCTCATAGTCATTAGTAGTAGAAAATAAGTAATAGTGAGGGTTGAGAGTTTATATAAGCTCATGTCCATGCTAGACATGATGAAAGTATAGTAAAGTAGTAGTGAGCATTTTAGTCATTTCACAATAAGAGAATAGTAAGGCAACATCCTCGTTGTCGAACTAGAACAAAAAATGGAAGCTATTCATCTAAGTGAAGATAATGCTCATGGAGCATGACTTAACTAAAGAGCTTGATTCTATAGGGGTGATATCATGCTACAACTTTCACATTGAAGCTAGTCTTACTATGTAACAGACAATGACTTTTAAGCACGAATAATAGGACTTCATAGTGAGGGCTTAGTCAGGGAATCACTTCACTTTTGTTGAGGACCTCATTATCTTCTCATCCATGCTTTGTGTTCCACTTGTGATTCTAGATTAAGTAAATGATTTAGATATATGTGTATGACCTCCATACGACCAATTCTTTTTTTTCTGCCTTAAGAGAGAAATGAGAATCAATCATTTCTTTGATTTAAATGACTTTATCTTCTATCAAAAAAGTTTTTTTTTGTTACACACCAATTGAGAAAGACCAATCTCCCATGTATCATACTCTTTTGGCTCCTAGGGCAGGAGGGCCTCTTTATGATGCTTGGATGGTTGGTATTCTAACTTCATTATAGTATCTAAATGTATTGTTTGTGACAAATCCACATATTCTTGTTGAATAATTGATTTCATCCAATAGAGATCAACAAGTATATTGGTCGTATAACTAGTAAAGACGATGTAAGTCCAGATATTGATCCTATATGAATTATATGATTAATTTAACTAACTAATAGTGAACTAATAGTTTCTCTAGTTAAATAGATAAACTTGGGTATAAAAAAGATACTTAGACTCTATTTTAACTTACTTTCTTATGTATAATAATATTTCTATATTATTAGAGCAATATTATGCTCGATCGTTAGATTAATGATAGATTAGTGTAGAATTTCTCATTTGTCCTCTTAGCATACAAGGTGTTTATCACCCTTTGACTATCAATAGCAAGGATGATCTCTTTGTAGTGGTGAGATTAGTATGTATTCACCAAAATCATATTTATTTCATTTATGGCTCATCTATATGTCTACTCATTTTAAGTAATATGTCAATTATCCTTAAGGACTATTTTTAGCTTCATGAGTATCATATTCATGTTAATTAACATATATCATTTTGTTGATTGCACCTATGGAAATCATACAAGAGCAAATAATTTTCAAAGCTATCACTACCTTATAAAACACATCCACTTTTGTGTGTCCCATAACTTACTTGTCATTGTCATCCATGATTGACACAACTCCCACATTATAGTGAACCTTCTAGGTTAGACATTTGACATAATCCTCATATCAACTCATGGTCAGTTCTTCTAGAATATACATAATGGAATGATCATAATTTTGTCTGTACTTTCTTCTTCATGAGCTCCAAACTCATATTAATTAAACTTAAAATCAACTTAGGGTTTCCATACTCATATGCATAAAACTGCATTAGAGTGGTACACTAAATCTTTGTTTTGATTAACATTTACATCCATTTTATAATTAATTAAGCTATAACATTGCCACAAATAAACATTATACAACTATAATAATCATACTCAAGTATAATAAATAAAACATATATCTCTAATTTAGCTTGACATTGGAGAAGAATTTATGCAAGACATTTTATAATTCATCTCATCAAATTATGAGTTCCCAATGACAAACATCATTAGGATCTAAGTATCAAATCTTATTCATAATTAATTGTTGCCAACGTTTGCTCTTAATTCAACCCTAAATAAGTGTTAAAATTCACACGACCTAGGGTTTTGCATACTCTTGGACTCAAAAACTATATCTACTTTCTTTTTTTTACCAGCATTTCTAAGTCTCCCATTTTATGGTATTGTGCTTTCATATATGAAGGTACTGTGATATCTAATATGAAGGTATTGTATTTTATGTAGCTTCATATATGAAAGCACAATACCATAAAATAGGAGAATCACATTGTGCTTTCAAGTTGGAAGTTTTAACTTTGGGTTGAAGGTATGACTATCATTTCTTCGAATCGTATCTAGAGTAAAAAATCAAGATAGCAAAGGAATGCTACGATTGAGGTAATTTTTCTTTAGAATTCAAAGTAATGGTGGCAAGAATACAATGAAAAAATATCTTCTCTCTAGAACACAATGCCATGGTAACAAGAATATTATGACTGATATTTTCTTTTTAGAAAACAAAGTCATGGTGATAAGAAAGACCTCGACTGAGGTATTTAATTTTTCGAGTAAAAAGTCATGGTAGGAAAAAAATTTAATGACTAATTTTTTTTGGTATAATGTGATTTGGCTATGTAATGAATTTGTCATGTTGTTGCGAAATAACATGATTTTTTATATCAGTATGATGCTTGGTTGCCACAATATAAAAATAAAACCACAATCAAAATTTTATTTTAGAAATAATCTGGTCATGACTCCAAGATAATATCATAGCCATGAAGAATTTTTTAATAAAATATAAAGATTGTGACAACTAGGTGATAGAGTCATGATATACAAAGATTTCTATAATTTTTTTGTAATGTCATAGCCAAGAAAAGCTATCATGACTACTCAACAAGCTTGTAATAGTATACCCAAGTTATGATATCAGAAATGTCATAACTTTCTATTACTTTTCTATCCTCCAAGTCATCTCTTCACCAAGTTCTCTAATTCTACTTAAATTATATCTAATTGTATTATTATTTATTCATTTTTATCAACATCACCATTTAGTAAAATTATTTCATTATAAACCCTTTTTCCATACAAATATATCATGAAATTACACAAATTAACCCAAAAAAGTCAATATGTTGAGTTTAGAACAAACCCTCACTCTAAAAGTATTATTCATTCTCAAGCAAATAGTCACGTTCTCTTTCACTTTATCTCTTAAAAATCAACTAAGTAGCCAAGAAGAAAAAAACAATATCACAAAGCATTTCCATGTCTGGTTTTGAGTGTCGAAGTACCCTTCAATGGATAATGATTCTTGAATCTAGTTATTTTTGTATACAAATTAATGCAATACCATGAGTTTATTTTCTTTATCTAAATCAGAATATAAATTTTGGGTTATCACTCAAGTAGCACTTCATTTAATGTTCTAGCTAGTCTAATATTTTGATCTCCAAATTAATTGGTAATTTTAGTGGTACAAGCAATCTTTTTAAAATACTACTTTTGGTGTGTTCGATACTCTATGTATTTTTAGATTATTTGTCATGGATTTAATGATATGATTGTATTGATTTGAGATTTAAATAAATAAATTTCACTAAATTAAGATTTTGATGGAATTGGATGAATATTATTGAAATCGGATGTATTTTGGTGAAATTAGTAAAATCAGTAGAGTGATAACTTGGAGGGCAGAAAAATAATGAAAAGTCATGATAATCTCTATGTCACAACTTAGTTATACTTTTCACAATCCTATTGAGAAATTATGGCAACCTTTCTTAGCCACAACTCAACAAAACAAGTCATTGAACCTTTGTATACTGCTTCTCTACCATTGAGTTATCACAACCTTTTCATTGTGCAACACTAACTTCGTGGCTATGACATTTTCTTGGTGTTGAGACAATGAGACCACACTATTTTTAAAACAAAATGATGGTCTTGATTATATTTTCACTCCAAGGCAACCAAGTTCCACACTAGTACAAGAAGTCGCCACATTTTCTAGTGCTACAACTTAATCAATACTAAACCAAAAATTACAAAATACAAAGTAATTTTTAGTTGTGAAAATCTTTTCAGTCATGACTTTGTATTCCAAAAAATTATTATCTCATTTGCAACATAATTATTGTCATTATTCTGTGATCTAGTTACATTTTGGTGGTTAAATATAGATGGCACAACTATGAGGGGACCATCCATAGTAGTTAAAATAACCTTATACTCTAAAGGGGAACTAGGTCATTTCTACACTTATTTGTCCAATAATCAACCATAATATTATCTTAATACTAAAGAAATCTCATCATATATAAGAAAGTAAGTCAACTCTAGAGCCTAAGTATTTTTTTTAAGACCCAAGTATATCTACTCAACTTGAGTAGCTATTAGTTCCACTATGGGTTGGTCAAACTACCTAAAAAAAATCCTCATGGGATCAATATCTAGATTTATGTCTATATTTATCATGTGTATAGCTCATATATTTGTAGAACTCCATTGAAAAAAAAATTGCCCAATGAAGTTTTAGGACCATGTTATAAATAATAAGTTTTGCCATTGTAATGAAGTTGCAATAGCATGCCTTATGAAATTATCCTTCAAAGTTGGGCCATCCATTAGAATGTTTATCAATTTATGCTATGACTTTATGAAAAGTTGTAACATCATTGAGTGTGCTCTTATTCACTAAGGTCATGGTTTTTTTGTGAAATCATAGCATTTACAATTCTTCTTTAGAACAATAAAGTTATGGTTATGGAAAAGTCACAGCTTCTTCTTTAAGCTTATGTATAATCAAATTCACAACTACTACTCTTGCCACGACTCCTTCTTTCATCAATGCCCAATGTAAATTAATGACTTTTGTAAAAGTTATGACTTTCATTTGCACTATAACTTTTGATTCTTATCCCCTTTAATATTCAATAATAATTGTTTTACTTCATCTTTCTCTCTTGGTACATCAATGTTCAGCCTTAGACTCTCCTCTTTTGGTACTTTGTTTGTAGTTTCAAAACCATATTCTAACATTGATAATTTGGTCATTCTAGCCTTTTCTCTCATGACTTCAAAGTTATTTGAATTTGATTCTTCTACTATCATGATTTTGACAAATTTCATGACTTTGAAACAATCCTTTTCATCAAAGTTTACTACAATATTATCTTCACTAGATTTTTTCTAGTTCAATAGATTCTCCATCTTCTTCGGGCCAATAATCATCTCAAAAGTCATTTTATCTAAAATTTATTTTCTATCTTTTGGCTATACATAGGAGGCTATCTATTCTCAAGCATTTATCAACATTATCAACTAGAATTTGTAGGCTTTTATACTAATTTAATTTTACTTACTCTTTTCCCATATGAAGTATGAATTGACCTTTATTGGCATCAATCAAAGTATGTCTAGTAACTGAGTACAACCATCTCAAGATCAATGGGGCATACTAGTCTTCTACCATATCTAGCATAAAAAAATCAATATAGATAATAAACTTTCCTACCTTGACTAGTGCATCTTTAACAATACCCCTTGAAAAATTATCAAACTCTCTATCATCTATAGCAAGGGAGAAGTTAAAGTTATCTTATAGAGATTCAACCCATGTACTATGAATAATGATATCAAATTAATACTTGAACTCAAGTTGCATTGTGTCTTCTAGAAATTATGCTTCCCAATAATACATGGAATTGTGAAATCTCTCCGAATATTTTAGTTTTCTCAATTGTTTATATTGAATGATTATGCTACACTCACATAATAATGATATCATTCATAAACTTCACATAATGAGAAATTTTGGATATAACTTTAGTGAATGTAATGTTGACTTCAAACTTTCTGAAGATATTGAGGAATCTTTTAAATTTCTCATCCAAATTTCCTTTTCTAAATTGCTATGAAAAAGGAAGAATAGTTTAAAGAGTTTGTTTGTCATTTGCATAATGGTTCTCTAGCATATCATCTTTCTATTTTTTTCTTCAATTAATCTACATCTTCTCCTCCAAATCCACTTCTTCAAGTGTGCTAGCTAGTGTAAAGAATTGGGAAAGGAATTTTGGTTGTGATACAACTTTGGAAAATATTATAGCATTGGATGTCTATGTTGGGCGATGTGAATTTGGAAAAATCATGATATTATCAGTCAACTTCTTTCTCTACTTTAGCATCCCCTTTTAAATTCTCTAATATTTTCTACCTTTCTAATTCATTGTTGCTTCTAAGTATTATTGACATTTGGATATTTTCGGTATCACTTGATAATCCATTTATACTTATCTCGTTCATCAATAGTGTTAGTTACCCAAATTTATTCTCAATAGACTTCATCACCCCATTAGTGTGAACTAGGCTTGTTTCAATATATTTCATTTAATTCTCCTATAGATCATTCATCTTTTTTATCTCCATGAGTAGCACAAGAATATTATATTTCCATGTTGATTTTTCTTTTCTCTTCAAGTGGTAATAATTAGAATTTGAGACTCCTTACAATTCGTATCCTATTGAGTTACTTCCAAAATTTTATTAAAAAGTATCTTATATTTTGTTGTAAATTCCCATGACTTCTATATGATAGACTTTTATGATTTCATATATTCAGATGTAGTATGTAGGACATTATTATTGGGTTAGAATATATATCCTCTATTCTACAGAAGATTAGCTTCCTTCACTAAATAAATAATGTTGAAATTAGTCACTTCGTATTGTTGCAAAACTGTCATTTCTCTCACACAAAGTCTTTTGTCATTTTTGGCTTCAAATTTAATGAAAAACATATAAGCTTAGCAACTATTTATATTAGTTTATCCAATTCCAACACTTCAACTTGCTTTCTTCTCAATACTCAATTATTTAGTATTTGATAGTTATGTATTGCTAGCTCTTCAAAAAAGAAATGAGCCTTCTCGAGTGACTTGTTCATGATAGAATCACTCGAGACTATATCAATTGTAGACCTCAACATGTAGTTTAATTTATTATAGAAGATCTAAGTTTGGAATTATTATTTAAATTGATATTATGGGCATCTCATCAATAGATTTTTGAATTGGTCTCAAGCATCATATAACATTTTAGGGGTAACTAGATGTGAGAAGAACGTAGTTAAGAAAGCTTGTACAAGTATGTCCCAACTCTTGATCCTTTAAATTTGTATTAGAATTAGATTCTAGTCTTGTCTCTCAAAGAAAAAGAGAAAAGTCTTAACCTTATCACATCATGGCTAACTCCATTCATCTTCACGATCTTGTATAACTTCAAGAATATTGTGCATGGCTATTAGGATCTTTTGAAAACCATTCACCATATTAATGTTGTTGCACCATAGATATGAGGTTAGGCTTCAACTTAAAGTGGTTTACTTGTATTAGTTGCAACCAAATCTCAAAGTAGTTATTCATCAAAATTGGCCACCAATAGTCTCTCAAGATATAGTGAGGAAATGAGCTATTTTATAACATGGTCTATACCCTATTGGTAATTTTTGTTGCTACCGTTACATTTTATCTTCTCTCTTTCAACTCACTATTTCAAAATAGTTCTTCTTGTTCTATTAATTTATGGATCTAGAGGTGTTAATTAAGGCCTAGATCTTCTACTCATAGAAGTGCAGTCATTATAAAGCAAATAAAAAAAGAAAATAAAACAAACACATATACAAAATAAACACTAAGTAAAAATTGCTATCAAATTATCTAGCGATAGAACTATCTTTTAGCAAAGATAGTTATATCAACACAAGTTGACCAACCAACTAAAATAATCTCTAGATATAGTGCCAAAAACTTATTATGATTTTAGTATAATATCATAAACTTATTGTTTGTGATCAAAACTTATTGTTTGTGATATAGCCACAAAAGCTTAGTGGATGATTGATTTGGTCTAATTGAGATCATAAGTATATAGGTCATACGACTAATAAAGATGATATAATTCTAGATATCGATCCCACCTAAATTATTTGAGTAGTTTGACTAACCAATAATGAAACAATAGCTTCTCAAGTTGAATAGATAAACTTGAGTCGAGAAATGATACTTAGACTTTGGGATTGGCTTACTTTCTTATGAATGTTGAGATTTTAATTTTGTTGGGGCAATGTTATCTTTGATTATCAGATGAAAGATAGATTGTTATCGAATTGCACCTTTGCTCTCTTGGCATATAAGTTCATTATCACTTTTGGACTATCACTACCAATAATATTTTTTTTCATAGGTGTGCCTTTGGTATTTCACCATTAAAATTATATTTATTCTATTCATGGGTCAATCATATGTCTTTTCCTTTTAAGTAATACATCAACCATTCTTGATGAATATTTCAAGTATGAATTTCTATTCTCCAATCTTTAAAGCCATAAAAGATGGAAAATAATGTGGTAAAAATTATGTTTATATTTTTGAGTTCATGAGCATCATTCTCGCTTTAATTAACATACATCTTCTTATTGGTTTTATATATGAAAATTATACAAAATGAGATGATTTTCAAGGATGTTATCATCTTATAAAACTTACCTATCACCATCCGCTATGGCTTACACATGACTCTCAAATTATGGTGAAACCTCTTGGATATATATTCTAAATAACCTCTATATCATTTTTAGGTTAGATTTTCTAGAATATATATAATAGAATTATTAATAAATTATTTGTATTATCAGCTTTGTGAGTGTCATACTCTCATCAATTAAATTTATATCAACTTAGAATTTCCACACATAGGTTTATCTCATGAGATTAGAGCAGAAGGAATGTTACTTTTTTTAGGTTGAATCTTTTGAGTATCACATGGCTTATCTATCACCATCCAGCATGGAAATCACACATGAGTCATATTAGAGTGGAATCCAACATTTCTATTCTAAATAACATTCATATCAATCAACAATCAAACAATAATATCAATGCTAATATTTGTTATACAACCATATTCAAGTATAATAAACCAATCTTATATCCATATTTAGCCAAATATTAGGGATGAATTCAAGCGAGATGCTTTGTGGTTTATCTTGTCAAATTGAGGGTTCCCAATGAAAACTAGCATGAGAATATAACTATCAAATCATATTTATAATCAATCTTTACTTGCTTTCACTTTAAATTTGACCCTAAGTAGAGGTTGGAAATCACATCGCCTAGAGTTTTGCATGCTCTTGGCCTTAAAAAATCTAATATTTCTCTTTATTTGGTAAAATCTTTAAGTCCCCCTTTTATACACTAGGGTCCTATCAAGCTGTTGCTATGACTTTATTACTTTGCCTAATTTAATCAACTGGGTTACATCACAAAAGCTTATTTACAATAATGTCTCATCAAATAATCTTAGGTAGATAGTTAATCCATTTAATCCATGTGATGTCATAAATTCATTTGATATATATATTGTACACAAAAAGAATATCGTGGTATTGTGCAATTACTCCTTATACTAACAACATACAAGATAGTTGTAATTATTGAGTCCTTCTCAATAGTGGTCCTCTCATAGTTATCCCATTAGTATATTAACATCAAGACAATATATCATCGCTACATGTGAGTCATTCACAATCTCATACCTTTTAGAGAAACCATCAATTTCTCTTTATAATTGTTCATATGCACACTCTTATTTTTCGTCTCCATATCATAAAGACTAAATATTAATATACTTTATAAGTATTTACACTTTCAGTTTCATAAGGATCATACTTGCACAATTAACATACATTTTGCTTGAGTTTCATTGGTTAGAATAATATGAGTAAAAATACTTTACAAAGGCTATCACTACCTTACAGTCACAACATACTTGAGGATTACCTATCACTATCCTTCTTGGGAATAATCTAACTCTCAAACTAAAGGTGAACTCATTGAGATTTTTTTTTATAAAACATCAAATTAATCAAGAACTATTTTATTAAGATGCATGTAATGGATTGACAAGTAACAGTATTCACACTTTGGCTTTATAAGTGTCATACTCATGAGACTTAATATAACTAAATTTTAGGGTTCAACATATAGGTTTATCTCATGCATTGTAATCAGAATGACTATCACTTATTTTTTATCATATATATGAGTGAGCCTCATGGTTTACCTAAAACTGTCCACCATGAGATCTCCCACAAAGCCACAAATATCTGAAATCCTAATTCAAGTTTTATTTAGTCATCATCCATCAGCATCGATATAAAATAAATAAAACTATTCATGCATTCATAATTAAAAAACATTACATCATATTACACAAATTCTAGACCTTACTAGTTTAGTACAAATTCTCAAATCTATTTCTATAGGAGATGAGTTTGAGAGTTGTACCACTCAACTCTAGGTATTGACATAAATTATATATCCATTGCTTGTTTGTAGAACCCTTAGGCAAAATTCATTTCTAGGGTTTATAGTTTCTGACTTTGCTAGTTGCATGAGGAAGAAGGAAAAAAAATAATTTTTTTTTTGAAAATTCTATATCTTCCACTTTTATACAAGGGTAGCCTTGCATTACATCATGTAGGAAGTTATGGCTTTCAAAAAAAAAGTTATCATTTTAGCTGTTATATTTTAGCTTGAGGTTACAACTCTAAAAAATAACTATGATCATATTCAATATCTTGATTTTTTTTGTAATAGATAGTCATGGCACTATCAACGACCATGATTTTAGCCTAATCTCTTTATAATACAAAGTCACGGTACTATAGATGTTTTAAGTGGATCAGAAGGACTGAGCATGACATGAGGCATGTCAGACTTAGTCATGCCTGGTATGGCACGACATGGTCCAAAATCATGCCTAGGCCTATGTTATGCCGGCCTAAGGCATGACTCATGCCATGCTAGGCCAGAGGCAACCATGCTCGTGCTAGGCCAAGCATGACTTGCTCACCTAGCTCAATGGCATGGTCCACCGGCATAGTTACCATGACCTAGGTCTAGGAATGAGTCATAGAAAGCTAGCTAACTAGATTTTTGTGACTTGCCTACACTTGGATCCATTTTTTTGAAAAAACAAGATTTTTATGTCGTGATAGCTATGACTGGTGGATAGTGCCTGTGGTGGAAGTGCCCACAAAATCATCATGATTTAGCACGATATGAGACAACCTAGCATGTTAGATAAGAGTGCACAAGATCATGTCGATCATGTCAATCCAAGCCACGAAGACATCAATGGTGCCATGCTGGGCATGACATGACTTCCATATTAGGTCATGCCTGGCATGGCATGGTGGCCTAACTAGGCCACAAAGCACTACATGACCCTTTGATATCTCTATTTTACTATAGAATAATTGTGGTTTCATGCCTTTATCCACTTATAGTCCATAGAAGGTCATATTGTTGTGAAGTAGTCATAGAGTGGAGATGACCTTTTATTTTATTATATAACCATATAGCTTTATGGAGACTATGACATTGAAAAATAATCTTTCTTGATATGTATATGGATATGGCATTGAGAAAATAGTTGTGGAACTAAGATGATATTTCATGTATTATTTGTGACTATGCTAATGGAAACTGGTCATGATAAAAAATTAACTTTTTATATCTCTTATGTGTTTGTTTCATTATGAGTAGTCATAACATTAAACCTTTCTTCTCTCATAGAACATATTGGTGTGACACTATTAGAAAGCCTTGGCATTGGAACTTAGCTTGTACATACAAGTCATGGCTATTATTTCTTTTGAAGATAAAAGTCGTGGCCTTAAAAATGGTTATACTTGAGTAATATCCTACCTAGAATTTAGTATCCACAAATTCATGAATTTGATTAATCAATTTGGCTTAAAAGTTGTGGCTCTGTAATAATTAATATGACTTTATAGAAACTGTCATAGCTATGACTTAAGAATGCTGAGCCATATAAAGATAAAGTCATATCATTATGAAATTAGTTATCACATTGAGCTCTAGTGGAGTACTTGCCTGTTGTAATGGAAAATTAATATGGCAACCATTTAAAATTTTCGAGCTAAGCATGGTTGTGACTATATAATAATTCTATAACCATTGAGAATATATTATATAGTAGAAAGATTATACTAATGAGTTGGTGGGGTTATGATATATAGGAAATTTTTTCAACTAATTAGATAGAAATTTTTGGCCAAGAATGGATATCGAAACCATATGATACTCACTAATTTACCCCATATACTAAACACATCTAAAAACTAATTGATTTCATGATCATTTATCAAAACTATCCAAAAAACCAAAACCATCAAATCAATACATATTAACTCTATTTCACATCTACACATCATGATCTATCATCAAAATACATAATAATATTCAATAATTTGAATACTAAATAAACATACTTGCTATAATAATAACTTATCCTCAAACAATATTTTGTCCTTCCAAAATAATTCATCATCACAATAAATTACTATGACTAGGTTTGAGTGTCATAGGGTATATAAATAATTGAGCAACTTCAGACAAACATGTTAACATTCATGTTGGGGTTTTAGTTCCGCAACTATACTTGTGAGTCATTAAAAATGTGCATTTATTTATATAATGGATATAGGTATTTATTATATCACACATGCAAAAAAAAAAATATTGGGTTACCTTTCAACCTCAAGTAGTGATGTTTAATATCCATATCTAGACTATCAGAATCATTTTAACTCCATTGAAGATTTTTGATGTACATGCAATATTTTTAGTATACTACTTTTTTTTTTCTTGTTGCTCTCTTCCTTTAGTCTTTTTAAGGTACCTTTATTTCTATGATTATTTCCTCATTCAATACCATGACTCTATTGAATGCCATGATTCATTATTCTTGACTCCAATGTCCATTTTCATTCTAGATGCCTAAATTCACAATGTTAAATACTACAACGACTTTGCCTTTTAGCCATTTATCTTGTACCATTTCTTTTCCCATTTCTTTGTCATTTTCTTTGCCCTTTTTTTTATGTAAGTCCAAAGTCATGAGGTTGTGCATAATTATGACTTTGTCTTTAGGCTTTTGATAAACTAATTCATTATGTATCACCAAATTCATAAAACTGGGAATAATCATGGCTTTTTTTTTCTATCTTTCCCTAACCATTTTCATTATGAAACAACAAAGTGATGAAATTATGTACTATTGCGGCTTTGTATTTGATTTAGCCTTCCATAATATTTGTCTCAACCTTATCTTTTTTCAAAGATTTCTTCTATTCCTTAGAGTTGTCATCATAAGACACCTAAGGGGTCACAACTTTGAAGAATATTACAATCTCATAGTAGTCATCTTATTATGTTTTCTCATCTAGACTATTAAATTTTGTATTTCTCTCTATCTTTATTTTGTCCTTAGCTTTGATTAGATGTGTCAAATGGGTCATGCCATGTCGGTATGACACGACTCAATTTTTTTTGACCCAGCAAGGACCACCGACCCGTGCCTAGTCGGGCCTAGTTTTTTTTCCATCTTAGCCTAGTAGCTAGGCCCATGCTCGAGTCAGACCATTTCGGTGCCACATGTTGTGCATCCAAATGGGCCAGGACTATCCCACACATACGTTGTCAGCAAAACATGTAGGGAAATTTTAAAATAATCCACAACATGTAAAATGTAGGGTGAGTTTATTTTATTAAAAAATTATTTTTTTTTAAATAAATGGTGGGTCAGGAATGGTGTTCCCAAGTTCCGAGGCACAATACCAGACTATGCCGCTAGATCATGCCCTTGGGCTAGGCAACCAGGTCATGCCTGGTTTGTCATCCCCTGACACAACACTACACGAGATGTGCTGGGCTAGGCACAGCTCAGCTGGGCCATGCCTCAAGTTGGGTTCGAGCTGCCCAGCTTACTTGACATCTCTAGTTTTGACATTATAAGTAATAAAGTTTTAAATTTCATGCACACACAACTCATCAACTTTCTCCAATTCAACCACTAAAACTTTATAATCAACCTCAGCTTCTTCCTCTTGAATAGTTGAGGTTGTATCTTTGAATTCCTTATTAAGATTTCTACCATAATTTTTTGTATACTAGCTATGGAGATATTATGATTCATTTTATCTTTTCCATGGATTGATGAGACAATATCATTAATTTCCTCTTTAAGCCTTCACAACTATATCCATTTTGGCCACATAAATTTTATATTTCACTTCTTCCTCTTCTCTTTAAATATTTGAGATTATATTTCCATGTCCTCTTCGAAAATTTCAACTATAATTATTTCTACCCTAGCTACATGGATTTCAAATGAAATGCTTTTTTAAACTTAAACTAATTTATTATTTCTTCCCCCTCTCTTTATTATCTTATATTTTATTCTTCACGAGTATTGACTCTTCTCAAGTCTCAATTATCTTATATTTCCATGTCCTCTTCTCAAGTCAGCAATTCATCAAGTTTAGTTATCCAATAAGATACTAAAAAATATTGAGATCCAGAATATGTCATCTTCTCATGGCTTCCATATCTCAAATGCCCATGCCTCTCTTCTTATTGATGAAATGGTTGATAATGGCTGTCATAAGGTTCAACATAGAATTCACTTCATTGAGCATGATAAGTCACATTCTAATTATAGATTGGGATATTCATGCTCTTTGGTATAATTTTTTCAAAATATCTTTCATGTACTTTATTATCTTTTTATAGATTATAAAGAAAATTGGCTAGAAAGAAAGAAAAAAAAATGAAAGCACATCCAAAAGACCAAAACACATTTATCCACACTCAAATAAGTTAATATGATTTAGATTTTAAATCCAAAAATATTAATCAAACTTAACACTATCTAAACTACTAAAAAATTATCTTTTTACAAGAATAATTATGTCAGCTCATGTTAATTAACCAAACTAAATATTACCTAGTAACAGAACTAAAAACTTATTGCAACTTTATTACTCTACCTAATTTAATTAGTTATATAACATCCCAAAAACTCATTAACAAAAGAATCTCTTCAACTGAGATTTATAAGTACAAGAGTCATACTAGTAGTATAATAGGCATTTGTCTAGAAATCAATCTCATAGAGATTATATTCGTAGTTTAGTTATTCAATAATGATATACTTGATTTTCAATAAATAATTACTCAAATTATTAAACAATCTTATGTCAATGATTCATTTATTTAACCTATGTGATAACGTTAAGTCGCTCAACATATATTATATTTGATATTGAATAAAAGTTGTGGTAATGTGAAATGATGCCTTGCCCTAATGGCAAACACCATGATTATCACCATTGTGTCTTTCCTAATGATGATACCCTCATAGATGTCCCCTCGGTATGTCACTATTAAAATTATAATTTATTTCTATACGAGAGTCATTTGAATTCTATATCTTTTAGACAACTTCATCAAATATCCTTAATAATTTTTTTATATGCATACTCTTATTTTCTAGCCTTCAATATCATAAAGTTTAATTCTATATCATAAAGTTTCATACTCACATAATTAACATATGCTTCCATTGAGTTTAATTAGTAGGAATCATATGAGTAAAAGTAGCTCACAAAAGATATCATCACATTGTGAGTCATAATATACTTGTGTATTTCTTGAGGATTATCTATTACCACCATCCTCAGTGATAATGTGACTCACACACTACAAGTAAACTCATTGGGTGAATATTCTATATAAGATCTATACAAATGAGAACTAGTTTTTTTTAGATATATACAATAAATTTGTATCTAAAATTAGGTGTACTTTTCACTTTGTAAGAATCATTTTCATGTTAATGATTAATAAACCCAAATTTTGGAGTTCAATATATTAGTTCATCTTTTGAATTATAATTATAAGGGCTACCAATTTCTTTGTATTCATCTTTTTATCTTAAGGTTGCAATTCTACAAAATAATCATGACTCTATTTAATATTCTTTATCTATATTACAAAGTCATTGTGCTAGCAATGACCACAACTTGTGCCTAATATGACTATAACACAAAGTCATGACATTATGAAGTAGTCACGACTTCAAGGTTTTATATATGAGTCCATAGAGGGCCATGACACTGTGAAATGGCTATAGACTAGAGATGACTTCTCATTTTAGTATATAGTCATGAAATTGCGTAGAGGCCACCGTCAACAACATTAGAAAATGATCTTTCTTGATATTTATATGGCCATGGCACTAAAAAAATAGCTGATGTGTTAAGGTCTTTTATATGTTGGTTGTAGCCACAACAATGAGAACTAGCCATGTTACTAAAGTAACTTTTTATATCTCTTAAGTATCCATGACATTGTGAGTGACAATGACAATTGTCTTTTCTTCTCTCATATAATATATTGCCACAACACTGTTAGGATGTCATGACATCAACACTTAACTTGCATGTACAAGTCATTCATATTTCATTCTTTGAGAATAAGAGTCACAGTCTTAAAAATGATCATACTCAAGTAATATCTTTTATAGCATTAAGTGTACTAAATTTTGTGGCTTTGAATAATCCCCATAACTTTAGCATGCGTAGTTATGGCTCTATAATATTTTGTAGTTCAAAAGTTACTTTAATATAAAAACTACCATGACTCTGACTTGAAACTACCAAACCATATATAAATAAAGCTATAGTACTATGAAATTGGCTGTAACCTTGAGCACCGATATGATACTTGGTTATTGCAATGAAGATTCAATATCACAACTATTCAATTTTTTTGAGCATAGTATGGTTATGATTCTAAGATAATATCATAACCATTGAGAATGTATCCCATAGTAGAAAGATTTTACTAATGAGTTGGTTGACTCATGGAAAAAAAGAATTGTTTTCAACCAATTAGGTAAAATTTCAGCCAAGAATACATATTGAAACTACGTGAGACTCACTGATCTATTCCATCTACTATACACCTATAAGAACTCATTGAATTCATGATTATTTATCAAAAATCTTTAAAATACTAAAAATCATAAAATAATTACATATTAATTTTATTTCCATGTCTACATATCATTATATCTACTAAAATACATAAAAATGTTCAATAATTTGAACACAACACATTCACCTTGAATTTGACCCTAAGTAAAGGTTGGAATTCACACCTCTTAGAGTTTTGTATGCTCTTGGCCTCAAAAATTAAATCTGCCTCTTTTCTTTTTCCAAAATCTATTAGTCCCCCTTTCATACATTAGGGTCTATCGAGCTATTGTGTTGCTTTTCTAGATGGAAGTCATATCTTTAGGTTAAAATCATGATTCTGTCATTTCTTTAAATCTTTTATGGAATGAAAAAGTCACGGCATTAAAAAATATCATGACAAAGGTAATTTTTCTTTGAAATTCAAAGTTGTGATAACAAAAATATCACGACTAATATATTTCCTCTCTAATACACAGTCATTATGGAAAGAATGTCATGACCAAGATATTTGCTCTCTATTAACTATTATTGTTTATTTCAAAGTAATAACTAGTAAGTAATTGTTACTTCTTTTGGATTTAACCATAGTTATCAGTCTAAAATTTTTATCATATAGTCAACTCCTTATTTTTGACAATAAGGAGTTGTCTATGATAAGACTTTATGGATCAGAACATTCTTGTCATTGCAACTTATGATTATGAGATATAAAAAATGGATCTGAAGATGATTTTCCTTAATGAAAACCTCACTGAGCATGTCTACATGACACACCCAAAAGGCTTTACAATTAAAGATGGAAATAAGATATGCAAGTTTTATAGATCTATTTATGGATTGAAGCAAGTACCACAAAGCAGAATATTTGATGTAATGAGACTATCCAAAAGTTTAGTTTCTCAAAAAATCTAGATGAGTTTCATGTGCACAAGAAGTATTGTGATAATGGAGCTATTATGTAACCAAAGAAACCGTGGACTCATCAAAATTCCAAACACACACTCAAAAGGTACCATCTGATTAGATACATAATTGATAGGAATAACATAATTATAGATAAAGTGCTTATAAATCAAAACATTGTTGATCCATTAACTAAGTCACTTTCTAAAAATAAATATGATTCACATGTACTTGCCTATGGTATAAGATATAAAGGCGATTGACTTTAATTTAAGTGAGAAAAAAAATTAGAGAAGAGATTCAGAGACAATCACTTTTAGAATTTATTGTATAATTTCTTTTAATTCATAAAATACATCTTCATTATTTTAGATTAATAGTTATTGTAAATCAATTAATGATGTTCATGATGCTTAAACATATTATAAAGAAACTTATGATGGGATTTTGATAATGAAATTTTTAACAGCCAGAGACAATTATATGAATTACATATTTGAAGAATATCATTCACATGTCAATGATAGTCTCATCATAGAAATTATGCAAGTATCTTTAAACTTGAGATACTCAAGGATATCTTGGATATTGATCATATACTTTGATTTCATTCCTTGTCATTTTTTAGAGTTTTCTCATAAAATGATGATTGTGTAGAAATATAGGTATTTGGAGGTAACTGATTAATTGATAAAAGATTTACTACTCTTCATACGGGGAGAGAATATCCATGCCGCTTGTTGAGAGCATTTATCTAAATCCATGTCCAAAGTGATAGTGCCATGAAGAAGAGTATTCAATGATATGCCTAATTGAGTAATGAGTTTCAGACACAAAGATAATAGCATTTAGGATAGTAGTAAATTGGTCAATCTAGTGGGAATTGACACATAACCATTATATGAACCAAGTGTGGTATTGCATGGTGATAAGACTAATTACATAGTAATTATGTATGAAAAAGGTTTGCTTTGAATCCTTAGAGTCTCTGACTGATTAGTGGTCATGATATGTGTGGTTGGATATCATTAATGACTTGATTAAGATCAAGTAGTTGATTTGAGTGACCAATATAACTTGAAATATAATGATTCATACACTTAGAAAATATGAAAAAGTAAAATTGATTTTGATATAGATCAATTTTGAAAAAAAATAATTAGATTAAATCCAAATTTTGATATAGATCAATGAAAAATAATTAGTGAATTGGACCATCTTAGGATTAGAAGATTTTTTTAGATCATTTGCATGATTATTAAGGTCATTAAGTTGACTTTTGGACCTAAAGCCCATGAACATGTAAGCCCACTTGCATTGGGATGCATGTAATAGACTCACTTATTTAATGAGGGGTATGATGATCTTTTTTTATATTCTAGCTTATATATAAACCACATATTAAATCCTAATATAGCTGAGAACTTGCCTTAGTAAGCAACTAGTCATTATTTAAGAAAAAAAAATTGTCTTTCTTTGTTCGACTTCCCTCTAAAAGTTTGATCTTGACTAACACTGAGATCCAAATTTTAAGTAACTTGTCATTATTTAAAAAAATTGGGATGTGGTCCAGAGCCACATCTATTTTTTAGAGTTACAATCTCAAACCTAAGAGATGAAAGCTAAAATTATGAATTTTTTTTGAAAGCTGCTACTTCATACTGAGAATAATGCAAGGTCAGCCAAGTATAAAAGTAAAAGATAAAGAAAATTCTAAAATATCTCTCATTTTTCTTCCTTTTTATCATGCAACAAGCTAAAACATGTTCAACTATCAGACCCTAGGGTAAATATTGAACTCTCTATAGGTTCTAGAAGAAAGTAAGAAACACAAAACTTTATGCAATCCATAGGGTTGGGAGGACGTCACTCTCAAACTCCCACCCCCTCTTTAGGGTATATTCGAAAAATTTTATCAAAATAGCATGGATATAGAGTTTATATAAATTAAAATATGTTATTTGATATTGATTTTTATATATGAATAAATATGTTTGATTTATTTTGTGTTAATGATATTGATGGATGAATAATTAAATAAAACTGCTACTAGAGTTTTGACTATTAATAGTTTTGTGTGAGATTGTCATGGTGGAAACTGATAGGTAAACCATACAACTTACTTGCACATATAATACGAAGGAAATGACAATACTTTTGACTATGATATAGAAGATATACTTATATATTGAAACTCAAAATTTGGGTAGGTAAATCTTCATGAGTAGCATGCTTTGAAAAAAAAGTATGAATACTTTTATATATCAATCCATTGTACACATCTTAATTAAAAGAACTAATTATTGATTAGGTTGTACATTCAATAAACTGACTCACAAGGTAATGATCACAAGGTAATGACAATCTTTATTTGTTGTTTTTACTTATTTGGTTCTCACCAATGAAACTTGAGGGAAGTATATGTTACTTGTGCAAGTATCATGCTCATGAATCCAAATGTATAAATGCTATCAAACCATATCAAAATTTGATTTTTTTGACACTTGAGATTTAAGAATATGAGTGTACATTAAAACAATGTCAAGGGTAGTTAATGAAGTTGCCTAAAAGATATAAAATTTTGAATGACTCTCAAGTAGAGATAAATTATTATCTTAGTGGTGATGTACTAAAAGGATAACTACGAGAAGAATATCATTAATATGAGCTTTGTAATGATAACTACCTTATATATTATTAGGGCAAAGATTCATTGTACAATACCTCAACCTTCATTATTTGTTTGGGTATAATATAAATCGAGCAACTTAAGCATCATCACAAAGATTAAATGAATAAACTCATAGATCTAAGATTGTTTAATAAACTGAATATCTATTTTACTGAAAATGAGTTATCTCATTATTGAATAAGAAAATTGCTTATACAATCTCTATGAGATTAGTATATAGATGAAAGTCTAATTTACAACTTGTACAACCCATGTATTTATAGATTTCTATTGAAGAGACATTCTCATTGATGAAATTTGGAATATCGCTTAACTGATAAAATAATATGCATTAATAAAGTCACAATGCTTAGCCAAGAAAAAAAAATATTTTTTTTTAGTGAAACATAAAATAAAGTCACAAAAAAGTATTCAACTTATGACAATTAGTTTCAAGCAATTATTCAGGCTCTTATTCATTGGAGTAATTACATGCTGCCAAAAGAGTTTATCCTTTAGTGAAACCATGAATTATTGAAGTATTTGAGTAGTCCACACAAGCTAAGTGCATAACATGCCAAATTGGTATAATTCCTTCAAGCTTTTCAATTTATTCTAAAATATAAATTTGAGAAATTAGACAACATGGTTGATGCACTAATTTTAAGATCCTACATTAAGATGATTCTAATTTTCGAAAATATATGAAAAGCTTGTTTAATTTGAAACACGAACCAATTCTTTATTCATGATAATTTTTTTTTCAGGAGTTAACAACTTTGTGTACAATAATGCTCACTTGGAGAAGCCATAATGTGTGAGGCTCATGGTAGAGGTAGAAGACTTGTTAGACATGTAGGGTGAGATAATACACTAACATGGTACAATATAAATTCTATTAGCCTAAGCTTGTGAATGAATTTATTGTTTGTCACAAATCTAAGATGCATGGAAACAAAGCAAGTTTATATACTCTTATTCTAATTGCAATAGCACCATGGAAGGATGTCAATATGGATTTCATGGTGAGACTACCAAGAACTGAAAAAAGAAAAGATTCAATTATCGTTCTAACAGATAGGTTTTTAAAAATGACTCATTTTTTTCCATGCTAAAAAACATTAGATGTCACTCATGTTGTTGACCTTTAATTCAAAAAAAATATTAAGCTTAATTGCATTCCTAAAACCATTACTTCTAATCGAGATACAAATTTTTTGAGTTATTTTGGAAGAATTCTTTGGAAGAAATCGGGAAGTAACCTTAAATTTAGTTCATCTCATCATTCACAAATGGATAGACAAATTGAAATTAATAACAAATATTTGGGAGCCATGATTAGGATTTTTGTTAAAAGAAATGTGAGAGAATGAGAGAGCTTGCTACCTCATGCTGAATTTTTTTACAATCATTCTTGAAGTCAAAGTACTAGTTGTTTTCCTTTTGAAGCAGTATATGATATAAATCCTATTGGCACCATGGATTTATCTTCCATTCATATTGAAAACCATTTTATCATAGAAATTGATGAAAGAAATAAGTTCATTAAAAAAAATTCACGAGCAAGTGAGAAGGAATATCTTGAAGGAAACTGGTAAATACAAAACGCAAGCTGATAAACATAGGAATACAATTGTATTTAGAAAGGAATATTTGGTATGAATTCATGAAAGAAAAATAATATTTATTATTAGAAAGTAAGCTAAACTTCAACTATTAATAGTCTATTTAGGACTCGTTTGATAAAACTGAAAAAATTAAGTGCTAAAAAATTAAGGCTGAATTTCATAAGTGTTGAATTTTTATTGAAAAACTATTTGATAAATTACTGTTAATTGAATGCAAAAGATAAATATATTATTTGATAACTATAAATGCTAAATGTTGAAAATGATGTATTTTACATATTCACCCTTATTATCATTATATTACATATTATCCAACATATATAGAATTTCTAATGAAATTTTTTTAAACTAAAATTATTAATTATCATAAAATATAAAATCATTAAAAACATATCCATAAATAAATCATAAATCCAAAAAAAGAAGTACAAATGTTTTAAAAACCCAATAAAATCTAAACTCTTTAAAACGATTCAAAATTTTAATATAAAAACAAATTTTAATGAACAACTAGTTGATTTGATATTTCCTTTCTTAAATTAGTCATGAAGAGAGTCAGAGTTAGGTTTGTGGTGGTAGAGAAAGGAGGAGGAGAAGACAAATTCACAAAATAAAATATAGCATAAATGATAAAATGAAAAAGAAAAGAAAAAAAAAAGAACAGAATGGTAACTTTAAAAAAAATTTTGTTGAAAATTTTTGTTGAAAATATTAAGGTCTCTACCTACTTAATATTTTCAATGCTATTTCACTTAAAATTTTCAATTATCAGCTTCCAAATATTTTTTATCAAACATATTTATTGTTTTAAACCATTAAAAATTTTCATTTTCAATGGTTTGAAAAAATTAAGTGGTTTATCAAACATCCCCTTAGAATTATGAAGAAGTCTCAACAATGTTGGATTTCTCAGATTTATTTCCATATCTTAAAGATGAGTCACTTGACTCATGGTCAAGACTCTTTCAACTAGGGAAGAATGGTGCATGCAACTAGCCTAACATGAACTCGCATGAAGATACAAATAAGCCCATTGTGCATCCTTTAAAAGAAGTGAGATTCCAAGATGGTTTAATGGTCTAATAAATAATTAAAGATCAAAATTGTAAAATTGACCATCCCTCCAATTGGTTTAATTATTTTATCAACACAATATTTATTTAGAAAAGAATTATATTATAGTGCAATCCCTAGAAAATAATTGAAAAAAGTAACAAAATTTTTAATATTTTTTAAAAGTGCACTAAACTCTTAACTAATTGATTTTTGATGCATTCAAATATACTAATCTAAAAATACACTAAATTATCTCTTCTTGCCCCTTGGCTCTCTCACTTGTAAATCATCTATAACTCCATCAACCTTGTAACACCATTGACACTGTAACTCCATCGATGTTGCAGCTCCATTGATGGAGCTCCTGTTCAAGCTCCATGTAGCTTGACAAGCTACTTGGAGCTCAACGAGAAACATGGAGCTCAATGATCAACAAGGAAGTTGACTAGAAACTCCATGGAGCTCGAACAACTCTTGTCGAGCTCCATGAACTCGTCGAGCTTCATGGAGCTCAACGAGGAGCTGCATGGAGCTCGATGAGGAGTTGCATGGAGCTCGACAAGGAGCTGCATGGAGCTTGTGGTCATGTTCCATCAAGTTTGTCGAGCTCTTGGAGCTAGACCATGAGTCAATGTAGTTCGTCAAGATCCATGAGAGCTCAACTAGGAGCACCAGAAGCTCCAGGAGCTCCTTGAAGCTTGATGAGCTCCCGTCGAGCTCCACAAGTTCATGGGGCATGTCGATCTCCATGGAGATGAGCTATTAAAGCTCGACCATGCCTCTATGTAACTTGTCGAGCTCCATGGAGCTTGACTAGGAGCTAGACGAGGAGTTGCATGCAGCTCGTGGTCGAGCACCATCGAGCTCATCAAGCTCCTATAGCTCAACCACGAGCTCCATGTAGCTCATTGAGCTCCATGAACTTGTCGAGCTCTATGAGAAGCTGCATGAAACTCATGGTTGAGCTCCATCGAACTTCTGGAGCTTGACCAGGAACTCGATTTGGAGCTCTAGGAAATGCCTTCTCTATGTTACTTTGAGGGTCTCATAGAAATAAAGATAGGATACACCAAATTATGATATTTGATTTAATATTGGAAACAAGTTAATTAAATTTCGCTAGCTAAATTGATTCAATGAAAATGTCGCTTCGATATTAGTATTATTGGATTACAGTCACCTATGAACACATGGTGATTGCAACTAACTAAATCGATTAACTTAATGCGATATGTTATAGTCTCAAAAAAAATACAATAAGTGATTAGAGAAAATTAAGCAACACTTGTTTAGATTCATGCTTCTAACAAGCCAAGTTATAGATATACAACAAAAAAAATGAAGAACAATGCTATTCTAATCTAGATCTACACTAAAAGAAAAGAAAAAAAAAGATGTGAAAAATAAGCAGTCATCAGGTTCCAATTTCCTAATTCACCTCCCATGCTGCTCACTCTTATTTTTATGAAGATGAATATATTTTTATATGGTCTCCTCCTATCCATAGCTTCTTAGTTTATTTTTGTAAAATCCAAAAAGATTAATCCAACTTTGAATTTCTTGTCGTAACCTCCAATTCTCTATTTCTTTTTATTTATCTATCATGACCTATTTCAATTATAAAAACTAATTCTAATATCATGACTAATTCTGATGTCATAATGAATTCCAATGTCACAGCTAATTCTAATGTTACGACTAATTCTAATGTCACGACTAATTCTAATGTAACAACCAATTCTAATATCATGACTAATTTTGATGTCATGATCAATTATGCTGTCACGATCAATTCTATTGTCATGACCAATTCAGATGTCATGATAAAATTCTGATAACATAACCAAAATTTGATGTCGTGACTAATTCTGATATTATGCCTAATTTTAATATCATGACCAAGTTCTTTCTTATTGCTTGAATTTTGTTATTGCAACTAGATTTCTATCTTGGGATTCTTAAAATTTTTTTGTTGCGATACCATTTTATTTGACTTAGATTCATGGAATGACTTGTAATGTGTCGCGACTCCTTTCTCCTACCGGAGACTTGACTGGTAACAACTTAATCTTATTTTCTTCCTATTATTCGTTGTAACATCATTCACTAGTTACGACATTTCTTCAAAATTTTACCATAACAAAGTTTATTTTGTTACTATATATTTTCCTTCACCAATTTTATAGATTTTTGTTGTGATCTAAAGACCTGCAAAATTATTAGAATGGTGAATTTTGATGGAGCTCAAATAAGCTAGATATGCTTAATGTAGCACATCAAGCTTGTGTAGAGCTCATCTATGCAGTGGTCCATGAGCTCATGTAGAGGTAATCAATACAGAGCTCCATGAGCTCTATGAGCTCATCGAGCTCATACAGAGCTCCATGAGCTCTATGAGCTCATCGAGCTCATACAGAGCTCACTAGAACATTGCACCAGCTTGATGGGATCAATGAGCTCTAACAAGGTCATCATTGTAGCTCAAACAAGCTCCAATGAGTTGGACGAGCTCATTGGAGTTCATCAAGCTAGTGTTGAGCTCAAAGGGCTCAATGAGCACCATGAGCTTGTTGGAACTCATCGAGCTCATGCATAGTTCTAGCAATGTCTGCACAAGCTCATGAGCTCTTCCAGTTCACTGGAAGACTACACGAGCTTGATGAGCTTATGCAGAGCTCATTTATTTAGAGCTTCCATTTGCTCCATGAGCTTGATGAGCCCCATCGAGTTTGTTGATGGAGCTACTTGAAGCTCATTGAGCTCTACATGAGCTCGATGAGCTCATCTAGCTCGTTGGAACTCTTCATAAGCTTGATTAGCTTTTGTAGAGCTCATCAATGCAAAACTCCATGAACTCAATTTTCTCGATGAGCACATCAATGGAGCTACAATAAGCTCCAATGAGTTAGGTGAGCTCATTGGAGCACCACTCCAAGGAGCTAGATGAGGTTATTGGACCTCCTTAAACTCATGAGCTTGGAACGAGCTTGATGAACCCATGGAGCAAGCTAGCATTCTACACATGCTCCATTCACTCCATGAGCTTGATGAGCTCATCGAGCTTTCGTAAAGTTCACTGGAACTCTACACTAGCTCAATGAACTCCAATGAGCTAATTGATGGAGCTCATGAAGCTGCAGCAAATTGGATGAGCACTGCATGAGCTCAATGGGCTCATCGAGCTCGCTAGAACTCTGCACAAGCTCATTGAGCTTGCTAAAATTCTACACGAGCTCATCGAGCTCGCTATAACTCTGCACGAGTTAGTGCAGAGCTCTTTGATGTAGAGCTCCATGAGCTTGATGGCCTCAATGAGCTCCAACTAGCTCATCGATGGAGCTCAAAAGAGCTCCAACTTGCTGGATGAGCTCATCGAGCTCATGTAGAGTTCCATTGAGCTCAACAAACCAATCAAGATCATTGAAACTCTACACGAGCTCGATGAGCTCATTGATGCAGACCTCCATATGTTGCACGAGCTCAATGAGCTCATTGCTATAGAGTGCCATGATGAGCTCATCAAGCTAATCGCTATACTGCTCCATGATGAGCTCATTGATGGAGCCCAATTGGCCCCAATGAGCTGAATTAGCTCAATGGAGCTCGTGGAGCTCTGCATCGATGAGTTTTACATGAGCTCATCAAGCTTGTACAGAGCTCCATCAAGCTCTAAGCACTTGATGAACCCGATGGAACTCTACAAGAGCTCGATGAGCTCCATCAAACTCGTCCAGTTCATTTGAGCTCCATCAATGAACTCGTCGAATCTCACAAATCTCGTGTAGATCTCACTAGAACTCCACATGAGTTTGATGAATTCCATCGATCTCATCCAGCTCATTGGAGCTCATTTGATCTCCAATGATGAGCCTGTCGGAACTCATCAAACTCTTTAAAGCTCATTGAGCTCATCGAAGCTCATATAGCTATTCTAGCTCATCAAATCTAATCAAGTTCATCATAGCTCATCAAGTTTATCGAGCTTGTCAAAGCATATCAAGCTGGCTGGAGCTCATCGAGCTTGTCAGAGTTCATTGAGCTCGTGTAGAGCTTGCTGGAACTTTGCACAAGCTCAATAACCTTAATGAGTTCCATGGAGCTCATCTAGCTCATTAGAGTTCCTTCAAGCTCGTGTAGAGTTTCATTGAGCTCTACACAAGCTCGATGAACTCATTCAGCTCATGGAGTTCTGCATCGATGATTAGCTCGTGCATAATTCCAGTGAGCTCGATGATCTCATCGAGCTCTGCACTGATGAGCTCTACATGAGCTCATGGAGCCCATCGAGCTCTTCCAGCTTGTTGGACCTTGTTTGTGCTCCATCAATGAGCTCGATGGAGATAATTGAGCTCCTCTAACTCATTGGAGATCGTTTTAGTTCCATCGAGCTCCTCTAACTCATCGGAGCTCGTTTTAGTTCCATCGAGCTCGATAAATCTCATAGAACTCGATGGAGCTCGATGATGAAGGTTCTAGAAGCTCATGCAGAGCTTCCACGAGCTCATCATGCTTTTAATGTTGTTGTATGAGCATGAAAAACTTGTCCAGCTCATCAAACTCATTGTGAGCTTGATAAGCTTCCAGGAGCTCATGAAGCTTCTTCAATGAGATCTTTAAACTGGATGAGCTTAACAAGCTTCCAAAAGCTTGTTAAGTTGGATGACCTTAACGAGCTTCCAGTAGCTAGTTAAGCTGGATGACCTTAATGAGCTTCCAGTAGCTCATTAAGCTGGATGAGCTTTACGTCCTTTTAGCCGCTCATTAGGCTGGACTAGCTTTATGAACTATTGGTTCATCATTGCTTTAAATAATTCATTAAGCTTGATAAGCTTAATGAATAGTTAAAGAATGCATGGTTTATAATTATGTTATTTAAAAATAAAGATATTTTCATATTACTGTAATCAAGCACTCCAAAAATTAATCACCCAAGAGTTTCCACCAATTTTTAAATACTAAAGTATAGATCGTGAAAAGACTCTCATGAGTAGCCCCTCCAAGCCCTACTTCAACTCTCACAAGCAACATATAGTAATTATGACAAAATGATGAGCCACCACAAAGCATTCATGCACCCACCAGTTTGATCAGCCATTAGGACTTGAAGAACCAACTTGCACAGACTCGAAGTGCTAACTGCCACAGACTTGAAGGCCAATTGGCATAGACTTGAAGAATCAACTAGCACAGACATGAAGAGTTAACTTGCATAGACCAAAGATCCATGTTTTATTAATAAACACCTAGGAATTTTTCTGGCCAACTTGAAAGAGAACACAACAATTAAAAAGGTAGTTAATCCTTTTGTAATTGCAGCATTAAGAATGCCCATATGGAGCCTCGGACCATGCCCTACTTCAGAACGCAATTCAATGATGTACTGCACTCCAATAACTAATTTGAATACCTGAGTGGTAATTTTTTTTTTGTTTTTTTTTATTTTTTTTTACCTGAGTGGTAATTTAAACACTAACATTGATGAGAAAATAGTCAAAGTCCCTAGAAAATGTAGACGGAATAGTTGGAAGATTAAAAGCATTGCCATTGGTCACCTTTCTGAAGAAAGCAAAGATGAACATGTTTATAATAGACAAGACAACTATAACTACCTCAACGAAAGTTTACGCAGAATCTCTAAAATAGCAGAATGAGCATCTTTATTTTATGCCCTGACTATATCCACAAGAAAGCAATTGCAAAATCCAATGAGATCAATCGAGCACTCGTGACCATGGTGAGAATTAAGGTTATGAAACTATTCTTTCCAGTTTGACATCATATTGATGATTTTAAATCATCATAACTTTAGTTTGTTCTTTCTAAAATTGATTTCAAGTTGCAATATTATTTGCTTCACTTTACATCCATAGTATCGGGCAAAATCATTCAGCAAGCAAAATCATCATATTGTGGCTTTTCTCTCTGTCATAGTTTTGATGATTGTGAAACATTTTCCTTCCACAAAATCCATGTCTTACCTTTATCACTTGAGACAATTACATGACTAATAGGAAACCATATGACATGCATTCCAATAAGCCACAAAGAATCAACCAGAAATAATAACATGTTTATTGATTTTAGATTTGTAAGTGACAAAGTCTTCCAATTATAATGACAATATCAATGATAAACTAGACAATAAAAAAACTCAAGCATTTCTTTAATTCACTTTTGGGAATATAAGAAAGTAACGTCCTCAAAATTCATTTTTTTCCATCACCTTTAATCATTGTCATTCTCGACATCGTCGTCACCATTACTACCACGGCACCAAACTCCCATGGGTGCTATCATAGGCAATAGGGGTTTACTAAATTACAAAAAAAAAAAAAAAAACCACCACAAACAAAATTTGTTGCTCACAACGAATGTGCAACAATGAAGAAAAGTTGGAGTGCAGTATGCACCACTGTCCCTTAGGGTTCTTGGTTGGTCCTTGACTAGAAACAATCTTCCAGGGGCTTTCATGCTCCTAAGATTCCCTCCAATACCATGTAAAAGGTTCATACAAATAAAAAATGAACTTTCAATATTTTAAAAATACATTTCTTAGAGCAACTCCAATAGGAGTTGTCATGTGCCAAATATCATTTTGTAATATTGAACAATATTTTGACATCCTTAAACAGTATTTTTGCTCTAATGATAGTGTCAAAATAAGGTGTCATTTTAATTATTAAATATTTTTATATTTAAAGTTATATTTTCAACCCTGTTGAGAGAGCCATTGAGATGCACAATAGCTATCAACTTTTATTTTGTATCATCACATTTCTCTCTCTAAAGTTGCCAAATATGACACCCCAAGACCTTAGATGGCATTTTGTCACCTCCAATTTCATCTCCGTTGAAGCAATTTTTATTTGTGATTTGGATACTATTTTGATAATTACGCGGATGACACCCCAGATAGCAACTCTCATTGGAGTTACTTTTATATAAAATAGTACACCGATAGGGCAGCCCAAGTTAGGTGCTCTCATCAAATAAAAATAAAGAAAAAAATAAAAAATAAAAAATAAAAAATAAAAAATAAAAAATAAAAAATAAAAAATAAAAAATAAAAAATAAAAAATAAAAAATAAAAAATAAAAAAAAAATAAAAAATAAAAAATAAAAAATAAAAAATAAAAAATAAAAAATAAAAAATAAAAAATAAAAAATAAAAAATAAAAAATAAAAAATAAAAAATAAAAAATAAAAAATAAAAAATAAAAATAAAAATTTTATCAAAGCTTAGATAATATTAAAGTGAATTCATACATAAAAATGTGTCTATTAAGCATATATTTTTTAGGTGGATTACTAGACACAGGGCTAGGTGCATTTCTAGAGATTAAATTTTTATTATTTAAATCAAAATTATTTCATTTATTATTTTTAATTTCATTAGATTTACTAGAATTCATTTAAGGTCTGTTTGATAAAATATTGAAAATTTTCAAATCATCGAAATGAAAATTTTCAATGGTTTTAATTTTTCAATATGATTGATAACAAATTTTAGGGAGTTCTTGAATTGAATTTTTAAATGAAAAATCATTTAAAATAATAAGTAGGTAGAGGTCTACTTATCGTTGAATGCAGAAAACACTCAACAAAACATATTTTTAAAAATTACCATTTTGTCATTTATTTTTTTTGTTTCTTTTTCATTTTCGTTTTCTCAAACATTTGTTGCCTTGTACTCATGCATGGATTATGTGTGTTTGGGGAGTTTCATTGGCTTGGTTTGGCAGTGAGAATTCATGTTTTTTGTGTGGTTGATTTTTGAGAATTCTTCTGTGTGTTTGGGGGATTTGGGTTTCGGTGGTTAACATTTTGCGGTTTTAAATTTTTGGGAAGATTTTTAAATGATACGAGATTCCGAGTTCTTCATGAAGTTCTTTACGAAGAACTTGATTCTTAGAATACTACAATTCATGCTTTTAGTTCTTTGCGCAGCATATTAATCTCGATTGGTCTAGTTTTCTTATTGTTGTCTATGCCTGTAGCACAACTACTATGCAACACAACTAGTCTTTCTATTTTTTTTTCCTTTCGCTAAATGTAATTATATTAGGCCAAATGAATTATGAATTACCAATAGTTTAGTGATAATTATGTTTAGATACGTCAAAATAATTAAATTTTTATATCAAGCACCCTGAAATATGTTTAGGTACAAAGATGTTACGAGATTCCGTTTTGCTTGATTATGTCCTATATCTCATTTGATTCATTTTGAATTTCAAATATCTTTAATTTTCACCAAATTCTTATTTATATTTCCAGCAAAACTCTCATTTGATTCTTTTTGTTTCTTAATTATGCCACCCCCCCTGCAATCTCTTCCTTTATGTTGGTTATGCATTTAATTCAAGTCTCTTTAGTTATTTACTATTCTATATCATATATTGTTTTGTATGTTGGTATACAAAACAATTTATGAGTTTTCTAATACATGTTATGCATTCACATGAGTTTTATTGTTGCAAGGTTTTGAGATGTTTAGAATTAGAATTTATTGTCTATTCTTTTACTTAAAGAAAGTAAATATTCAAAATAACATTTTCTCCCATACTTTCTAGATTACATGTGTTTTTGTATTTATGAGAAACTATTATTGTTGACTTGTTGACATTACATGTGTTTCTGCTAATATTTGAAATCTTATATATCAAAAAAGCCTAGTTATGATTATGCTCTTAATTTCCTTAGACTAGCCAACATAAACTGACAAATAAATTATATATTTAATATTTATTTATTATCTCAAATTTTCTTATGTAGGAATGACTACTCTTGATACTACCATAGCTAGTTGGAAAGACACAACACTAGTTAAATATTTTTTTTAGATTTAAGTCTCGACCAAAACAACATTTTGGGAAAAATGGGGATAGCTTGCATGTTGAATCATGAGATACAATTTCAAAAACTTTTAAAGAGAACAAAAATATTAAATTCACTCAAAATCAATTGAAAAACCAATGGAATTATTTAAAATAAAAATACATGGTGTGGTTAAATTTAATAGGAAAGTCTGGTCATGGCTATAATCCAGTAACTAATATAGTTGGCTGGACTTCAGAAGAGTGGAAAGAATATATCAAAATATAACTAATTTCTTTAGTTCATATTTTGAAAAAATAAAGTAAACTACTATTTACTAATTACAATGATTTGATTAATAGAAAATTCTGGATGCAAAACAATTTCGATATACTAGGCTACAATATGCAGATGAGATGAGATCACTCTTAGCTTGTATTTTATTTATTATTTTATTTATTTTTTTATTCTAGGATTGATTTTTTTTAAAAAATTATTACCATGGGTTCTATTTTTATAATAGTAGTATCAGAGGAAGATTTAGAATAGCAATTTTTATGGCTAATGCATAACCAGGAAAGTACTAGCAAAAGAGTGATAAAAGCCTCAATATTTGTGGTTTTTAAGAGGGTATTGTAACCACTCAACTTACCTAGAAATTTTTTCATATATTAACACAACTAGTTACTACTATTCTCATATATTTTTTACTGTAAAAGTGAAATAAATATTAGTGAATTTTGAAATAGAAAAATTCAGTGAAAGTAATGTTTCATTATAGAAAATACAAATTAAGGAAATTTTGATGAAGAAAAATTTCTTAGATGCAATTGGAAAAATGTCCATTGAAATTATTAAAGATAAGTGAAATGAGATGGTTAGTGATACAATTGTCAATCTATATATGTCTCTAGCTGATGGAATACTATCTAGTGTGACATACAAGAATACAACAAATAATTATGAGATACTCTCACAAAACTATTTGAGGAAAAGTCACTCTACAATAAGATTTTCTTAAATAGTAGACTCTACACTCTTTTAATGATGGAATCCACTATAATAACTAACCATATCATTACCTTGAATACTCTATTTCTCATCTTACTACATTGGGTTATAAAATAGAAGAAGTTGAACATGTTGAGATTTTACTTTAAAGTCTAATCTGATTCATAAGATCTACTTATTATCAATCTAATGAAAGATATCTTTACAGATTATCTATTCTTCAATGATATTGTAATTTTCATCTAAGAAGAAAAAAATAGACACAAAAAAGGACAAACATGTAAATTAACAATAAGTTGAAGCTTTGATGGTGATATGTGGGAGATCAACAATGCATATCCTCAATAAAAGTTAGAATTGTGGTAGATCAAAATCAAGAAGTAAGAAGAATATTAAGTACTACAACTGTGCCAAAAAATATTTTCTTTAAAAATATTATTATTATAAGAAAAACAATGGAGATGACGAGTTATCAAATATTCAAGGAAATGTAGTAATTAATTATGATGATGAAAATATAGTATACATCAAGGTGACAATAAAGCAGAAAATAACTTTATGATGTCAGACTTCTAGATTCATGAGTTTCATGGAACATGACATCTTGAAAAGAATGGTTCCATAAATATGAACCAATCTTAGAAGATTCTATACACATGAGTTATAATCATGTTTTGAAGATTATTGGTATTAATACAATAAAAGAATGTTTGATGGTATGGTTTGTACCATTCAAGTGGTATGACATATGAATGACTTGAAGAAAAAATTATTATCTTTGGGACAAATAGATAGTCTTGGATATACGACCCATGTTGAAAAAAAGATGATAAAAATTATGAGAGGTGTACTTATCATTATGAAGAGAGAAAAGATCATGACAAATATATTCATGCTTAAATGTGAAAAAATATAAGAAGTTGCTACATGTGTAATATCTCAAACTTGGGTTGCATGTTAGAACAAATATTAAAGATTCTCCCTAATAAAAAATTTTTTCCATAGCTCAAATTGATAAATCTACCTTTTTGTAAGTATTATGTTACAATTAAGTAGTATAGATTAGTACTCAGCAGATTATTTGTAGGAGTAAGTGTATTAAAGACTTGGAATCATTATGATATATGGGTATCACTAAAAATGTCCCAAGATGGACCAGGTACTTTGTGTATTCATTAATGATTACCCAAAGAGATGTTATTAATACCCAATAAAGAAGAAATCGAATTCATTTCTCCTTTTTAAAGACTTCAAAGAATAGGTGGAACTTGAATATAGGAATTAGATTATATATTTGATTATAGATAATGAAAGAGAGTATACAAATGATAATTTTCTTGCCCTTTATAAGTAAGGAGATATTTAATGGTAGTTCATAGTCACATATATTCCATGACAAAATAGAGTGGCTAAACAAATGAATAGAACTCGTGCATAATAGATAAGAGTGATGTTGATGACTACAAGTCTACCCAACTTTTTTTAGATAGAAGAAATTAATACCACATGTTATATGATCAAATCAGTTTTCATCAACTACAATTGATTTAAAGATCCCATTGAAGATTTGGATTAGCAAATCAATAGATTACTCAACTCTATACTTTTTTGGATGTCCTACTTATGTAATACATAATACTCAAGAAAGAATAAAGTTAGATCCATGGTCTTGAAAGTGTATATTCTTAGGGTATGCTGAAAGAGTAAAGAGGTATTGAATGTGAGAACTTACTACCCACAAGGTAATTACCTGTAGAGATATAATCTTTATAAAAAATCAACTATAAAGAATGGATGAATAGTATGTGGAAATAAGTTTCAGAGACTACAACTATACAAGTGGAAAATAATTTAACACAAGAAACTCTAATATTTATGGAACTACCACAACATGAGGTAATAGAATAAGTTGAGTATGAAGCTCCAAAAGTTAGTTGGACAACTCATTATAGAAGACTAATAGCTTAACACTCAAGGTATGTGATAAAAAAAATATTGCATATTATGTTCTAATAAAGGATGTAGAACCATTAATAATTCTTGAAGCTACAACTAGCTTAGATACATTTCTGTGGATGATATCAATTTAGGATGAAATTGAAACTTTACACAATAATAAAACTTAGAAGTTAGTATCATTACTAAATGAAAGAAAAATCATTAGTAACAAATAAGTCTGCAAGGTAAAGTGGGACAATACTGATCAAAATTAATGGTATCATGAAAGATTAGTTGTAAAAAGATATGTTCAGAAAAAAAAATACATCAACTTCAATAAGATTTTTTCCTAATGGTTTGTCTTACAACAATTAGATTAGTGATGACTTTGTGTAATATGTTTGATTTATATTTGTGTAAAACTATATTTTTTCATGGAGAACTTGAAGAAAAAATGTATACGCTACAACAAGAAGGTTTTGTTGAAATAGGAAAGTTAAACTTAGTTTGCAAGTAGAATAAATCTCTATATAGTCTCAAATAGGTACCAATGTGTTGGCATAATAAATTTGATTCCTTCATCATTAGCCTTGAGTACAATAAACTCAATTTAGACCATCATACATTTTACAAGAGTTTGCAGATTACAATGATTTCATCATTTTATTATTGTATGTGGATAACATTATAGTAGCATACCTCAAAAGATGTTGAATTATTGAATTGATGTCATAGTTGGCTAGTAATTTTTATATGAATGACTTGGGACTACCAAACAAGATTCTAAAAAAATAAATATTTACTATGACAAAAATAATATAAAGGTTTAGCTATCCCAAGAAAACTATCATTACAAGATCTTGTGAAACTTCTACATGCAAGGTAATAAACCAATTTCTAATCTACAATCTATTAATTTCAAGTTATCCTCAAGTATCTATCCTAGCATTAAAGAAGAAAGGAGATATGTCTTACTGTATGTATCAATAGTGAGAAATTTGATGTTCGCTATGAAATATATAATATTATATATTATATAAATTGTGAGAGTTATTAGTTGATTCATGGTAAATCTTGATAGAGTATTGGAGTACTAGTAAAAGGATTCTCATATATATTAGAAGAACCTCAAATGATACTTTATGTTATAGTGGTTCTGACATTATTGTTAGAGGCTATGTTATTGTAGACTATTCTGAGAATATTGATAATAGTAAGTGTACTATGAGCTATGTTTCATTATTGCTGGAGGAGTTATAAGTTGGGTTTCAAACTAAAATCTATTGTGTGTACTTCTATGAAAAAGATAAAGTTTGTCGCATCTATAGAAACTAGTTTAGAGTTAATCTAGAAACATATTCTATTGAGAGAGCTTGTACACAAATAAAATAAAATTACTTATTATATAATAGTTAGAGTATAATATTACTTCATATGAGAAAAGGTAGAAAAATGAAATATGAATATGAAAAAGATTTACATTAATGAGAACCTAGCATATATTATGACCAACCCGATCAACCATACCAAGTTTGTATGGTGTATAACCTTTTATGTCTTAGTGAGAACATAAGTATGCATGAGGTTGATAAGTGAGGAAGCTAAATTTTAAGTGGAAGAATGTAACATCAAAATATATATTCAAAGCGGGTAGATGAAATGTCTCCTTGTCCACATTAGAAATCCATTTAAGATTTCTAATTTTTCTTCAATAAAAGGAAGTTTCTCTTCCATTGATAATCATCACAAACCCAATTCCCTTTTAGTTTGTATTTCATTTATCATCTCATTTATTTTTTTTATTTCAGTGTTGAATTTTTTATTTCCAAATTATTATTATGGGTTCTATTTTTAACAAATAGTATATTGTATATATAACTATACATAATATCTATTTTCAAAAAAACAGAGACATGATTTTTAGCATGAACAATGTTTTTAAAAATACTATTGATGCTTGTAACATATCCTAGTGTTTTTTTTTTTGTAATTGCAAGGGTAAATTGGGAAATAAAAAAAATAATTCAAAAACATAAATATTTTATGTTTTGGGATTAATTTTTGGTTAAATTATTTTGAGAGGGAGAGTAATAATATAAAACTTTGTTTTGGACCCTCTTTACATTATATTCTAATATTTTATTATTCATTGATTTGGCCTCATATAATTTTGTAATATGCTTATAAGAGTATTCCCAAATTTCTTTCACCATGTTTTTTTCTTTTGCCATACTTGAAGACACTTCATTGGCAAGTGAGCAATATAGAATAAAAATTTCATGTGAATCCATTTCAACCCAATTGCAATATATGATTTATGTTATCCTTTCACTAATTATTAAGTAATTATCCTTTTTTATTTTTGGCCCTATCATTTTGTTTATGATAATCTTATTGCTTAAACTATTTCACAAAAAATAAACATCACTTTAGTACCACTTGTTAGAAATTAGGAGGTGAGGTAGACATCATTACCACCCCAATGATAGTTGAAATACAACAGAAATAAAAATAAAATCATCACAAATAGAAGAAAGATATAACTATTGTAAAAATAATGAAAATATAATCAAATTCTTAAGAACAATATGAAAATAAAATCTCTTATAATAGGAGAATATATTTCTTTTAGGTGACTCCCCTCTCTTGTTTTATGATAAATTCTAGAGTTCTCTCTCTATCCCTCACTCTTTCTCTATCACACACACACACACAAAGGAGACTCACTCAAATGATTTATAAACTATTTTTTTAGTTGATTGCATAGAAGAAGGGTGGAAGATTATTTATGGTGTGCTTTTCCCCTTCCCAAAGGCATTGAGGTCTCATCGAACCAACCTCATGCATGTAACTAGGTATTATAGCTAGAAGGGGTTGTTTACATTAGTCAAGAATGGGCTCTTCATCACCCCCATTCATGCAAACTTGATTATAAGCTAGCCTTACTTGGTGCCAAACATCAAGAATAATAGAGAGGCCATGCTTTTTTTTACACCAAATTACTATATTATAACAAATACTTCAATTTGACTTTATATAGTAAGAAATCTAGTTTGTGGGTTTGACTTTCCTCAATGCCTCCCACTCATAAAAGAATATTTCTATATTAATTATTAGTCTTTTAGTCAAATGTTGTCTGTCAATGATGAAAATTAATATGTTTTTTTACATTTTGGTACATCAAATATAAATTGATTAAAAAAAAGAAACTTTTGGAGGGATTTGTGTTTTTGTTCTTCAAATACCAAATAATTAAAAATAGAACTTATTTTGCAAAATTTAAAAATTTTACCAAAATAGAAAATTAATAATTTTTCGTGCACTCAAACATTTAAAATCAATTTAACTTCAAAACTTCTAAAAAAATAAAATTTAAAAACACTTTTTTTTTTCAAAAATTGCTTTACGCATCAAAAAGAAATTTGAAAAAAAATCATTATTAAAAAATCAAAACTTTACACACACACACACACACACACAAACACATATAGCATATATATAATTGTTTATACACTCATATATATATATATAAGCACTATATATATACATTTATATTTATCATTAATAATACATGTATATAAAATAACCATAAATATAGATATAAATGTGTGTGTGTGTGTGCTATATATGTAGGTATATATATATATATATATAAGTATATACATTTTTATATCTATATATAAGTATATATATCTATCAATTTATATATGTACATGTGTGTGTGTGTGTGTGCATGATTTTAATTTTAAATATGCAATATGTAAATATGAAATATGAAATATGTAATATGTAAGTATGATTGCTTATTAAATATATAATATGTAAGTAAATTGTAAATAATCATAAGTATGATTATTTTATAATTTATTTTAAATGAATGAATGTAATATGTAAATATACAAATTATATGAAATTAGTCTAATTGTTTGGATGAACAAAAAAATTAGATTGTTTGGGTTTTTAAATAATTTAGATTTATTTAAATACATGATTTTTTTTCATGTAGAATTATATATACAATGAGTTGTAATTCTGAGCCTTCAAGTAATCAACAGAATAATTAAGATGTGGATGATAATACTCTATTATGGAGCTACGTCACGAAAGAATCAAAATTAGATAAAGGAAAAGGAGGAGGAAATGTTGCTTTTCAATATAATTTTTGTAAACAAATATATATGGGATCATATTATAGAGTCAAGGCTCACTTGTTGAAAATTAAAGGGGCTGAGATTTTATCTTGTACTAAAGTAATGAATGAAAATATGTAATATGTAAGTATGATTGTTTATTAAATATGAAATATATAAGTAAATTGAAGCAATCTTAAGTATGATTGTTTTATAATTTATTTTGAATGAATGAATGTAATATGTAAATATGACAATTATATGGAATTTGTCTAATTGTATGGATGAACAAAAAAATTCGATTGATTGGGTTTTGAAATAATTTAAATTTATTTTAAGATATGATTTTTTTTCATACAAAATTATATAATGAGTTATAATTCTGAGTCTTCAAGTAATCAACAGAATAATTAAGATATGGATGACAATGCTCTATTGTGAAGGTACCTCACAAAAGAAGCAAAATTGGATAAAGAGAAAGGAGGAGGAAATATTGCTGTTCAATGTAATTTTTATCGACAAATATACAGAGGATCATTTTATAGAGTCTAGGCTCACTTATTGAAAATTAAAGGGGCTGGGGTTGCATCTTATACTAAAGTAACGAATAAAAATATGTAATATGTAAGTATGATTGTTTATTAAATATGCAATATATAAGCAAATTATAAACAATCCTTAAGTAAGATTGTTTAATAATTTATTTTGAATGAATGAATGTAATATGTAAATATGCAAATTATATGAAATTAGTCTAATTGTATAAATGATCAAAAAAATTAGATTGATTGGGTTTTGAAATAATTTAGATTTATTTTGATGCATGATTTTTTTTCATGTAGAATTATACAATGAGTTGTAATTATGAGCCTTAAAGAAATCAAAAAAATAATCAAGATGTGGATGACAATGCTCTATTATTAAGAAACATCACGAAAGAAGTAAAATTGGATAAAGACAAAGGAGGAGGAAATATTACTTTTCAATGCAATTTTTGTAGAAAAATATATAGAGGATCATATTATAGTGTCAAGGCTCACTTGTTGAAAATTAAAGGGGTTGGGCTTGCAACTTGTTCTAAAGTAACAAATGAATAATTGGTTGAGATACGAAGGGTAATGGAGAAAGTTGAACAAAGGGTGAAATAATATAATTCCTTTACCCACATCAAGTGCTGCAACATCTAATTTTGAGAATTCCTTTTCTAATTCTAGTGCTATTGATCCAAAAAAGGAGAAAAGGTCTATTGGATTAATTGAAAAGACATTCAATATGGGTGCACATGAAATTTGACAGTGAGATAGCTAGGATATTTTACACTGGGGGGGTTGTCTTTTCAATTTGCTAGAAATCCTTATAATGCTCGTGCATTTAAAAGTGAAAGTCAACTTCCAGGTTATGTCTCATCAAGTTATAATGCATTAAGAACAACATTATTGCAGAAATATAAGAGTAATATTGAAAATCTATTGGAATCAATCAAAAAAAAATTGAATGATAAAAGAGTGAGCATTTGCAGTGATGGATGGTCATATGCTCAAAGAAGACCACTTATTAAGATCATGATAGTCTCAGAAAGTGGACCAATATTTTTGAAAGCAAGAAGGGGAGACAAAGGATAAGCACTTATAGCTAATTTGTTGATTAACACTATACAAGAGATTAGTCCTCTAAAAGTAGTTAAAGTTATAACTGATAATGCTGCAGCTTGCAAAGTAGTAGGACACATTGTGAAAGGTAAGTTTCGGCATATCTTTTGGACCCCGTGTGCAGTTCATACTTTCAATCTTGCTTTGAAGAATATTTGTGGAGCATCAATACACCCAATATATGATAATGTGATGGAACAATGTGGTTGGATCTCTCAGGTTTCAAGTGATACCCTTTTCATCAAGAATTTCATTATGAATCATGCAATGAGATTGTCGATGTTTAAAAATCATTGCTAGTTGAAGTTACTTTTAGTGGCCAATGCACATTTTGCTTCAACTATTGCTATACATAAATGATTTAAAAAATAAAAAGAAACTTGGAGCAATTAGTGATAAGAGAAGAATGAGAAATGCATACAAAATGATTTAGTGAAAGCTAAAGAAGTAAAGGATAAAATCCTAAATGAAGACTTTTGTATGGATGTGGATTAAATCCTCATCTTTATAACTCCCATGTATGAGATGCTTTGATTAGCTAACACTGATAAACCTCGCCTTCACAATATTTATGAGTGGTGGGATTTGATAATCAAAAAAGTGAAGGAAGCCATTTATAAGAAAAAACATAAAGGTTTCACAAAAAATGTAGGGTATAATTTAGATTTATTAGTTAAATATTGAAGTTTGATTGAAAGTTTTAACTTTTTAATTATATTTGAACATATATGAATTGTTTTGTAATTTTACTTGTAGGTTTTTTGATATTGTTAATGGAATCTTAGTGGAAAGATGGACTAAAAGCCACATGCCTTTACATTCTTTAGCTGATTCCTTAAATCCAAGGTAATAATAAGAGTTGTAATTGTAGGTTTTGATAATTTAAATATAAATGATACTATATGATGTTTAACTTTTTATAAATTTTATTATAACTCAACTTGCAGTATTATTGTTAACAATAGTATGATGAGTCTCATGATCGTGTTCCACCACATCGAGATATAGAAATTGTAAGAGAAAGAAAAAAATATTTTGAGTCATTTTTTGAATGAAGGTGAATGCATGCAAGCAAATGACAAGTATGCTACATTTTTGACATTTTAGAAGATTTTTTTAGTAGTGATTCTATCAATGATAGGTGGTACATGAGTCCTATTAAATGATAAGTTGTTTATGGAACTTCTTCACCAATGCTTCAATCTATAGCATTAAAATTGTAGGACATCCTTGTTCATCCTCATGTTGTGAAAAAAATTAGAGCACATATAATTGTATTCACTCCATAAAGAGAAACAAGTTGACAACACAAAGAGCTGAAGACTTGGTTTATCTCTATAACAATCTCTGCCTTATATCAAGAAGATCTCCAAACTATAATGAAGACTAATCTAAAATGTGGGACATTGGAGGTGAAGGTTCTGACTCAATGGATATAAAGATTGCTAGAATTCTTGAGATTGAGAATCTTTCTTTTGATGAACCTGAATTGAAAGCCATTTTATTTGATTAAGAATGAAATACTAATATTTAGTTTTAATTACTTATATTTGTGTTTAAATATTTGTAAAAAAAATATGTGAGCACTTTTTTTATCTAAATTACTTTTTAATGATAATATTTGTATTTTTTTTATCTTATTATGTCGTGTCTTATTCGTACCCGTATTCTAGTTTTTTAAAATTTATCATATCCCCATATCTTGTCGTGTCGTATCCCCGTGTCCGTGCTTCTTAGGTCAAGACAATTAATGCCAACTAACCTTTGCTATCACTTAATGAATAATGTGAAATATTTCCAAAGCATAATCCCCAAAATCTTAGGTTTATGTTTTAGTTCTAAATTATCATATTCTATGATTTTATATTCTATAAAATTAATTCTAGTTCAAACATAATTTTGGGGCAAAGTTTGTTTGACGGAATTAGTATGTGCGAAGAAGTCTTTAGCACATATTATTCATTTCAACTCCGTATTTTGGACTTTCAATATTATTGTGCAAATTATTGTGATTTCTAAAATTTTTAGTTGTATTTTAAAATTTAAAATCTGAAATTTTTTCTATTTTGTGGTGTTGAATCAACAACAGTCTAACCAACATCTCTTGACAGCTAATATCACAACCTTGGTTTTCGATATCATCCAAAAAGTTGCATCAGAATTTTCATTGAGAAGGTAATCACGTATTCGTTATCATTATATTGGTATCAATTTTTTCTGATATAAACACATTGATATAAAATATAATTTGATATATTTTTGCCTGTGTGAATTATTTGTAGTTGACATTGATTCTTGTTATTAAGGAGTACCATTATATTATAATAAAGTTAATAGGTACTACCTATTTTATTTGGAAAAATTGAATACGTGACTACCTTGCAGTCAAATAGCTATATGATACATATTATCAACATGTTATCGATGAAATTAAGGTATACAAGTTATAGTAAAAACTATAATTTTTTGAAAAGACCATGTTTTTTTAACACAATTTTATTATAATCATCACACACAACTTACAAGAGATTAAAAAGATGGCTAATTTAGGTCAATCGATCATCTTATGCACCTTTTAGTCCAATGCTTAGAATACACATAAAATCACCAAAAGAAATATGCTGCCAGAAGGGTATGACTAATTTAATAATTCAAAAGCATAAAAATTTCTAAACTTTAAGTACCATTTTGCCAATTCTCTCATCTTGCCTCGCTTATCTTTCGGAGTTTCGTCACCCCCAGTCCTCATCTAATTCAGCCTACATAGCAAAAAGAAATAAACACTAAGAACTTAATAGTAAAACATACTGATCTACTTGGGTTCTTGATTCAACTACCCTACTCCTACACCATAAAGGTAATCCTATAGACCAGGTACTCAAGTAGACTATCAGATAAACAACTAGAGCTATAACAGGACCATCTACCACAGTGTCTAATTGTCAGTCTGCGCGGCAATAATAAATTCTCAACTAATGCATCGAATCAGAAAATGATTTTTTCCGCCATGAAATACCTGTCCTTGAATCTTATGTCATTGTGCTCTTTCCATATCTCTCACATTATTAGTAGGAAGACGTATCCTCTAATCCATGGTAAGTTAGATGGGAATTTGATATTTGACGGATTATCCAATTTTAATGCTTGTTAATTGTGATGTTCAAAGTATTTAGGTTCAAAAAGTATTCATGACAGATACTCTAAGAGGCCTCACAGTGTAGCATCAAGTATAAATATGTCTCCTCCTCCATGCGGTTGCTACACTTGAATATGTTGGAATGAACTCATTCATGAGATGCCACCCAAAGAATGAAATTTTAATTGAAATATGATTATGCCATATGCCTATAAGATCCAATGTCGGGTCGCCCCTCATACAGAACATATTCCAAGAAAACTTGAAGGCGAAAACACCTTTATTTGGTAGTCACACATGTTTATCCACCATTCTCCTCCTTATTTTCTTTATTCGTTATGCAATGCCAGGAGGAACTATCATATTAAGCTTATAAATATCTCATTCATTCCCTTTGAAAACTCATTGACAAGTATTTTGCTGGGCCTCGTCAGCCTAAATGAACTTAGTTTTTCTGACTTCATCCATTTATCATGCCAAAATGATTCATCATCAGAGCCTAGCTTCTAGGCAATATATTCCTTTGTTATCCCACTTTCTTTTTTAATTCTTCTCCATGTCAGTATATCAATGTATCTTATCCTCATGTCAGGGAATCCCACTCCACAATACCTATCTTTTAAAAATCTATTTAGTAGGTTATGTTTGGTATCGAACTCCCCACCATAGCACATTCATCACTCTCGATATATCATGAATATTTTTGAACCCCAAGTCTCCTTCTCTCGACTAACCCCATAGAAACTTTGATATGTATCTTTCTATTTTCTTGATCACCATGAGAGTCAGTCTCATCGCTTGAATTAAGTACATGGGGAGGGAGGTGAGGATGTGTTTTATTAACACAATCTTTACTCCCTTCGACAAAAGCTTGTTTGACCATCCTTTTATACGAGATCAGAACTTAGTGAAAACATTATTGAAGAACATGCTCTTATTTTTTCTTTTGAATAGATGGTAGCCTAGATATGTGATAGGAAGATCATGTTTCTTCATCCCAACATGTATCTTGAGATCTGCCACCCTACTGGGTTTTTTCTTCACTTGATAGTAGAAGCCACTCTTTTGCTAATTGATAGACTGACTAGAAACTTGCTAGTATCCACAGAGCACCTCCATTACCTTTTTGATTGAGCTGCTCAGTACATTTGTAAAGATGATGGTATCATCTACGAATGCTAGTTGGCTGACTAAAACTAGCTAACCATGAGAACGCTCATTCCTGGGTGCTTCCCATAAAGGCTATCAATGCTCCTAGAGAAGTACTCCGCTGTCATCATGAATAAAACCGGTGACAATGGGTCATCTTGATGGATGCCAAGAGATGACTAGAAGAAACCTGATGCTTCTCCATTAATCATAATTAAGAACTAGTTATGTGCTACACCTTGGTCGATCATGTCGACCCACTCATTGGAAAAATAGAACTTAGCCAGAATCTTGCTCAGGTATGACTAGTCCATCATATCATAAGCATTCTCTATGTTAGGCTTAACAATCATGTTCCCTCCTTTGTTCTTTTTTGAGATGAGGTAGGTCATCTCTTGCACCAGAAAGATATTATTCTAAATATTCTTCCCATGCATGAAGCTTGACTGGTTCCAGAATATACACTTGTAGAGCACCATCTTGACTCTCAGTGATAACATCTTTGATATTATCTTATACGACACATTGTAGTGGCGGAGGGGTCTATAATCTTTCCAGCTCAAGGGGTTCTCCTTCTTGGGGTGTAGTGAAATCATAGTACAGTAGAACGACTTTGAGAATTCCTCTCCATTGAAAAAACTCATGTAGCCCTCCCATATGCCTCTCGTCACTATGTTCCAACTGGACTTATAGAAGAAGGAAGGGAATCCATCTGTACCCAGCATACTATCCAATTTTATGTCATATAATGATTCCTTAACTTCTTCTAATGAAGGCCCTTAGCATAGCTCTTGGCCTTCTCCTGCCAAGATTACCTAGAGGATACAGTCCAAGTTGCCTTCTTCTACCTCCATCTTAGTAAGGAGCTTACTATAGTAGTCTACTTCTGACTATCTAATCTCATACTTGTTTGTTGATAAGTGCTTCTCGTCAGTCTGTATCTAATATATGTATGACTTGGTGAATCTATTATTAACTAAAGAGTGAAAGAACTTCGTATTCTTGTCACCCTTCCTTAACCATTTTACTAATGACTTCTATAAATTTTTTTTTTACAGAAGCAAGTCATTCAGTTCTTTTCTGGCCTCATTTAGTTTTTTTAGCCTCCTCTATCTTGTCGGCATCTCAATTGCTCTCTAACTTCGTAATAAGGTCCTTTACCTTATTAATATTTTTGAAGATATCACTGTAAAAATTTTTGTTAGATCTAAGGCCATATTTCAGTCTAAATATCTTGTGTACCCATTTCTTCAGTCCTACCTCATTAGTGGGATAATTCTAATTAGTCTTTACAAACTCATGAAAGTCTTTATGTTTCACTTAGATATATTGGAATCTAAATGTCGTCTTCCTCCGGATCCTATCATTACTCCACTCGATTAGTAGAGGAGAGTGATTTGATGCTATTCTATTAAGGTGGCGAATCCTCATATAATAAAATCTATAATTCCATTCGTTATTAATTAGGACTTTATCTAGTCGGGCCCAAATAATTCTGGCAGTCCATGTAAACTGGGATCCTTCGAATCCTGCATCCACAAGTCCACTATCCAGCATACACTCAATGAGATCCTCCAACAATCTCAGCTTCGATGGTCTCCCTCCTACTTTTCCATCACAATTGGAGGACTGTATTGAAATCTCCCACCACCAGCCAGGGTAGGGGAGAGTCCTATGAAAAATTACAAAGATGCCCTCACAGCTCTCTTCTCTAGAGAATCCTACATCTGACATATACGAAAGTAACCCTGAACACATACTTTTAGAGTTCACTCCACACACCTATGTGTATAGCCTTCATCTCATCATTAAGCACTTCTATCTCAGCATATTCATTCTAGAAAATTCAAATTTTATTGTTCAGATTGTTCCAGGCTGAAGTAAAATATAATTTGATTTTGAGTTCCTCCAATCTATATGCCTTAAGGAATGACACTATAGTTGCCAAAATTGTCACTTTGTGGATTTTGCACAACTTTCAAACTCTCCTTAAAGCATTAGACTTTAATCCTTTAATATTCCACGTAAGAATTATCATAATTAGGCATGAAACTTTCCATCTGTGGCATACTCACCCTTCCATGCCTTTATCCCCCATATCCTTCTTTCTTATCTCCTCCCTCCTTATCGCTTATATTGACGTCCTCGAGGGTTCATGCTTATTGGGAGTAAACAGGACCTATGAGTTCATCGCAAATACGCACCTTTAGATCTATTCCTTCTACACCTCAAATAGGGGGAGATTCATTCCCCCTATCCGCTGGTATCTCTATCCCTCGACTATGGTTCAAGAAGAGAGATATCATGTCAGCCCATACTACTACCTTATTAAGAATAGTACATAAGAGAGTGATGTTGAGGGGTGGTAAGAACGATGCGAACCCGGATCACCACAGATCATCCACTACATTTCTTGGCATGCCTAGGCTTTCTACAAGCAATATACTCCCTTCTGCGAGGGGACTTGCGTGTTGAGACCTTAAACCTAACTCTCCTCCTCTCACACTCTTCGCTTCCTCCCCCTCACGACTACCTGCTCACCATGACTGGAAAGCATGACGCTGTCAAATGCTCCTTTGCTCTAGTAACCGGGCTATGTACATCACCATGATCTATCTTTCCCTTTACCACGCGCCCTCTCTTGAGTGGGGACTTAGACATAGTGTGCTTGTACCTAGCTCCCTTCTTTCTCTGTTCCTTGCTACCTCCTGACACCTAAAGCTTAGTGGCTTGCAGAAAGACACAATGCTCCTCGACTCCACCATCCAACCCTTGCACGGGGCTCGGAGCGTCCTCCACTCACAGGTAGAGGTGTCAAACGGGCCGGCCCGGCACGGCTCGACCCGTTTTTTTAGGGCACGGTTCCTGTACCGTGCCGTGCCCGGCCCGGCACTGGTTTAAAAATAGCCGAGCCCGGCACGGCCCGTAGGCATGGCAGGTTGTGCCGTGCCTTGCATGGCCCGCTCGGGCTTGCCTGTCCTAGCGGTTCGGGATACGGGAAAACCACGGGCCGGGTCGAATCAGACTCGGCCCGCGGTCTTTTTTTGCCGGAGGGGCTTCCTGGGGTCGGGCTCATGGGACACCCAACACAGGACTGACCCGTGCCGGGGTGCCGTGGCGCGTGCCGAACCGTGCCGGGTCAGGAACGGCATGGCTCAGGCCGGGCACGGCACGACACGCGCCTAACCCGGGCACGGCATGGGCCCGGGCATGGAATTTTTTCGTGCCGGGATGGCCCAGGCACGGCTGAACCATGCCGTGCCTCGTGCCGGCGAGGGCCGGCCTGGCCTGGTTGACACCTGTACTCGCAGGGCATCGCTATCCTCCAAAATACCTTCCCACAAAAGCATGGGTCTCTTCGACTCACTCTAAAACTCCTCTTGGCTCCCATCCTTTGGAAATTTCTATATGTCTTCGCAGGAGGGCTTTGGGCTATCATGTTGAATGAGTTAAGCATCCTCAACTACTGTCATCTCATGGGCCTTCATGTCACTATCCAAAGAACTACTAACATCCCCACCAACAACTGCACCGGCATCTCCTCGAATCATGATTCTTCACAATAATCTTGGGGGATGTTTGGTAAGTGCAGAAGGCACTTCAGCTTTGTATGAGCGGTCTCCTCCTTTAGGATCGAGTCTTCCCTACTCTCACTGTATGTCTCCACCCCATTAGTGTTGGGCATCTCCGTGATATACAAGTCACCTTCAACCCCTAGTAATAAGATTTGGAATCAATTCGACACACCGATAGGCTGGTCCCAAGCCATGGTAGCTTTCCTCCTCATCATTTCGATCATAGGGGGCTGCATTTCTACCGCTTCCCCCATCGGTATCTCCCCTCTGAGCTATGGTCCTCCATACCCTCTTGATATTAGGTCTAGTCCTACTAACTATAGGTCTTTCTCTTTGCTTATCCATGCCCTTTTCTTGCCCTCTACTCTCTCAGGATTTCCAATGACTAGGTCCCTAAAATAACATGTCTCAGTCAAGTGACACACCTTCCAGCAATATGAGCAATACTTGGGATCTCCAAGATACCTCATTGTTTGTCTGAATCCATCATCCACTTATCCAATCCATAGAACATTGATCGATTCCTTGGTGACATCCACCTTAACCAATACTCTCGGTGAGACAGATGTCAGTAGGAAATAGTCAATCGCACCAATAACACTAAGTGGCTGGCCAATCAAACTCACTAGCAAGTACAATGTCTATGCGTCACAAAGGTGAATCTGCAAGAGAGAGAACTGAACCCAAACAAGCACAATCAAGCTCTCCCTAAATAGAATGAACTCTGGCATTCATTTTAAAAGTCTAACGGCCAGCGAGTTGATATGGAGCATCCTCTTAAGTCATATCCATGTATAATCATACTCATGTGAAAATCGAATCAATATATGTCTCATTTTTTTTCTGACATAGCTCCACTTTCCCTCTCGAGTTCACTTTCACTTTCAGAAAATTATCTATTTCTGATAGTAGGATATTTTCATTCGAGGCCTTCTCTATGAGGGTAAGAGAGTACAGCCAGCTCCTGGTCATAATCCCCTCCCTCGAGATAAATAGTCTGAAATGTTTATCCCTCAAGGTGGCTATCAGCCCCCGATTAATCTAAAACCAACCTGAGCTATAAAAAATTATTTTTCTCTTCTTAGTCATGCCTAATCCCAAGCCCTCCCTAGCATGTGGTGGGTTCTCGGCTCCCAAGCTCTTCTGTTGGATACAATAAAACTAAAAAAGATTATCCTCTTCCCCAATGTCTCTGTTAGCGGTACAAGGGGTCTGCCAGGCTCAATGAACCCGCCCAACATCTCCCCTTGTCACATGTTTCTCTCTCATTCCCCTAACCATCTTGGCAAAAGACCTCTACTTAATTAGAGCAGTCGCACGTGCCCCCACTCCAACATATGTCATGGAACCCTTTCACTACATGTTAACTAGAGCAAACGTGTCGAAGACTCTCTTTGCTATGCTTATTATACACAGACTTTTCCCTCTCGACAGCATAATCTAGAGCACCCTTGCTAGTTGCACAATCTCCTTAAAGGGGCAGTAAAAGTAAATATCTCATGTAGTACTGTGAGTTGGTAACGCATACTATAAGTCACATGTTTATTAATTAGGCCTACTTTTAAGGCAGTGAGGGTCAAAATCCAACTCTCATCGCTCATCAATCGCATTCTAGCTTTTCCCATGATCATGTGATACATGATAGAAAATAAGTAGAAAAAGTGTTCTTGAAAGCAAAAATAAATGTTCCACATACAAATAAAATAGTAAAAAGGAAGAAAAACCAAAAAAATAGCACTAAAAATGAGATCAAGAGCTCTAAATATCCTTGAAAGGTGTGTTCATAGGGCTAAAGGACCTTTAAAAATGTTAATGGGCCTGAAACAGTCCCTTTCGGCCCAATCTACTTCCAAAAAAGGTCCGGTGGCCTCTAATAGTAATGAGCCACCAAAAAGCCCAATCGACCAGATTAGAATTTGCCCAGTGTGACTGCCCCTGCCACATAAGCACTTATGGGCTATTCGATACAGTTGGTTTGAGTATGTTATGAATTTACCTATATACTCTTATTGAATATTCAAAAAATGACACGTGTAAATAGTTGTAAAGTATTTTATGATTTTTTATTTATCAATTATTAGAGCCCAGTATATACGCTCTATATTTTTCTTTACCTAATGTTCGAGACATAATTTTATTAAATGTTATTTTGGTTTTCTCTCTGCTGCTGGTGCTCTTGGATTCTCTTCTTTTTCTCTTCTTCCATGCTCCCTAAAATCTATCTCAAAACAAAGATTTATTGTTAATAAATAACAATATGGTATTAGAGCTCAATTTCTATATGAGATTGAAGTTCTTTCTTGAATGAATGTTTGAAACTAATTTCTCCAGAATAGATGATCTCTTTGACTTAATTTATTTATTGTGATTTCCTTAGATTTAGCATAGATCTGATCAGATCTATTAAGATCTGAACATTTTGTGGTTTTAAATTACATTTTCTACAAAACCCCCAAATTTCTACTCAATTTTTTTCATATTTTCAAATAAACATGTTTTCCAAAAATTAAAACTTTTCAAACTCGAGGTCAATCCCTATTCCCTTATTTGATGGTAAGAATTTTGACTTTTAGCTTATTAAAATGCGAACCCTATTTATCTCACAAGATATATGGGAAATCATGGTCTCTAGATATGTATAGGCTCTATATTTCTTTACACTGGAGGGTAAGGAATTGATACAAGAGAGAGAACTGAGGAAATTAAATGCGAAAGCATTACTATTCATCCAACAGGGTGTAAGTAATGCAATATTTCTTCGATTACTTGGATGTATTCAAGCCAAAGAGGCTTGGGACCTCCTAATCAAAGAATATCAAGGAGATATGAATGCTCAAGGAGCTCTTCTACACTTTCTGAGAAAGGATTTTGAGAATCCGAGCATGAAAAACTCAGATTATCTCACTGAGTTTTCAACTCAATTTCTTGGACATAGTTAATCAACTATATATACATGGTGAATATATTTTTAAAACTCGTATGGTTGAAAATTTATTGATATGCATGCCTGACAAGTTTGATGCCATTGTGGTAGTGATAAAGGAAACCAAAGACCTGTCAAAACTTACCATTCAACAAGTCTTGAGCTCACTGAAGTCATATGAAAGTCAACTATTAAAAAAGATTGAAGATTCTAGAAAGATAGCATTGGAATCGAGATGGGAAAATCATCCTACTAAAAATGATACTCAACCAAGAAAGATAAGAAACAGAATACCAAACCCAAGGTATGCTCCTAAAATTAAAAATAGAAATAAAACTAAAACTGGTTCTTCTTCTTCTACACTTTCAGTTGACTCACATAAGGACCCATATATCTTTTGCAACATATGCAAGAGATTTAGCTACACTACTACAGAGTGTTGGTTATGAAAACAAAATTAATGCCTAAACTATAAAAAATTTGTGCATACCCCAAAGGACTATAAAAGTAATCCTAAATAGTATGCTGGTTGTGCTAAGTGAGTAGCGTCTACAGAGCACCTATTTTATGCAAATGAAACAAGTAAACCACTTTCACAAAATACTTGCTTTCTCGACAGTGGTTTCTCAAACCACATGTCTAGTAACAAGAAAATATTTGTGGATTTACTTCCAGTAGTAAATTTACATGTGAAATTAGGTAATGGTGGCTTAGTTGAGGCAAAAGCCAAAGGTAAAGTGGCAGTACCCACATCCATAGGAGTCAAACTTATAAAGAATGTACTCTTGGTTCCAGTCCTAGACCAGAATATGCTGAGTGTTGGTCAACTAATTGAAAGAGGATACAGACTGATATTTAAAAATAAATGCATGTGAAATATTTGATCATGACAGAGATCGGCCTTCATGGATAGTAAAAATGTCAAGTGGAAGAAGTTTCCCACTGACATTTGATCAAAGAACAGACAAGGCATTGACCATGAATGTTGAATCTGAAACTTCTTTATGGCATAACAAGTTTGGGCACTTAAATTATTTGAGTCTAAAAAAATATTTTTCTAAAAACCTTGTGAATGGAGTGCCCTCAAAACGTGTTATTCCCACTATTGTCTGTGAGGAATGCTCACTGGGAAAATAGACTAGGAAATGTTTTCCTAAACACTCTACCTGGAGAGCCACTGAACCACTGGAACTGATGCATGTTGATATTTGTGGACCCATGTCAGTCCAGTCATTAGGCAATAGTAGTTATTTTCTACTATTTGTCAATGACTGTACAAGGTACATGTAGATATTCTTCTTGAAGCACAAGTCTGAGACACTTGACTGCTTCAAGAAATTGTTGTTCCTTGCCTAAAGACAATCTGAACTAAGTGTAAAAACTCTTAGAACAGACAAAGGGGGTGAATTCCTCTCTCAAAAATTCACTGATTTCCGTGAATTAAAAGGGATAAATAGGTAATTGACCATTGCTTACTCACCACAACAGAATGGTATTGTGGAAAGAAAGAATAGGACTGTAATGGAAATAGCTAGGTCTATTCTGAATGAAAAATGTTTACCTAAAATATATTGGGCAAAAGCAGTGAACACCTCAATGTATTTGCTCAATAGATGCCCCACAAAAGCATTGGATAATCTTACTCCAGTGCAAGCCTGGACTGAAAGAAAGCCTAGTGTTAAACACTTAAGGGTATTTGAGAGTGTTTTCTACTCCCACTTACCCAATGCATATAGAATCAAATTAGAATCTAAGAGTATAAAATGTATACTAGTTGGATACAATCTGCAATCTAAGGGTTACTGACTGTATTCACCAGAAACTAATTTTTATCTAGTCAGTAGAGATATAATAATTAATGAAAACAACAAGTGGGGTGAAAACCTCGATGAAAACAAAGCAGCAAATAAAAAAGGATGTAACATTAATCCTACAACTAGAAATAAACATAAATGCACTCCAAGGTATGATTCCTACTCCTTTTCTGAATCTGCTTCTGAATATGCTGCCTGAATGTGTTCCTGAATCTACTACTGAATATGGTTTTGAATTTGTTTCTAAATCTAATTTTGAATCTAAACTTGAATCTAAGTTTGTATTGGGTGAATCAAATAAAATAAATACACATGTAAAACATAAAACCATATCTGACATATACCAGAGATGTAATTATGCCTTGATTGAGTCACTCAACTATGAAGAGACTATAAAATATCAATTCTGGATACATGCAATGCAGACAAAAATGTCTGTCGTTGAAAAGAATAACACCTGGACTTTGGTTGACTTGCTCCCAAATAAACACAATATAGGGGTAAAATAAATTTTTAGGATTAAGATTAGACCTAACACCTATCAGCCTATGTATAAGGCTCGATTAGTGGCCAAAGACTACAGTCAAAAGCTTGGAAAAGATTACCTAGAGACCTTTGCTCTAGTAGCAAGATTGGAAATAATAAGGCTTTTAATAGCCTTAGATGGACAGAAAGGTTGGAATCTATTCCAACTCGATATAAAATCTACCTTCTTAAATGGAGAACTCAATGAGAAAATTCATATAGAACAACCCCCTGGGCTTGTAAAACATGGGAGAGAACACTGTGCGTATAAATTAAATAAAGCATATGGGTTGAAACATGCTCATCTTGCTTGGCATCAACAAATAAATAGTTACCTATTAAATCAAGGATTTAAAAGAAGCAAGAGTGAGCCTACACTCTATATTAGGAAAGTTAAGAATTCTAGGATTTTAATTGTATCTATATATGTGGATGCCATTATTTTTACCAGTAATAAAACTAAATTAATAAATGATTTTAGAAGAGAAATGGAGACTAAGTATGAAATGTTCGACCTAGGTAACTTAAGCATTTCTTAGGACTTGAAATATCTCAAGACACAAGTGGTGTGTCTATCTCTCAAACCACATATATAAAATTAATACTAAAGAACTTTGGAATGAGAGATTATAAACCTATTTCTAACCCTCTTGAAGTAAATCAGAAATTACTTTCTGCCCAAGGGATATTGGTAAATGGAAAAGCATAGTGATGCTTAATTGGAAGCTTGCTGTATGCATCAGCAACAAGACTAGATATAGTATATTCTATCTATTTATTGTCTCATTTTATGCATGCGCCTAATTCCATAAGCCTTAGTGCTATCAAAAGAGTATTGAGATATCTCAAACGAACTATAGACTTAGAACTGAAATACACTATGATCAACCACACTGAGATATCTGGTTATTGCGACAATGACTAGAGAGGATGTCTAGAGGATTACTAAAGTACCTCTGAATATGTATTCAGTTTAGGAACTATGGTTGTTTCATGGCATCCAAGAAACATCCATAGCTGCATTGTCTACCACCAAAGCTGAATATGTTTCAGCTTCAATGGCTACTTCTCAATCATTTTGGTTAAGAAAGCTTTTGACTGATCTAGATAAACTATTAGGCTACCCAACTAATATTCTTTGTGATAACCAATCAACTATATCCATTGCAAGTGATGTTGTTATGCATAGTCGAACTAAACACATAGGTTTAAAATATCACTTCATTAAGGATGCTATTGAAACTAATGAAATTAAGTTAGTTTTTTGTATGACCGATGAACAAGTTGCTGATATATTTACCAAGCCTTTACCTAGAGAAAAGCTGTCTTACTTCCGGGAAAAGCTTGGACTATTACCAACTACATCAAATGAGAGAATTGTTGATGGGCTATTCGATATAGTTGGTTTGGGCCTATTATGAATTTACTTCTATACCCTTATTTAATATTCAATAAATGATGCATGTAAATGGCTGTAAAGTATTTTTTAACTTTTTCATTTATCAATTATCAAAGCCCAATATATAATGATAAGATGATCATATAAATCATATAGACTTTGAAGTAGAATCTTAGCACATTCAACTTTTTCTAATTTATTAACTAACAAAGTAAGTTGAGAAAATAAAGTATTTAATGTATTAATATGGTCAGTTACCATTATAGATTCTATCATTCGAATAGTGTAGAGCCTCCTCTTTAATAATATCTTATTGTAAAGTAACTTTGTCTCACACAATCTTGTTAGAGTATCCCAAATTTTTTTTCTATTCTTTTCTATCACATTGGACAATACTTCATTAGCTAGTATCAAATATAATTTGATAATTATATTAACTTCTATCTCATTCCACTTATCTTTAATAGTATCAGTAAGTCTTTTTCCAAGTATATCTAACTAACTATCCTTCCACAAAATTACCTTAATTTTTAGTTTTCATAATGAAGAATTACTACCACTAAATTGTTCTACTTCAAATTTCATCACTATTTATTCCATTTTTATATTGAATAATACACAAGAATAGTAGTAAATATGTGTATTAATACACCAAAAAAGTTCTCGAGTAAGTGGGTGGATGAAATACCCTCTTAAAGATCATAGAATATGGGCTCTTTTTGCCCTTTTGGTAGAACTTTTCTAAATATGCATTAACCACAAAAGTTTCTAAACTCTGTCTTTGATACCATTGTTATGAAAATAGAACACATAATAATAATTTAAAATAGAAAATTCAATCTCAAAGCATTAAAATAAACTAGATAATAATTTACAAAAATTATAGTTAAAAATATCTAATTGAAATTAAGTTTGGAGAATTATATTTTTGGATCCGGGCAAATTATATTATGTGCTCCCCCATGGATTTTAGTGAATAATCTGAGCACCCCAAGCATGTCAATTGCATGTTCCATGCATGACCACCACATGACAACTACACGTCCACCCATGATAATCACACATTCTCAACACCCAAAGTGCAAGAGAAAAACTTAACAATAAAGAAGAGATATTAGATTATTAAGCTATAGTAAATTTTGATTCCAAAATGCCAAGAAGAGAAAGTTCTTTTTAAATTACAATTCACTCTTCAGTCTTCACTTTTCAATAATCTATTTCTATATTTCAATTTTATTTTCTCTCTGCACTTCCTTTGTCCTACATGCCTCATTTCTTTTGTCCCCCAAAAAAACCTATGTTCTAACTATTCTTTCAAAAAACTCATATTTGTTTTATTAACCATGTTGCATACATTAACACATTATGTTATCAACCTAATGGAAAAAAAAAATTACAATAACAAAATTAAAAACACATCATTTTAGTTAATTTAAAACACACTAATTATTAAATTCAAACACACAAACCAATTATTAAATTGAAACACACTAAATTAAATCAAATTTAATTTTCAATTAAATCATTTTTTCAAAATCAATCTACACCCATGGAGAAAATCTTTCCTTCTATCTTATTTAGATAGATTGAGATTGATTCATAGTTTACATTGAATAATTACCTCTTGTAGATAGTTTAGCTCTTTCTATAAACCCCAGCACCAATTCTCCATCCTCAATCAAAAAATAGTTTTCTAAAAATTATAATTTTCTAGAAATTATCTGAGACATCTTCTTTTCCTTTAATCTTATGCTCTTCCTCGATTACATATATCCCTAGAAATAATGTTATGACTTTGTAACAACACCTAATTTTATGGTTAGAAATATTCCAAATGCTAGATTGGCGAGAGTCTCTCGTCTAATATTGTTCCACAAGTATAGGGGTCGTACAAGTAATAAAATAGATATTTAGTCTAGATATTAATTCCATAAGGATTGCATATGTAATGCTAGATCACTCAATGATAATTAATAATTGGTCTAGTAGATATGATACATAGGATTCAAGTTGCAAATCTTAGATCCTAGTTAAGATTTATAATTTTATTTATTATTGAATTCATAAATAACCTTAATGTGATTATTCTTAATTATAGAATGAAGGATGAATAATAGTGGAATGATATTTTTCCATACCAGAATATAAGATGGTTATTAACTATTAAGTAGTTCCTAATAATGGTCCACTTATACTTATCCCCTTAGTATTTTACTGCCAAGAGAATACATCATCTCTACTTGAAGGTCATTCATAAGTGATCATCTTTTAGGCAATTCATTAAATATCCTTAATAGTTACTTTGGCAATATATTTTTATTATCTGACCTATAGTATCTTTCTCAATGAGAATAATTGTAGCAATAAAAATTTTTGTACTTTCAACTTCATTAATACTATACTCACACAATTAACATATACATTCTTTAATAATTCACCAGTGACCATCATAAGATCGAATGTAATTTATATGATTGTCAAAATCATACAACTCACATCCATTAGCACATATCACATTGTTTACCTATCTTTGATCAACACTATGATAAATGACTTACACACTAAATATGAAACTTTAGGAAAACATTCTATTTACCTAATAATTGAGGGCTAATCTTCTAAGATATACATAATAGAATAGCTTATATAAGTATTCATACTTTCAGCTTCACAAATATCATATTCATAATGATTAAATATACCTTAATTTTAAGTTTTGGTATATGAGTTTGTCTCTCTCATCATTGTCAGAAAGGTTACTACTTTTTTTATACTTTAATCATGAGTGTGTTTCATGACTTACCTATCACTATCTATCACTCTAATCATGTCGAACTCACCGATAGCTAAAAATCTAATCTTAGTTATATTTAATTACCAACCCAACTATACCCAAATAATAGCACAATAAAATATCATATTAAAACAACAAATAAAGTATCCATCACAATAAATATTTTACATCATCCTTATATTCTATTTCTAGATTGAAATTGTAGAGAATAATAAATAAGACAAGTGGAAATTCATCTTGCATGAATTTAGGTGCCTTATTTTTACCTTCAGGAGAATCTAAATTTCAAAACCTAAATCCCACAAAAATTGCTTAATTTTACTTCGATTTGTCCCTAGAAGAAGGTCAAAATGTATGTCTGCCTCTTAAGGTTTATGCTTGTACCTTTTATTACCCTTGTTGATCATGGATTACCCTAAAAATAGTGTTGTGGAGTCCCTTGGATCATCTTCCTCATACCTCTTATGGATTTCTTTAGACTTCTTAGAATTTTTAATATATACTTGAGCATTTGATCTAAGGTTCTTTAATTAGAAGTTATGGTGCTAAATAAAATAACAATTAGGGCATTGATCTTTTAGTTCTATAACACAAAGTCATAAAGATGGGTATGAGTTGACTTTGGTCTTTTTTCTCTACTTGAGGGTTATGATGCTGAGAAAAGTCATTATGACTTATTTAGCATCTATAACACAAAGTATAACTAACATGATACTAGATATGAGCCATAGTTTTGGTATATTTCCTTTACTTTATGGTCACATCATTGAGAAAAGTTATGATAACCCATTTAGCCTCAGTAGCACAAAGTCACAATGCTAGAATATGGCTAAAACTTATGCATTTTGCTTATTTGCACAAAAGTCATGACATTGAAGAATGAATATGACTTTGATTTCTTTATTGAGCTAAGAGTCATGATGCTTGTGTTGGTCCTAACTTTAGTTTGACTCATATGATATTTTGTAGCCAAAAGTCATGATGCCAGATCATTATCATGACATTGGCTTGGATATTCTTTTGTTTGGTAAAAGAAAAGGTGTGACATCTAGAGGTTGTCATGACTTTGATCACTAGTGGAGTACTTGGTTGCTATGATCTAAAATTAATATTGTAGCCTTAAGGTTATTTCGAGCTAGTTTGTTTATGATTCCATTAAATCTTTACAACCAAAATAATGTATTTAGAGAATAAAAGGATTATGTCAATAGGGTGGTAGAGTTATGATGTATCCAGATTGACATTACTATTTGCATAAAGTTTCATCCAAGAATGGATACCAAAACTAGTTTATAAGTACTTAATGATATTATCAAGTCATAGCATATCACATGCTATAACTTGCATGCTGCTTACCCCCATTCTGGTCATCAACTAAACCAAGCACCATGTTTTACACTAAAAACTATTGATTTCATAATTATTCATCAAAATTCTACAAAACTATATTTTTGTGAAACCATTACAAATAAACCCATCTTTCAGGCAAAATACATCATAAAAATCATGTTAAATGGTCAATATTATTCAATATTTGGCATACCTAACAAACTTACATACTAAAATTATTTCTCATGCTTGATTAATCCATCATTCACTTACAAAATATATTAAATTCCTTCCTTATAAATAAGTTTTTGTTATGACAGAGTTAGATTATTGTAATATACCAAAATGATAGGACTACTTCTTTTAGTAGATAGTTAAAGAGTCATTGTGTGATTTGAGCTATGTGATTAACTTTCAAGATTAATGAATGGTACACTGTATTCTTGTGATTACCTACATATGATTATTATATCACGTACTATATTAAAAAAATTTCTTGTGTTAGCTACCAAGCACCACTATGTTTAATGGTTATATCTAGACCATTAATAAGTTCATATCTCTATTGGTGACCTCAGCTATTTAGGCTAGCTTTTGTTTCTTTTGAACATCTTTTACTAGGTTTCTACTCCATGGAAGTCATGACTTTTTTAAGTGCTACAATACTATTATAGGTTGTGGGTTGAGCATTTACTTTCTATAATATAATTGGTACAATATTATGTGGAACCATGATTGTTATCTCTAGCTTCTAAAATTCCAAAGTCATGGAACTATTGGAAGTTATGACTTTCATCACTACTTCATCATTTTTCTTTGCTTTCTTAGGAATCTCCAAATCTTTCATTTGTATCATATTTTCATCTTTCATTTTATCATCTGCCGGTTGAGAATTTTTTTCCACCTTCACTTCATGGGCAATCTCCAAATTTTTCTCTTCATCATCTCCAAATTATACATCTAGAATTTGTGTATTTCACTTTTTTTTCTTCATCTTTAGAGAAGTCTTGTCTACAATTTTCTAAAATTTCATGTTTGAATAATATTATCACTTCATGGCAGTCATCTTCATCACTCTCTACTCCATCACTTTCATACCTCCATATATTTTCTTCTATGTCATCTCCCTAGTCTTCATTGCGCTAGTAGTCTTCTACAATGTCTTTCCATCAAAAGTCAATATGTATTGCATTGAAATATGGAGAAGAATATCTATCCTCAAAAACCCTTCGTCATTATCATCCAAAATTTTAACCCCCTTATAAAAGTTAAATTTGACATATTTTTTACTCACTCGAAGTGTACACTATTCCTTCTTCATGTTAATGAGAGTCTGCCTAGTGGCTAAAAATGGCCATCCTAAGATTAATAGACCATATTATTCTTCTTCCATATCCAATGCAATAAAATCCATGAAAAAAAATATATACCAATTTTAATTAATACATCTTCAATAATACCCATTGGATATTTAGTCGTTTGATCTATCATTTAGAGTGAGACAGAGGTTGGAGTGATTTTATCAAACTTCAATCTTTATGCTATCGATAAAGGCATTAAGTTGAAACTTTATCATACATTGCAAGTGCCTTCCGAAATATATACTTCCCAATCATAAATAGAATAGTAGGACCCCTAAGATCCTTTAATTTTTTTTGGGAGGTCTCATTGTTTGATTGCACTACATTTCTTTGTCATATTTTTTATTCCACATATATCTAACTTTCTCATACTACTCATGAACTTTACATAGTTATAAATTTGGGATAATACTTAAGAAAATAAAATATTTAAATTTCTAACTTCAAAAAAATTTTGAAAAATCTTTCAAATTATTTGTCTATTTTTTCAATGCTAAATCTTTATGGAAAAAGTAAATTAAGAGGAATAGTACATTTGGTATCATTCTCTATCACACTATTCTTTATCTATTTTGAATAGTCTATATTTGCTCTCCCACTTTACCTTCTACATCAATCATAACTAGGGATATGAGTTGGTCATTTAGTCTAGTGGATGTTGTGGATTCGTGAAATGCCATGGCATTGGGTTCTATGAATTTTGAATTAGTGATGATAGGAGCCTTGAATTTTAGAAAAGTCATGGTGCTATCATTAATAGCTCTATCTATTTTAGTTTCCTCCTCATATTTCCCCTCTAGCACTTTTCTAATTTTAAGTACTATAGATAAATATTTCTTTGGGTTTGGCCTCCATATCACTAGGTAGCTTATTGACTTTCATCCCTTTTTGATGATAATGCTAGTTGTTCAATATGATTTTTTATACTTTGCATAGTTGCATTTGTATTTTTTTCAAATATCTCAAGCTTCTCAATTTGGTATTCTTGACAATCTTGTTTTTGCTTTATCTCAATATGTAGTGTCATCAATTTGTCATTTATGGATAATCTTTCTTTTACTTTTTTTGTATTGGTAATTTGAGTTTGAGATTCCTTGATTGGTATATCTCATGGAATTGTGCCCAAACATCTTCGGGACTTGGTAAATATTTTGGTGCCCAATACCATAATTCTCATACAATTTTTTTTGTGTGATTTCTCTTATTTGGATGGTAGTGTGTGGATATGTGAAGATTGGGTTAAAACACATATCCTTTGCTTTACATTCCATTAGCTTCCTTCATTTGAAAAAAACAGTCAAAAGTATTTCTTTCCCTTGCTAAATAGTAAGTTCTACCACACTTTTTAAAATTCTCTTTATGAGTTTCTAACTTATTTATGAATGCCTTCTTCTTGGCTTCAATCATTATTAGTTAGTACAACTCCAAAATTTCAGATTATCTTATCTCTAAGACGCAATTATTTGAATTATGGTAATCATTTTTATCAACTCTTCAAGCAATAAATATGCCCCCTCAGAAAATTTATTTGTACTGAAACCCCCGAGGCTGCATCAATAGTATATATAGTCATGTAACTAAGCCTATTGTAAAAGGTTTGAACTTGAATCACAAATTTAAACATATGTTGAGGGAATCTCCTCGATAACTTTTTAAAATAGTCTTAAGCATGAAAGAAAGTCTCCAAATCCTCCTAATTTAATTGACTTATCTCGCTCCTCAATTATGAGGTGATTAGAGGTGAGAAAAACTTTGTGAGGAAAGACTACAAAAATTCATATCAACTTCAATGAAACCTCAAGATAAGCATTGAAACCAACTTCATGCCTTATCTCTCATAGAGAAAAAAAAGTAAACATAACCTGATCATGTCTTAGCTAACCCTTTTCATTTTAAATATGTTGCATAACTTCAAATTATAGTATATGCCCTTTGTTGTTTTAGTTAAGTTCCCTTTTCTCCTATCAAAATATAGATTATCTTTTGGAACTTTGGTTCTCTCTTTAGCTTTTTGAATTTCTTCCTATTCGATACTTTTGATAACTACAATATTTTAATAATGATTGTTATATCAAATCACATCCAATTTCCACTCACATAACCAATGTTCTTTCTTCATTTTTCAAGATTTGAGTAGAATCCATGTATGATAATTTCATTCCGTAGATCAAAGTGTGTGCAGAGGGTTTCCCATTTCCTCTTCTTAATTATTTCTAAGAATGGCAATATAAATTCACTAAATCTCTATTCACCATTACAATTTTTCTTTGAGAAGATGTTGGTCATTTATGCGTCCCCCTTTTGTGATAAAAAAATATCTTTGATTTATATGACTTCCTCTTCATCTTCAACACTTTCACATCTAGTCATTGTCTTTTCATCTCTTTTCATGATTTCTACTGGCATCTCAAGTTATTATTGACGCCGTCATTGAAAAAGCATGATAGTCACATTTTTTTGGCCTTTTGATGGTGCTATAGGGATCAAACAATAAGAGTAGGGATGATCTTGAGAGAGTTCCATATCACAAATATTAGTAAAGTTGTGATTAGGTTGGAAATCAATTGTTATAGCATTGTTGTAGCATCGCAAGAGAAATTTCTAAACAACACACATCACGACTCTTACACATGCTATCATGACTTCCAAAAGATAATACCTATCACTACTAATATAAGTCATGTCATAACTTCCAAAACATATCAAGAGCTATGAATGATTGAGAATTGGTTGTAATGCTTAAATAGATGACCTAAAGAATATATTTTTGGAATATTTTGCTGATGCTTTATGCAATCTTGAAATAAACTCTATTTTGCTATCATGACTACTTTAACTCAACCCAACTACTTCATACTTCCAACTTAGTCATTTTCAAAAAACTCATGTTTCTTTTATCTATTATATTCTTCCACTATATTCTAGTCTCCTTGATACAGGTCAACTACTATCCATTGATCTTGGACTCTCTCATCATTGGCTTTCAAACATGCAACACCATATGGATTTACTACTATTAAAGTGACATGTCCGGACTACCTTGATCTCAGTTTGCCTAAAAATGATTTCAATCTTGAGTTGAAGATCAATACTCTATCTCCTATCCTGAATTTCTTTCTCAATTGTTTTTTTATCATGTCATTTTTTTTCATTTGATCTTTGTATATTTTGGCACTCTCATAAGCATTAATCCTCAACTTTTCTATTTCACTCAATTATAGAAGTCTTTTTTCTTTCTCATTCTTCTTGTCATAATTCAATTGGTTCACTTTCCATCACACATGATATTCTAGTTCAACTAGTAAATGAAATGGCTTTTTGAACACCAATATATAAGGTGACATACTGATTGGTGTTTTGAACTTGGTTTTGTATGCCCATAAAGCTTTTTTAAACTATTATGACCAATCTCACTTTGAAGCTTTGACTATCTTTTCTGGAACATTTTTTATTTCTCAGCTATAAATTTTTATTTGCTTATTGAACTGTAGATGATAAGCGAGAGTCATCATATGTTTCTTACCATACTTTCCAAGAAGTGTAACGAACAATTTGTTGTAGAAATGGTTTCCTTCATCACTTATAATACAACGTAGAGCTCCAAATCTTGTTAACACATGATTATGTAAGAACATGACTACTATTTTGGCATCATTTTTCTATGTGGCCTATGTTTCTACTCATTTTGTTACATTATCTATTTCCAGAATAATATATATATTTCCAAAAGAAGATAAAAAAGATTTTATATAATCAATGTCCCACACATCAAATACTTTAACTTCTAGAATATTATTTAGATGCATCACATTCCTCTTCAAGATATTTTCAATTCTTTGAGAATTCCACTCTACTTTTTGACAATATTCAACAAGTATGGACAATAAAAATATGCCTTACAATATTTTCTAGTCTATTTTTCTCTTCCTAATTATCCTCCATATGGTCAAGAGTTGCATATCATCATTATAACTAGCTACTCCTCTTGTGCATATATTTTCTCACTATATGATTGACACACTTTTTGAATAGAAGGGGATCAACCATAGGTAGCTATGCATATCATGTAGTAACTTATTCCTTTGTTGAAAATTAGAAGAAATAGGTAAAGTGTTGCAAGCAAATAAGTTGACATCGTCGACGAACCAAGACAACTATGTTTTCTCATCAGTCTCTATGTGCAATAAGTGATCGGCTATTATATATTCATTTCACTTCTTATCTTTGATTTCAATATCAAACTCTTAGAGTAATACCACCCATCAGATCAATCATTGCTTGACATATTTTTTTCACTATTAATTACCGAATGGCTACATGATCACTATAAACAATCAACTTTGCTCCAGTCATTTAGGATCTAAACTTGTCACATGAGAACACCACAACTAGGATCTCTTTTTTGGTTGTGCTATAATTCTTTTGTGTTTCATTCAAGGTCCTACTTGCATAGTATATAGCATGGAAAATTAAATCTCTTTTCTATGCGAAAATAACTCCACAATATAGTTGCTTGCCTCACACATAAATTCAAATTACTCACCCCACTATGATATGATCATTCACGTAGCATCCATTAGTTTCACTTCTAGCTCTTGAAAAACTATTAAACACATTTCATCGAACACAAACTCATATTTTTTTTCTAATAACTTGCATAAAGGTTTGGTAGTCTTTGAAAATTTTGAATGAACCTTCAATAAAATCCAACATGTCCAAGAAATCTTCACATGCCTTTCATAGTTTTGGGTGGAGCTATAGCCTCACAAACTAAAACCTTGTCCTTATGTATGTTCAACACTCAAAGTATTGAGTTTTTATGGTTATTATTCGCTTGTATCATAATGTGTTTGCTTCGGAAATGTGATAAATAATAAGTATTTCATGAAATTATGATTTTAATATTTTTTGATGAATAATAGTAAAATTAACCAAAAATTGGATACAAATAATTGACTTGATGGAAAATAGAATTCAAGTGCAGAGGAGCAAGATAAAATCATGATATTTTCAATATTATAATTTTTGTATACTAGCACATATTTATGAAGTAGTCATGATAGTCGTTCTTGGCTATTACTCTGCAAGTGAGTCACACCATTCATTAAACATCATGACTCTACCACTTGATTGTAATATTTTTATATTGTGCAAGACATTCTTCATGGTCATGATGTTATTTCAGAATTGTGACCACATTTTTTCTAATAACGTTTTTAGCAGTGACATTATTTTTTCATCATGGTAGCAAATGTTTGATCAATATGTGAACACGTGACATATTTTCATTACCACAACATAATTATTATAGAACCAAGACCATACTTTGTGAAGGGATTTTAGCTCACAAAATTATTGATGTCATGATTGTATTACTCCGACAAGCAGTTTCTTGAGTCATGACATATTTATAATGACACAACAATATTCTCATGAATACATGTTGAAGTCGTGACATTTATCATGATATTCTATGACATGATGAAATGGAAGTGATCTAAAAAAATATTTTGTCATCATTTCAACCCAACGTCATGATATAAAATTCATTAAATACTATATTACATGATGGGGCCAAGGATATAAAATCTAGACTTAAAAAGAATCAAAATAGAGAGGAATATGAGAAAGAATCAAAGATAGATAATAAGGCATTAATGCCACCCTCGATTAGGAAGACTTTCAAGTTGAATACAAAATTAAGTGGATTGGAAACCAAATTTAAAACCTAGATCATAATGCATATTGTTTTTGGGGTCACCCAATTTGAAGAGATAATTCTCACTCTTTGCTCAAATTACTCTTCAATGTCAGACTAATCAGGAACCTATGGTTGATTTATTTAATTATGTATGATGAATATGATTTTGTGATGAATACTTATGATTTATTATGCATTATATATTGATGGATACGAGTGTTTATTAGAATTTTGAATTAGTGTGTCACCATTTAATGGATTTATATGTGTTAGTTGTAGTCGATAGTGATAGTCAAACAATGAGATATAATGCACTAGGTGGGTATCAATTGGTAGTAATGACCTTCTGGCTCTCATCCTCATGTGATAGGCCCATGCATGAAATCTCTAGGTTGTTGTAAGTTTAATTGATATGAGTATAATGGTAATGAATCCAAAAGATCAAATATAATTAAGACCATACCATTATATATCTTCTAAAAGATATGACCTGAAAATGATGTGGGAGTTTCTTAGAACATCTGGCCTTGGATTTCACCTATCCTTGGGAGTCATGTGTTGGAAATGGTAGATAGTGACATGTATGTCACAAGTCATATTCAAGGATCAAGGGGGTGTTCATTAAAAAGAAGTGATAACTCTGTAATTATTTATCTCTTGTTTGACTTTTATGGGTGAAATTTTTTGGGCAGTATATATTTAATTACTAAATATATGAAATTGATGAAGCCAAAAGAACAAATACTAATATGACTATATCATTATAAGTCATTCAAGATAATTGAGGCCAAAGTATAAAGATGCACTATCAAATCAATTATCAAGGATAATTGTCTTATTGCCTAAAAGGAGTAGGATTGTGGTGTGGCCAATGAATAAGTAGATGAGGAGCTTTGGAATACATGAAAGGTATACCAATGGCACAACCACAAAAGGACGACACATGATGGTGATAACCCACAATTGATAACCTCTTAAATGCTAACAAAGTATGAAAGATCTCTCTATCTCTTTCCTTTCATCCAAAAATAGGGATAAAATTATTACAATACTTTAAAAATATCATCTTGCACAAGAAAGTAAACATATCCTAAAATCTAAGTATTTGTCTAAGACTCAAATATATCTTTTGACCTTGAGTAATTAGTTAATTCATTTTTAATTGATCAAATTTCCATAATACTCTTTGTCATATCAATATCTAGGCTTATGTTCACTTTATTACTTGTACGACACTTGCACTTGCAAAATTATGTTAGGTGCCTACACATACATAGCAAATTAAAAAATGCAATAGTCTACTACCAAGCTTTTGAAGGATACAAGATGTCCTAATATTATTTTTTTCTTGCATTATGCAATGGAATTTTTTAGTTATGCAAAATATTCTTTTCTTTGCACCTTTCTAGCACCGTCTATATGTGCAACATGCTACCTTCAAATGAACCTTCAAACAACCAGATGTCATCCATTAATACTTCCATTATTTCTTTAGTGAGATCTACAAAAATGACCATCATACATCCCTAGAATATTGCTAGATCATTGCATAGAGAAAATGACACACTTTTTAATGTTAATATTCTATATGGACATATAAAAGTTATTTTCTCTTGGTCTTCTAGAGTTATCTCAATCTAGTTATAGCTTGAGTATCCATCCTAAAAGTAGTAATAAGCATGTCTCATTATTGAAACATTGTTACAATATCAAAACTTATTATTTGTGATGCGGTCTCAAAGTTAATGGGGTGATTGGTTTCATCTAATAAAGATTTACAGTATATGAGTCATATAAATATTAAAGTGGACATAAGTCTAGATATCAATCTCACAATGATTTTATGAGTTGTTTAAATAACCAACCATGACTTAATTACTACTTGAGTTGAAAAGATAAACTTGAACATTAAATAAATATAGACTCTAGGACTAGCTTACTTCTATGTGTATGATGAGATGTCTTTAATTTTGGGATAATATTATACTTGTTTTCAGAAAAATGATAGATTGATGAAAATTTTTTCTTTTGCCCCTCCCTCGACATATAGAGTGAGTATCATCCTTGTGAATTACACTAGCAAGGATAGTTCCCTTATAGTTTTTTCTTTAATATTTTATCATTGAACCCATAGTTACTCTCTTTGTATGCCATCTATACTTCTACTACTTTTAGATAATATGTCAATTTTTTTTAATTTGAATATTTATTTCGATTCTATGATTTCAATGATTAAAATAGGCATGAAATAATATGATAATAATTATGTTTGAGCTTTTGACTGTATAAGTATCATACTCATATCAATTAATATATGTCTTCCTATGAATTTCACTCATAGAAGTTATATTGTATATAATTTGTTTTGATAAATTATTTTGTATAACCAAAAATATTTTCTGTTAATGCAGGAAAGAAAATATTGAGAGATTGGGAATACAGTAATAGCACAATAACGAGGGTCCTACTGCCCGGCCAGTGGGTCGAAGAAAAGTTTGGAGTACAACCTGATTCATCCAAGTGATTCGACCTGCTCCATTATTGATATCGAGAAACTGTTTAATATAAATTAATTTTTTATTTCTATTTTTTTGTTGCTGCCAATTAACTACGAAACTGTTCATTTTCATCTTCTCTCTCTGTGCGATATTTTTTCTTCACGATTGCTGCATATGTAAGATATTTGTTGGTTATAATCTATAAATGCATAAGTATTTTTCTGGTGGATATAGCTAGTCGTGCTGACGACTAGTTAACTACATTATTTTCTATGTTTCTAGATTGTGGTTTGATTTTCTCCCATGGTTTTGGATTGTGATTGTGGAGATATCATTTTTCTATTTTCTTCTTTTTTTGAATCTATAAAATTACAAACATTGGAAGCAAAATTCCTAACAAGTTAGACAAGAGAAAATGATTTGTAAAGCTATAATTACCTTGAAAACACCTCTATTTGTGTGTCTCTTGACTTACATGTCACCATCCATTACAACTAACATATGACAATTAAACTATGATAAAACCTTTAGGTTAGATATCATATGTAACTCATATATCATTTAAAAGCTAGTTCTTCTAGAATATATACAATAGAATAATCATAAATCTGTTCATGTTTTTGGCTTTATGAGTGTCATACTTATATTAATCAAGCTTGCTTGAATTTAGAGTTTCCACGCATAGGTTCATCTTACGGGATAAAAGTAAAAGTTTTTTAACACATAAATTTATTAAAACAACACACAGTTTACAAATGACTAAAAAGTTGGTCGATTTAGACCAACCCACTAATACCTAGGCACCATATCGGTTCTAAAATATCATGAATATGCATAAAACCATCAAGTAACTTAATAGAAATAAATCTAATAAAGAAATAAAAGCTAATAGTCAATAACATGGTGAGTTCTACTTTCCCTCTGGTATACTATTTTTTTAAGATCTACCTTACCATTTCTCAGGGTCTTTCCACTAGGATTTTCATATTTGAGGGTGTATCTAGTTTGAGCACTTCTTTAATCATATAGTTTAGGGTATTTATATTGGGAAAATATTTTTACTAGATCTTTTGGGAATCTACATAGTGTAAAATTAAATGAATACCTGACTCTTCATTTAAGAGATCATTACATTTAGAAGCCATATTCCAATATGATCCATTTGGAATATATCCTCCATTTGGAATGAAATTATTTACTAATCATCAACTAAAAAATGAGATTTTTTGTGGAATATGTTAATGCCATATTCCAATATGATTCGTAATTATTTTTCCCTTAGTACAAAAAAATTACTGGGTTGAATTAAAAGAAATAAGCTTTTATTTGGTAACCATATCGGTTTATCCACTAGTTCTCAATATGTTGTTCCACCATGCTAGGAGGAATTACCTTGTTTAGCTTATCAATATCTCACTCATTTCCTTTATAAGATTTTTTCACAAGAGTTTCATGAGGGTCTGTAAGTATGGGTGTGCTTACCTTTTCTAACTCTAGCAATTTATCATGCCAAGAGGATATCTTCTCATTTCCTAATTTCCAGGCTATATACTTTTATGTTTTGGCACTTTTCTTTTTTATTTTTTTCCACGTCGGAGAGCCCATATATCTCTTTTATGTTTTGGGGAATCCTGGACCACGATATCTCTCCCTCAAAAATCTATTGAGGGAACGTTACTTAGTGTGAAATTTCCACATAATTTTACTTCTTCGCTCTTGATTTATCTCTCATGTTTCTGAATCTTAATTCACATTCTTCTCTCAACTTACACTGATTTCTTCATTTCATCTATCTCAAATGTTTTAGCTCTTTCCCATTACCCCATAAGTATTCGTACATATATCTTTCCATCATCTTAATAATCATAAGATGTAATTTGATTACCTGAATAAGATATAGTAGAATTGAGGCAATGATGTGTTTATTTAAAATGATCTTTCCTTCATTGGATAACAATTTATTTGACTAATCTTTGATTCTATTTTGGAACTTAGTAATAATATTATTAAAATATTTGCTCTTACTATTTCCTTTGAATAGAAGACAACCCAAATATGTGATGGGGAAATCTCGGTTCTCCATTCCAAGTAAATTTTTTAGCTCGACGATTCTATTAAATTTGGTTTTTACTTTGCAATAAAATCCACTTTTTTTGGAAATTGATTGCCCGACCCAAAATTTTCTTATACTTTTAGAGTGTAACCTTTCTAATGGAGCTACTCAGCCTATTAGTAAATGTCATGGTATTGTCCATATATGCTAAGTGCCTTATAGTCACTTGGCTTCTAGACAGTTATCTAACTCCTATGTTCTTTTCATAAAGTCTATTCAGGCTTTTGGATAGATAATCTGTCATTAAAACAAAAAGGGTTGATAACAAGGGGTCTCCTCGTCTTAATCCTTGAGTGGATTTGAAGAACCCATCCGCTTCATCATTGATCATTACTAAGAATGTATTATGCAAAACACATCGGTCTATCATATTCTTCTACTGAGTGAGGAATCCAAATTTAGTCAACATTCTTCCTAGATAAGACCGATAGACCCTGTCATAGGATTTTTTTAATATTCAGTTTAATAATCAAGTTTCTGTCTCTAATATATTTTGATATGAGATGGATCATTTCTTGTGCCAATTGTATATTCCTGAATATATTTTTTCCTAGTACAAAACTAGATTAATTCTCTAAGATACACTTATGGAATACTATTTTGATTCGGAGGACCAATATTTTAGAAATGACTTTATATGACATGTTACATAGACTTATCGGTCTATAATCTTTGTACATAGTTGGATTATCCTTTTTGGGATAAAGTGATATCATAGTGCTGTAGAATAATTTTGGGAAATCTTCACCATCAAAGAAACTCATGTAACCTTCTCAGATATCTCCCTTCATTATTTTTAAACAAGTGGTATAGAAGTAGAGGTGTCAAACAAACCATGTCGTACCAGCATGGCCCATTTTTTATAGTCCATTCAAACCACCATGCCCTACCATGCATGGCATGATTAAAATTTCATGTTGTGCCAAGCATACATGATGTGCGTGACACCAGCCCAACATGGCATGGTGGGCATGGTTGTGATGATCGTGCAATGCATAAAAAACAACACATAGTCAACCAATTAAAATCAGTCCGAAACTAGCCCATGAAGGGGCGGTCGAAATTCAACCGATTTGATCATTGATTCGATCGAATAAAAAAAACTAAAACAGCCCGAATGGCCTCCCGATGAGGATCCTATAGGGTGATCATTCGGGCTAGTTTACCATGCCGTCAGGCCAATCACATGTGTCATGCTTGGCCTGACATGAGGCATAATTTATGATGGCCTAGCATGGCACAGACCATGCTAAGGGGCAGCCCAACCCGACTTGAGACATGGTTCCAAACCATGCTATGCTGGGCCAGGCAAGGCTGAATCAAGCTATGTCCTAGGCTATGCCCGGGCTGATTAGCCCGTTTGACACATCTATATATAAAAATAAAGAATCTATCCGTGCCATGCATGCTATCTGATTCGATGACAAATATGACTTTTTTAACTTTTACTATAATTGGGTCTCCACATAGCACATGCCCTTCCTCGTTTGACACCTCTATATAGAAAAGTAAAAGAATCTATCTATGCCATGCATGCTATTTGATTCGATGGCAAATATGACTTCTTCAACTTTTACTATAATTGGGTCTCCACATAGCACATGCCCTTCCTCGTTTGACACCTCTATATAGAAAAGTAAAAGAATCTATCTATGCCATGCATGCTATTTGATTCGATGGCAAATATGACTTCCTCAACTTTTACTATAATTGGGTCTCCACATAGCACATGCCCTTCCTCGTTCAAGATCCCTTGAGGGATACACTCTAAAATATCTTCCACTATCTTGTATTTTGTTAGGATCTTCTGATAAAATGCTATACTCAACATCCTAATTTTTTCTTTGTTGGTTAATAAGTTGTCATCCTCATTTTCTTAACTGATGGATTTGAGATTTAGTAACATTCTTTTTAACCAACAAATAGAAGAATTTTGTATTCTATCTCCTTCTTTAAGCTATTTAACTATTGATTTATGCTTCCAATTAATTTCTTCCTTTAGAAGCATGTCATCTAATTCATTTCTAGTTTCTTTCAAATTTTCTCTGCTCTCCTCTATTTTTATCAAGTCCCATTCACATTCCGCTTCATAATAATATCTTTCACCTTATTGATATTTTAAAATATTTCTCCAAAAATATTTTTAAATATTTCACCATAGTTTTATCCACATATGTTGAAATCTAAAAGAGATTTTTTTGTACTCTATCATTTCTCCATTCAATTATAACGGGATCATTATTTGATGTCATCCTATTTAGATGTCTAACTCTCATCTAAAAAAGTTAATCATTCAATTCATGATTTGTCAGGACCCTATCCAATCTTGCCAAGATTTTTTTAGTCATCCATGTAAACTAGGAACTTTCGAATCTCACATCTATGAGCTCACTATTGAAAATGTAGTTGTTAATGTCCTCCATATACCTAGGTTTTGGAGGTCTTATATCTGCCTTCTCATCACATTTCGAGATACTATTGAAATCTCCTGCAACCAGCCAAGGTTGAACAATTTCTTAAGAAAAATTATTAAGTTTGGTCCATAATTCTCTCCTTTCTAGTATGCTACATTTGGCATAAAAGATAGTGAGGTAGAAGCTATGTCTCCATAACTCACTTGTTATGTCTAAATGTACAGCTTATGTCTCATTTACTACAACGTTCACACCTATCATTGTTTAGCTTGATATTGGGAAAATATAAATGGGATATTGGTACTTCATATCATCAAATCAAGTGTATCTAATAACTATCAACATCAAGATATAGGTCTCAAATCTAGTTCCCAATCAATTCTTGGTTGTGTTTGATTTGAATTTATCTTTAATTAGGGGTTAGAAATCATGATGCCTAGGATTTGCATGGTTCATGTCTCAAAATCTGAATCTCCTTCCTATTTTTGTGAAAGCCCCTAAGTTCCTCTTTTATATCATTGAGGTCTCATTGAGCTATTGTGCAACTCTTCAAGTTGGAAGTCTCGACCCTAGGTTGAGGTTGCAACTTTATCATTTCTTTAAGTATTCTCTAGAGCACAAAGTTACAGTTGAAAAAGAATATTATAATTTGAGGTAATTCTTCTCTAAAATAAATAGTTATTATGCAAAAAATGCCATGATAGTTTATTCTTCTTTTTTGAACACAAAGTTATGGCTACAAGAATATCATGACTAATGAATTTATTCTCTATAAAAAATGATCACGGTGGTAAATATGTCATGACCAAAAAAATTACTTTATGCAACATGAAGTCATGACGATAAGAATGACCATAATGGATGATGTTCCTCCATAGAATAACTAGACATGGTGGGAAAAATTTGTCATGCCTAAAAATTACTTGGCATTATGTGACTTTCATTCTATAACAAATATGGCATAGTACAAAAAATATCATTACTTTTTATAGTAGTGAGACACTTGGTTTCCATGCTATGAAGATAATATTGTGATCAAAATTATGTTTTAGAAAAAATGAAACCTCAACTACAAGATAATATTATGACCATAAAGAATGTGTTGCATAGTGAAAATCTATGATGAGTGGCTAGTAGAGTTTTGGCTTGCAAAGATTATCATTTCTTATTTATAGACATGAAAGATTGTCATGGCTTCTCAACAGGCATGTACTAGTATAACCAAGTTGTTACATTAGTAATGTTATAGCCTTCACTTTTTGTTCAATACTTTATTTTAGCTTTCTACTAATTCACCAATTCAACTAAATTTATATTCAATTTCTCAACTATTCATTAAATTTTATAAAAATCAAAATTTAGTGAAATCCATCCATTTAAAGCCTAAATTCATTGCATATATGTAATGAACACATTACAAAATAACCCCAAAAACCGGGTACTTTATGTAAGGAACAAATTCCCACACTAAAAATATTTCTTGACCTCGAGCAAAGTGACTTCCATTCTCTGAAAATCTTCTAAAAAAGAAAAAGGAGGAAGAATACAACTTCACAAAAAAGCATTTCCATGATTGGGATTGAGTGTCTTGGCATCTTCCATTAGATAAAGATTCTCAAATCTTTTGATTTTTATTTTTTGTATGAATATAGGATACAATGAATTTTTTTTCATTGATGAAAGCTAAAAAATAACTTTGGTTTCCTCTAAAAAGTATTATGTTTAACATCCTCAGCTTGACTAATTTCTTAGCTTAAACTAAACTCTTGTTGAATTTGTTTGACTTTGTGATGAAAATAGGTAACCATGACCCTGATTGTTCAACCATCCCAGGTTTAGGTTATTGTTTTTCATTATAATACTTAAGTTGATGCCCATTCACCATAAATTTTATTTTATTTTTTGATTTAGGTTGTCATTTTTTGATTTCACTGAAATTCTTCTTCTAAATTATTCACCTTATAATTCATTTGTTTTTTTGCCTATCATGCTCGATGTTCAAGTTGGACTGGAAAATTACAACCCTTCACAAAACTAAGTCTATATGGAGCATTATATATGTCCATAATGCTTCCTCCAACTATTGAAACCAATCATTCCTTGATGGATTAATAATATTTTCCAATATATTCTTGATCTTCCTATTTGAGATTTCTACTTACCTATTTGTATGTGAATGATATAAAAATATTTTTTATGCCATGTGTCATGCTTAGAAAAGTATGTACAAGTAACTTGTTATAAAAATAACTTCCTTCATAACTTATGATACATCACAAAGTGTCGAAACATGTAAAAACTTTACTATATAAAATTCCAATAACTATCTTGACATTATTCTTTTGTGCGGTTATTACTTCAGCCCATTTGGATACATAATTCACTATTAAAAATATGAATTCTATCCCAATGCTAAAAGAAAATGACCCCATGAAATATATTTCTCATTTATCAAAAATTTCTACTTCAAGGATATTATTGTGTGGTATGTTGTTTTGCATAGATATGTTGCCCAATCTTTAATATCTATCAAATCTCCACACTATGTTGTAGTAACCCTTGAATAATGATGGTCAAAAAAATTAGATTGTAATATTTTTTGGCCAGATTTTTTACTTCCAAAATTCTTTTTATAAGGGGAACACTGAAAAATGAGTATAATTTTTATCTATTCATCTTCTTATACATATTTTCTTATGAATATGACCTGATCCACAAACTTTCTAACTAGAAGTGAATCATCCCATAAATTGTTTATCAAATCAAGTAGAAACTTTCTTTTTTAGTGGAATGTGGGAGAAGGAGAAGGGCTTCACATGTAAAATAATTGACAAAATTGGCATACTAGATCAATTTACTTTTAAACATCAAAACATGCTCATCTAAGAGGTTCTGTATAATTTAAACTTCTTTTCCCCAATTCTTGTTGGTTTCCAAGTAGGACAGATGGTTGGCTATCATATTATAGCTACCCTTCTTATCTCTTTTCTCTTTTTCAAATTCTTGGAGCAAAAAAATTTATCTTATCAATCATAACTTAGTTTATTTCATTGCCATTAAGTATCACATGGTGGTATGATATGTTTAAATCACTAACTTTGCTTTGAAGATGTATGGTTGGAATTTATCACAAGAAAATATAATGCCTAATATCTCTTTTTTAGTGGTTGTATAATTTACTTGGTACTTCGTTCAATGTAACTAGCATATAAAATGACCCTAAAACCTCTATATCATTTCTATTGCAGTAAAGCCCTAAGAGCATATGTGCTTGTATCTCACATAATCAAAAATGACTCCCTCATTGTGGTATTATTAAAATTGGATATTCTATCAACTTCCTCCTTAGCTTATTAAATTCTTCAACACATTCTTCGTTAAAGTTGAAGACCACTTTTTTCTTAAATAATTTACATAATTGTCCATCATCTTTGAAAATTTATTGATAAATCTTTGATAGAACCTAACATGTCCAATAAAACTATGTACCCCTTGATAATTGTAGGGTGAGGTATAGTTTTATTAACTAAAAATTTCATATTGTCCACCTCAAGTCCTCAAGTAGAGATTGAATGTCCTAGTACAATTTCCTCTTTCACCATGAAGTAACATTTCTTCTAATCAAAAACAAAATTCTTCTTTTTATATAATTTCAATACTACTTCTATGGTTTGAAATATCTTTCAAAAAATCTCAATTAATAGAAAAGGCATCGATTCATACCTCCATAATTTTTTCATTGAGATTGGAAAAAATGGCATTATGTACCTCTAAAAAATAACAAGAGCATTACAAAGACTAGATGACATCTTCAAAATTACAAAAGTTCTTCCAGGGAAAGTAGATTTAATCTTTTCTTTATCTACTATATTGTTTAAAATTTGGTTGTATCCCAAATATTCATCTAGAAAATAATAAAAAGAGTACCTCAAGGTTTTGTCCAAAATTTGGCCATCTAGAAAACATAAACTTTCAACAGTCAATGCATATGTACCACCTAGTGGAAACATCTATGGAGTTTTCTTCATAATTTGAAGTTTTCACCATAGTCAAACCTTTATTCTTTTGAACTATATGAATCAGACTAACTCATGGACTATTTGAAATGTCTTAAAACTTTTTTCACCTTGAGCCATTTTGCATTTTTTACTTGATCCTTCATTATTATATTCAGCCTTCATTAGTATTCAATTATTGATCTTGCACCTTCTTTCATAAATATCTTATGTATGCATAGATTGACTAATAACTTTTATATCTCTGAGCTACCATACTATAGTCTGAATATATTATTTTATCATTTTCACCATAGGCACCTTCATCTCTTCAACTAATGCTACTAAAATGATGATTAGTTTTGTCTTCTCTTTCCCAAAGAAAGCATAATGAATGTGACTTGGTAGTACCTTCCATAAGCTTCAATTTCTTGTTTTAATGGGTGGCTAATGGTAAAAAAATATTAGATGATCCAAGCCCTTGGATTCACTTCCAATAGCTAGGGCAAAAGATCTAATGGTTGACAGGTTTATGTCCTATTTAAATTTATAAAAACATTAAAAAATTAATAAAATATATATTCTTTTATTCAAATCTTTTTACTCGTCTGTCACTCTCTTCTCTCTCACTCACTCACACACACTCTCTCTCTCCTCTACTCTCAATCTCGATTTTTTCTCTTTTTAAAGCTAAAATTTATAATTTTAGACTTAGAATTTTTTTGTAAAGCTTAAAGAACCATGGTTGTGGAGGATAGGAAACTTGGGTGCAAGATGTGACTTTTTCTCTCCTCCCCATAAACTTAACAAGGTATAGTTTTAAAATTTGTATTTAGTCTTAAAATATTATTTAATTTTTAATTATAAATTATAATATAATTTATAAACTAAAAAAATTAGAAATGACTAATAGTGAATTTAATGATAATGAAATTAAAGTAACATTAACATAGATAATATTAATAATGATTACCCTGAGGAAAGGTCTGAGGCCAAAATCATATTTTCTCTAATGTCCTTGACCCATACTCAAATGTTTAAAATAGAAAAAACTAAAAGAAAATTAGTAGTTTGGACTCACTTTAACATAATACAAAATAAAAATGCTAGGGGTGTCGATGAAGAATCAACATAATGTAAGTATTATAAAAATATATATACATATAGGAATGCATGTGGGACTAAGCACCTAAAGAGGCATGCCAATCATTGTACCAAAAAATATGGTGTATTAGATCTTAGACAAACCCAACTAAGTGGTGAAGTCTTTGAGGCTGGATCTAGTTCAACTTCTATGTTGACTCCCTTCATATACCACAACGAGTTTGGGAAGAAAGACATGGTCAAACTGATCACCATGAAGGGTCTTCTGATTAAATTTTTGGAGGACCCTCGGGTAGTTAGTATTATGTAGACCTATTTTCAGTTTGCATATCATAGAATTCTAAGGTCTACATGTAGAAATGACATACTAAAATATTATAAGTTTGAAAACAAATAATAACTAATGAATTTAGGCAATATAGTGGTGTGATATGCGTGATATCTAATATCTAAACTAGTTGTGATGATACATTTTTTTCATGACTTATTACCCACTATGTAGATTCTTAATGGACACTTAATAAAAAGATTTCATGATTTTAGTTATTCTTTATCCTAATGATGGCCCTGCCAAATATGAGTGCATGATGAGAATCTATAGAGATTATAATATTCAAAATAAAATATTTTGTATCACATTTAATAACATATATAATAATGGAATAACCATTAATATGTTTGTTAGGATTATTAGAGAAGAGCCATTGGATATGATTTTTCATGTTAGATGTATGTGTCACATCATTAACCTGATAGTACAAGCTTGGATGAAGATTGTTTCTCCTGCTTAAGAAAAAAATACGTAACTCACTAAAATTAGAGTCTATATTTGTCTGCAAGTCTTAAGAAGAAGAAATTCCAAATGGATGTGGACATCATTAGAATTATACTTACATCAAATTAGAGTCATGTGATGGATGTGAACACATGATATCCGACTTCATTAAAAATAAGAGTGATGAACTTATTATTGATGATAATAATAAGTTCATCACATAATGATAACAAGAACCTTGTTATTTTATAATGGTGGAAATCATATAAGTTCACCTATCATGTGTTATCAAAGATGGCATGAGATCTACCAACTCCTCTAATGTTGAGTGTACCATCAGAGTCAACTTTTTATATTGTAGTCAATGTCATTTTGGATATGAGATCGAGATTACAGCCATATATTGTTGAGGCACTAGCATGCAAGAAGGATTGAAAGGATTTGATGTTGGGCATCCAAGATCATGCCTTCATGTTGAAACAAGAGCGGAGGAGTTACTGGCAGATGATGACTCATGAGACTTTGAGGATGTTGAACTCACTACTAGTGATACCATCAGATACTTACATGATGATGATCAGTTGCATTATTACACTAATTGATATTGAGATTGAACTTGCATAATTATGATTGATAATTTTTATTTTTTGTTATGGTAGTGACGTTGTCGTTGTGTTATTTTATTTTTTTTTGGATTGGATGATGATTGATGGAAGTATTTTTTTTTGGATTGGATGAAGATTGGTGGAAGTGTTTTTTTTGATATTTTTAATTTATGTGAAATAATTTTTTTGTGATTTATGTAAAATAAATAAATAATATAATATCGTAACTCATAATGGGTAACTTAAAATTTTAAATTTACAAAAAAATTTAAAATCATAAACCACAACCGGTGACTGATCGACCAGGCTAGTAGCCTCTGGGCATGACATGGACCAACTCGACATAGTCCGGCATGGTCAGGTATGACCTAGTTTGACTCTGTCCAGATTCGAGCTGGCCATATTCAAGTTGTGCAATGTTAGGCACGATAGTGTGGCCTGATTGGGCCACTAAAAAAAGGGTCATGGCAACATGACATGGTCCATTTGACACCTCAAGTTACACTTTCAAAACTTATTATCTATGACATGACCCAAAATCTCATTGGGTGATTGACTTATCTAATTAAAATCCATAAGTACATGAGTCGTACAAGTAGTAAAGTTGATATAAGTCTAGATACCCATTCCATTGAAATTACATGAAAAGTTTGACCAACTAATAATAGTGACTACTACTCGAGTTGAGAAGATGAACTTGGATCTTGGATAGATACTTAGACTCTAGGATTGACTTACTTCTATATATTAATGATGAAATTTTTTTAATTTTGGAATAATATTATGCTTGATAGTCAGACGAATAATATAATAGATTGATGTGAATTTGCCTATTTGTCTCATCAGCATATAAGGTGTTTATCAATCTTGTATTATCACAACCAAGGATGGTCCTCTTGTAGTTGTGCCATTACTTTTTTACCACTAAAATCATATTTAATCCATTTGTGGGTAATCCACACTTCTACACTTTTTAGGCAATACATAAACTACCCTTAACTATTGCTTCAAATATGTTTTTTTATTTTCCGACCTCAATGGTCATATTATACATGAAATGATATGATGATAATTATGTTTGAGTCTTAAAATTCATAAGTATTATACTCATGTTAAATATATATCTTCCTACTAATTTCACCTATGAAATTCATTCAAGAAGAATTGATTCGAAAAACTATCACCACATTATGAAACACATCTATTTGTGTCTGTCCTATGAATTACTTATCATCAATCATCACAACCAATACAAGATTCCCACACTATTGTGAAACCCACTTGTTAGATATTCTACATAATCATCATTTCTTTTGAATATTAGCTCTTCTAAAATATACATAATATAATAGTCATAAATTCTTTTATTCTTTCAACTTTATGAGCATCACACTTGCATCAATAAAGCTTACACAAATTTAGGGTTTTCAAACATAGGTTCATCTCAAGGGATAAGAATATACACAATATAATAGTCATAAATTCTTTTGTTCTTTCAATTCCTTTGGATCGAATCTTGTTAGTGTGCCCCATGTTTACATATCACTATCCACCATGACCAACATATATAAATTTATGTTAGATTGGAATCCTAAATCTTTATTCTAATTAACATTTATATCCATCATTATCCAAAACATAACATTACCACAATTCAATATTATACAAACACAATCATCATACACTTAAATATAAACTGATCCTAGATCGATATTTAGCATGATATTAAAAATAATCATCATACACATATTTGGCATAAAGATATAAGTCTCAAATCTAGTTCTTCAATTCTTACCTGCATTCAGCTTGAATGTATCTCTAATTAGGAGTTGGAAATCATACCACCTAGGTTTGTGTGGCTTTTTCCTTGAAATCTTAATCTTATTCCTTCTTTTTTGGTAAAAATCTCTGTCTCATTTTATATTATTGGGGTCCCATTGAGCTGTTGTGCAACTCTTCAAGCTAAAAGTCATAACTTTTAGTTGAGGTCATGACTTTATCATTTCTTTGAGTCTCCATTAGAGAAAAAAGTCATAACATCAAAGGAATATTGTGTTTAAGGTAATTACTTTATAGAACAATTAGTCACGACAGCAAGAATTCAATAATCATTGAAACTCTTATTTGGAACACAAAGTCATGGTTGTTAGAATATCACAATTAGTGAATTTATTTTCTAGAGCAAGTGGCCATATCAGCAAGAATAGTATGATCTAGAAATTTTTTTTAGAATACAAAATCATAGTGGCAACAATCATTGTGATAAAGAATGTTCTTATATAAACTATATATTCATGGCAGAAAAAGTTTTTCATTACTAAAAATTCCTTAGTATTATATGATTTTGGTTCTATAATAAATATGTCATGGTACTAGAAAATATCATGACTTCTAGTACCAATGGGATACTTTGTTACCATGACATAGAAATGATGTCGTTATTGTAACTATATTTTAGAACTAATATAACCATGACTCCAAGATAATATCACATCCATGAGGAATGTATTGTATAGTGAAAGATTATGATAATTGGGTAATAAAGTCATAGTGTACAAAGATTACCATGACTTATATATCGAGCCATTATCAAGAAAAACTGATATGACTTCTCGATAAGAATATTCTTGTATAAATAAGTTGTGAAATTATTAATGTAATGACTTTTTCTTATTGTTCTACTCACCATTTCAGCTTTCCACCACGTCACAAATTTTACTTGATTTATATCAAATTTCTCTAGTATTCATAAAATTCAATAAAAATCACAATTCAATGAAATCTTTTTTTTTAACTCAGATTTAGTGCAAACATAGATTATTGAGTTCTCAATAATCTATGCATACCCTCTATCCATTAATTGTGCGTGTGAAAATATTATTCTCCTTTTCATTCTTCACAACTATCATTCCACCCTTTTTTGGCACTGGATAGATGGGACTCACCCATGATCTATCAAATATAGCATATATGATTCTTACTTTTAGCTAGTTTAGAACATTATTTTCACCACTTCCTTCATTACGAGATTCATCCTTCTTTAATGTTCCACTATTGACTTTACATTATCCTCCATAAAAATTTTCTGTATGCAAATTGATGGGTTGATTCCCTTTATATATCATCTCAATTTCCACCATGTATTGGAGAAGCTTCATTAATACTTTATGCTTCATATCCTACATCAAAGACAATGCAATGATGATTAGCCTTATTCTATATTTTCATAAGAAAACATATCAAAGAGGTTTTAATAGTTCCTTTATAATTAAACCATTTGAAATATTTTGTATAATAGGTGTCACGACTTCTTTGAGTAATGTTCAGACAAAAGATGTCATGACTTCTTCTCATAGTGTCATGACATCTTTAGATAATTTTTAAAATCAAAGCATGAAATTTTTCAACAATCATGACTTTTTTTTTATCAAATATTATTTTTATTAATAATAACCCTCTCTTTTGGTGGAGGAATACCGTTAATACAAACTATCTTCTACCCATAGCCCTTTTACACCCATTCTTCAAATAAAGATAAATTACATTTAACCAATCTAATAAAATGTAATTTTATTTGTGCTATGGCTATGTTAATCTATGTCTCTTATCTTTACCTTTTTGTGGAAGGAAATATTCCTTCTGAATGTTAATGGCTATCCTTATGATGGTAGCTAATCCATTGTCTTGCTTTCACAATCTTTTGATGAGTATAATAAGCTTTATCTTGCTTCTTTCTATGTTTCTGTGCTTCTCTAGTGTCTTAAATCTGCATATTTGATTCTCCCTCCAGCATTTTTTAGCTAGCTCGATTTTTGAGTCATCCCGTGCCTTCTTTTAATTGTAGCTGCATATTCTCCCTCCACTGTCTTATGATGGTAGCTGGGTTTTTGAGCATCTTTATAAGCTGTCCTCCCAAGTGATTATTGTTGATTGTTGTTATTTATATCTTGATTGACCATTCACCTGCAATTTTTCTGTCCTACACAAGATCAATTGTATCATACACATAAATGAAACCTTGTATCCACCCTTCCCTGTTCAAACCAAATTAGCAATTGGCTTGATACTTCAGGGACCGATCCATTGCTGTTCAGAATTGTTTGAGATGTTCTACTTTCTTCCATCTTTTTGCTTTTCATTCCTTCACTGTCTTCTTTAACTTTTACAGTCTACACCAATTATTAGAGACTTCCAGCAAACAACCAGAAACAGACCTCCAGCAACACCCATTTTAAAGCAACAGACTTCCAGCAACACACACTTAATAACACATACTTCCAAAAAATATAGCACAGACTTCCAGCAACCAGACTCTATATAATACCAACTTCTAACAATATCATTTAAACAAATCTAGCCTTCCATTCAGTTAATCCACCGAGCTAAGGACTGAAGATCGCCTTATGCAGATTCATATGTACCTGCAGAGCATACTACCTATCTATATATCCATTACCTTTTCCCAAGCTAATCCCCTAATGTTATTTCAAATTAGTATCGGTTTCTTCTTTCCTTTCTACCTATAAAAAAACAGAAAAACCATGCATACAAAAGCCACTTACCTTATCTCGATCACCCCCTTAGGACCAGGGTGATCCCTTATACGGTCTTATTTGCCTATTTGAATGACAAGTTCTAATTAATATTTTTATTCTTTCTAATATAAGGAAAATCCTTACTATCAAGTTTTAATATTCCAGTAACTTTTTTTGGTAAACTCTCTTCATTATAATTCTGATCACCTTTCTTTCTTCCCTCTTTAGCTAATATATATGCTAATGCATTCGCTTCTCTGAAAATGTGCTTTATAGAGAAGTTTAGAAAGTTCATATCATGTAAAATATCCTCTATGTCATCTTCATATTTCCACATCTTTGTCTGCTTTTTGATTAAATTTACAACAATTTTCGAATCTATTTGAATATTTATATTTTTAATTTCTAATTTTCTACATAACTTAATTCCCTCTCTTAAAGCTAATATCTCAGTGTGAACGGCCGAGGATGCTTGCATCTTTCTACTGAAGGCTAATATTAGTCGTCCTTTCGAATCTCTAATAACTCCTCCACCTCATGCTTCGCCCATATCTCTATCGAAACTACCATCTGTGTTTAGAGCTATACTACCTTGAGGTGGTTTTTCCCATTTTATACATATTACTTTAAATTGTTTAGGTTGTTTTTCTTTTAGATTCCAAAAGACTAAGGGTTCTTTATCCCTCTTCGAGCCTTGAATTTTTATAGGGTTCGATTCTGAAATTTTACTTGTTTCTTTTTAAATATCTTTCCAGATATCTTCTATTATCATTTTATATCATTCGAATCTACTTTTATTTCTAGCTTTCCAAATGCACCAGATAACTAATAGAGGCACATTGATTTTAATCCATTTCTGCACCGGGCTAGAAACTTTTAGATTAATCCATTTCTGAAGCCTACGTTTCAAATTTAGATGTTCATTTTTTAAATTCATTTCTAATCCTAGTCTCTTCCATATCTCTGCTGCCACTCTCCCATGGGAAAGGAGATGGTCCAATGTTTCAATTTCATTTAAGCAACACTCGCATCAAGATACCAACTTAATTCCTTTCTTCTTTAAATTATTGTCAATTGGGATAATATTAGATAAAACTTTCCACATAAAAGTTTTAATTTTTTGTGGATTATCATTATTCCAAGCTCATTTGAATAATTTATGTTCTTTTAGCTTTTTTCTTAATTCATTTTTTACTGTTTTTAGTGAAAATGATCCATCCGAGCTTAAATTCCATTTCCATCCTTTTTTAGTAAGTGTAGAAAATCTATCAACTAACTCTTTTTGTTTAAGCATTTGTGTCCATATCTCTGAACACTTACTTTTATTCTACTTTATTTGATATCATCCTTAATACAATATTTTGCCCACATAAATTTAGACCATAGACTGTTATTTTCTTTCAACCTCCACCATCTCTTGCTTGCTCCTACTTTTGCTAAATCCATAAGATTAACAAAACCCAATCCAGCTTCTTGAACTGGGTAGCATAAGTTTCTCCATTTTTTCCAGTGTAATTTATATTTGCCCTCTTTTTTTCCCCATGGAAAGTTAGCTAATTCTTTTTCGATTTTTTTAATAAATACTGAAGGTTGAATTATCATAATATTATGTATTAGAAGACTTTCTAAAACATGTTTTATTAGAGTAATTCTGCCCCCCATACTTAAATATTCCTCTTTCCATCCCGAGATTTTCTTTTTTAATTTATTTAATAAAAATTCTAAATATACTATCTTAAGTTTACCTTCATATATCGGGCAGCCCAAATAGATCATTTCTCTTTTGTTATAGGAGAAACCCGAAATGTTTTTGATTTTATGAGCTAATGCAATTGGAGCCTTATGTGATATCATGTATTAGCATTTTCTTTTATTTAATTTTTGTCCTGTTTCTTCTTCCATGCATTTCAATAAGTTCATCAGATTATGTAGTGATTTGCTACTGCCATTAGTGAATATAATTACATCATCTGCATATGCAAGGAAACTCACTAATGGAGTGTTCCTTGGCTGTCTGAATGTGCCTATCATACCATTCCACATTTTATCTTTAAGATTAACTATTAAGAGTTCCAGATAAATGTTAAATAATGATGGTGAAAGTGGATCACCATGCCTTAAACCTCTAACTGGTTTTATTTCTTCTCCTACCTTTCCATTTGTTATAATTCTAGCCGATGTATTAGAAATACATCTATAAATCAAATCTATCCATGTTTCAGAGAAACCCATCTTTCTCATGATAGAACAGAGAATGCTCCATTCTACTCTATCAAAAGCCTTAGATAGATCCAATTTTATAATAACATTTTGCCCTCTTGTTTTGGATCTTATTTCTCTACTCATTTCTTTAGCCAATCAGATATTTTCCATTATTAATCTATTTTTCATAAAACTGGTTTGTTCTTCAGAAATAATTTTAGGTAAAATTGAAGTTAATCTATTTTGTAGAATTTTAGATACAATTTTGTAAATAGTGTTACATAGGCTTATTGGTCTAAAATCCTCCCCTTTTTGCGGATTCTATATTTTAGGTATGAGAATAGATACAATTTAAACAATCATGACTTCTACTTCTTTCATGGCTTCCTTTTACATAATTTCTTCCATTCCTATCATGATGTTTTTTATTATTGCATCTTCATCATTTGTTATGACTTTATTATTGTCATGTCATATTAATCTACTTCTACAAGTTCATTTCTTCAAATTATTCATTTTCCTTCTTCATTCTAACTAGATTGGCCATTATGGCCTCTTCAAAAAGTATCACAACATCATAACTCATCGTGACATATTCAATACCTACCACAATTCATTTTATTATTTTTGGAATTTTCAATTATTTATTCCTTTCAAATTTCTTTCGAGAGCTCTTTTTCATAAAGTCTATGAATTGACTATTATAAGCATGGATCAAACTATATAGTCTCCAATAGATTGCCTTGTATGCGTATAGAAACAATAGACTTTTATAAATGTTAAACTTTACGTGTTTTTCATCCAATCAAAAAGCCAACTCACTATTCTTCACATCGATCAATGCTTATTGTGGCTCTAGAAATAAAAAGTTGTGGAACTAGAGAATACCATGATATTTAATACTAGTAGGATTCTTGGATACTATGATTTCAAATTAATATCACATCCATTAAAGTCTTATTGAGCTAGTATTGTTGTAACTTCAAAAAAGATTTACAACCAAAAAGAATGTGTTACACAATTAAATGATTATATCAATGAGGTAGTAGAGCTGTGATATACAAAGATTATTACGACTAGTTATGTAGAGTTTCGGCTAAGAATAAATATCAAAACTAATTTATATGCTCTTGAAGGTGTAACTAAGTTGTAACATGAGAAATGATCTGACTTTACATAACTTTTCACTCCACCCATACCAATAATTCCACTAGGTATTATATTTCACATAAAAATTATTCAGTTTCACTACTATTCATCATAGTCCATCAAAACTATCATTTTGTGAACTATTTTATTTAAAACCCCTTGTCATGCAAACACATCAAGAATAATTATCAAAATAAGTAATAATATTGAATATTTGATTAGGTTTGCTATGACTAGGTCTGAGTGTCATAGTATTTCTAGATGGTTGAGCTACTTCTTTTTGTGGATATGTAAATTATTTGTGGTAGGATTTGAGTACTATGACTACATTTTTGGATACGTAAAATGTGCACAATGATATGTTTGAATGAATAAATTTATTTTATTTCATCATACCATGCAGAAAAGAAAATTCTTGGGCTACCTTTCCAAAAAATATATATTTAACATCCATAGCAAGGCTATGAATGAATTGTTACCTCTATCAGTGATCTCATTTATCTAGACTAGCTTTTTTATAGTCTTTTACTTCTTCATATCTTCCAAATCTCTCTTTCAGCATTCAATCATATTCAGCATTCCTACCCAAAATCCTACATGATTAATCAGGTAGAAAGTTGGGTAAGAAGTTGGGTAAATATTTATGTAGTTGTAGCTTTAAATTTTTTAAATATTTTAATAATTTAATTAAATAACAGGCACTGATGTTGTACCAATTTAATAACACAATAAATCAATAACATTAATATCTAAAACAATTACAACAACAATTATAATTATTTTAGCCATCAATCTAACATAATTGTTACAAAAATCAATCCACCATAATAGTTACACATATACAATTTATCATAATTATTACAAAAACACTAATACATTAAAATCATAATTCATAACTAATTAACTACTTCGCATGTGATAGTTCACCACTCGCCAGTCACTAGTTCACAACAAATCAAGTAGCTGTAGCACTGCACAAAAAACAATCAATATTTTATTAACTCAAACATCCACAACAATAACAAATGCCATTATAATTACTAAAAATATAAAAAGAAAGTTAAATAATACCTTTTTTGCTAGTGTCATTCAGCTCTATTCACTAGAGAGAAATTGAATTGTCTCTGATTCTCTGTGTCTGTAGTAATTTCTGAGAAAAAAAAGAGTGACAAAAAAATAGATATGGAGAATTCTTCAAACATTAACAAATAATATAAACATAATAATAAAAGTATACAAACCTGAATCAAGTTTATAGTTTTTTGAATCCTCCAAAGCATCTTCAAAGTCATAAGTAATGGATGACAATTGAAGCCAATTTTGTGCACATATGAGACTCTCAACTATTTTGGGTGCCAGACAACTTCAAAATAGATCTAAAATATGACTCCCGGTGCTAAAAGTCGATTCTGATGCCAATGTAGAAATATGAATTAGTAACATATCAAGAGCTATTTTGGCAAGGATTGGGAATTTAGAAGAATTAATCTTTCACCAATTCAAAATATCAAAATTGATGCTAAGAAATTCAACATCCTTCATTAAATATTGATCCAACTCTGATTTATTGTCCACATTACCTCTCTCAACTCTATACTTGCAGTACCTATTCATGAAATTTGAAAGTACTTGATCTTGAATAGACATCTTAGCCAAAGACACTTTTTTCTCATGGTCAACACTTAACCCCACTTCACACCCCACACTAAATCTAGTGTATTGTTGGTATAATCGTCAATGCCATTTTTGATATTTTCAACTAGTTAAACCTTGACTACTTCATCCTTAGCCTTAAAATTTTCATTGAGCCAAAATTCAAATACATCCAATTTATATCATGGGTCAAGCACAATAGCAACAAAAAAAATCAAATTAATACTTATCATACTTGCTTTTTATTCTCATAGCCATGGTACTCAAAAGATAATCATTATCTTCACTATAACCTTGCAAATGATCATACACAGTTGAATGTTTTTGAAAAAATAAGTTAGATGTGGTGTACAATGATCCAGAAATGCACAAAGTGACCTCATAAAAAAGTTTTCAAATACTTCATAAATATAAGAACAATGTCCCAATCATCAAATGTAGGTGGCTCTAAACCACCATCCTTCTCACTCAATTGACTTACAAATTGCCCATCATCTTCTTGCAACAAATTAAATGCACCTTGGTACTATTCTACAACTGTAAGCATCGAATATATAGAGTTCCATCTTGTTGGAACATCAAGGCAAAGAATACCCTTTTCACCAATTTTTTGCCTATCAACACATGACTTAAACTTGTCAAGCCTTGAAGGAGAAGACTTCACAATTTTAATAGCATTTCGTACCTTCAAAATTGACGTGTTCACTTCCTTCAAACCCTCCATGACAATTAGATTCAAAATGTGTGCACAACACCTAACATGCATAAATTCATTTTTTAAGATAGTGTTTTTTCCATCCTTAGTTTGTCTCTTTAAATAACCAAGAGTACCATCATTAGAAGTAGCATTATCCACTGTAATAGTAAATATGCTATCTATCTTTAATCAAGCATGCATGCTTTGATTTCCTTTTCAATTGTCACACCCTTATGATTAGGAAATTTCAGAAAATTGATTATTCATTTGTGTAACTTCCAATCTTCATCAATGAAATGTGCAGTTAAAGACATATAAGTAAAATTTTGAATAGACGTTCATGTATCAGTAATAAGGCAAACTCTTTAAATAGATGAGACAAACATTTACTTTATTTTTTTTTTCAATCATATATAATTCCAAACAATCCTCTCATCACAATGATATGGGAAGGTATACGAAATCTAGGTTCAATAGTTCTCATCAACTCTTTATATCTTTCTCTTTCAATAAAGCGGAATGGTAATAATCCACTATAATCATAGTAGCAATTGCTTCCATAATTTTATTTTCATTGAATTTAGCAACACTAAGGTTACTAATAACACCATCTCCATCTTCTTTGAATGCACCACTTGACTTTAACTGAAATATATCATTCTTGTTCTCACTCTCCAAATAGGATTTACAATAATCTAAATGATAAAGTAATGATGAAGTAGTAGTTTTTTCTGCATGATAATTGTAAATCTTACTACAATGCTGATATTTAACTTCATTTGTGGCTTTAATCTTTTTAAAATTCTCCCAAACTCTAGATTGCCCCCTTGTATCTTGTTCCTCATGCATAATATCATCAATAACTTGGATGTTACTGTTAGAATCAGCTTGAAGAGATGATTATGGAGTAATTTCATCCATAAAGAAATAATCTATGGAAAATACACATCATCCCAATAAGAAACAATATAAACTTATCAAAAAATAAATAATCCACTAAACTTATCAAAATAAACTTATCAAGAAATAAAAAGAATCAAGGTGATATTAATGCATAGTAAAATATATTTTAGAAAATGTGTTGTAAATGATATCTATGATGTCAAAGATGTCACATATCTAAGATTATAAAAATACATGAGTCAACAATCTAGAATATTATAGTTATATCACTAATTGTTATTATTTATCTTGTCACTTAGTTTATGATATCTAATAAGTGAGTGACAATTTGTTGCTACAAAGTACAAACTATGTATAAATCCATTACTCATTAGGTCAATATGAATTCATTGAATTGAAACACAGATGCACTGCCAAGAGAGCATTCTCAACAAAAAAATAATAAACTTTCATTCACAACCATTAATATACATGACTGGAAAATCTAAATCAATTGATTTTCTTTATATTCAAGTAGTTAATTATCACCATGCAAAGAACCATATATGATACGAACCCAAAAGTAGACTAACTGATCAACAAATTACAAAGCCTAACTATAAATCATGATTAAAAATTAAAAATAGCTTACCGTATAACTGATCGAAAGTGGGAAATGTGTGCTTTAATTCACAACCACTGGAACTACTCTATTATTTGCTAACCCAAGAACATAAATTGCTGATCTAAATCAATATGATTTTTTACCAATACACTAGGATATTACCAGAAAATCAACAAAATGTAGTTGGGGAATATAAATTTAAAAACAACCTAACAGAGCGCAACAATGACAAAAATATAATAATAAATTGATATTTATTATTGAATCCTATGTGTTTCACTGACCAGATTTGTGCAATGCGTGCTTTCATTCATAGTTCCTGAGTGTTGGAAGTGGAAACTAGAACTTGGATGGGTGGATGTGGATCATGGATGAAGGAGATAAGAAAGGTGGCAGCCAGGCAGGTGGAACGTGGAGTGTAGGGTGCTATTGTGCTAAGCATAATCAATTCCCAGTGGAATCAACAGTCGGCAATTTGCACTTAACAGTGCAGTCAGTAGTCGGAAGTACTTCATAGTGTAGTCAACAGTCATAGTCGATAGTTCACACTTCGGCCTTCGTAGTGCAATAGGTAGTCAGCATTCAGTAGTTGGCAGGTTACTCGGTAGTTCACACTTCTTAGGCTTCAGCATTTAGCCATTCAGAATCATATTAGGGTTTGGGTTTTTTAGTGTTTATAATTATAAATTATAATATATAAATATATATATATATTTATTTATTTATATTGTTTTATTGCGGTAGGGTAGGGTAGGAATATGAAAATGGATTCTTTTTCTGTATTCCTACTCGATTTTATACAGAAGACTAAAAACTCTTTCACATTCCTACCTGATTTTTGTGGTTAACCGCTCAGTCGGTAGGATAGGATCGGGTAGTGTAGGAACTTGTGGCCAATCAGAAATTTGAACACCCCTAACCTTTATTTTCATTTCTAGTGTAGTCTTCAAATTATTCATATTATTTTTTTATGCAACTATAATGAGAATTTAAGTGTTTTGTTTTCTTTTTCTACCTCTCTTAAGTACTCTTCTTTAGAGTCTTCTATAGTCATAACTTTTAAGAATGTTGTGATTTCGTAATAGTCATCATCTTCCATTTTATCTTTCGCATCTTCATCATGCCAATAATTTTCTACAAATTATCTCCATCTAAAGTCTGCCATCTATTTCATTTTTGTGTAGAGAAGAGTATCAATCCTCTGACAATTTTTCTTATCATTATCTAAACTCTATATACCTTTGTAAATTTTGAATTTTGCTTACTTTTTACTAGGGGTGTCAAGTTGGTCAAGTCACTAGGGCATGGATCGAGCATGACATGAATGAATCATGCTAAACCCAGCATGACATTGTCCATAACCATGCCTAGACCTAGTTTAGGGCGGCTTGAGGTATGACTCATGTCAATCTGGGACAGAGACAGTCGTGCCTCATGTCGGGGTAAGCAAACATACTTGCAATGGCCCATTAACATGATCAATTGGCAAGGTAAACCTAACCTAGGATCAAGAAGTCAGGAACCAAGTTTATGGGTTAGCGAGAAGCAGGCATAGTCCAAATTTCTAGTTGGCCAGTGCCCAATCTGCCCATCCATGATATGATAATGGATTTAAAAAAAAGTATTCATCAACTATTTTTTCAAAATACTACCACATGGCAAGTTTTTTTAATGATACCCACCACATGGTTGCCTCTGGCAGGTGTCACACCATCCACTAAGCATGACACGTTCGAGGGTCCTAGGCCATAGCCCTACACTAACAGGCAATAGCCTTTTTGGCTATCCCTTTTATAGCTTGTATTTTCCTATCAGTTAGATTGGTGCTGGCTAATGTTGGCATGGTTGATGCAATGTTGAGCAACTCAATAGTCGATACTCTGGTTTATGGGCTTGAGGCTTAGGCACGGACACACAACAAGTACGCCTACCCACACCTGAGCCCTGACCCATAATTCCAACAATTACTTAGCTAAAAATATAAAAAATTTATTAAAATATTATTGAAATCCTAGCCATTGGATTTCATTCCAATGGCTATGGCATAAATTTGATAGCTATCAAGTTTCTGTCCAATATTAAATTCAAAAAATAAAAAAAAAATATGATATAAAAAAAATTTATAAATATAGATTATGAGTTTAAAGTTTTTCATTCTCATTTCTATAATGAATCTTAACTATCTCTCCTCTCATATATCATCTCTTCTGCTCTTCTGCTCTTTGCTCTCAATTTTTAGAATTATTTTTAAAGTTAAAGCAATTTAAAATATGCATTTTTTCTTGTTACCTATTGTTGTGGGATGTGGCTATAGTTATCTCTTTCCTCTCTAATCAATAACATAATCTGGGTAATTTTTTAAAATATAGTTTTATATAATAAATTTATATTTAGTTGTAAACACTAATGATAACCCTACGAAATAGTCTTAGGCCAAAATCATATTTTTTTAATAGCCTTGACCCAAACTCAAATGCCTAAAAAATAAAAAACTAGAAGAACATATATAGTTTGGACTCACTTTAACATAATAAAAAAATGATAGGAGTTTCACTAAAAAATTGGTACAATGTAAATAATAAAAAATATAGATACATATAGGAGTGCATGTAGAAGTAGACACCTAAAAAGATAGGCTAATTAGTGCACCAAAAAATATGGTGCATTATATCCTAGGCAAACTCAATTGGGCATGAGAGGTATGGTCTTCGAAGCTAGATTTAGTTCAGCTTCTTTGACCCCCTTCATATACCAAAATGATTTAGAAAGGGAATGCATGACCAAACTGATTACCATCATGGGTCTTCTAATTAGATTTTTAGAGGATGCTAGGGTTGTCATATCATGCAGACCTACTTCCAACCTGTTTATCATGGAATTCTTAGGTCCACATGTAAGAATGACATATAGTAGCATGATATCCACGACATCCATTATCATGACTAGTCGTGATCATATATCTTTTGTATGTCTCACTACCCATTTTGTAGATTATACATGGAAACTTAATAAAATGATTTTAGGATTTTCTAAGATTCTTAATGCTCATGATGGCCCTACCATATATGAGTGCATAAGAAAAGTATTTAGAGATTATCATATTTAAAATAAAATATTTAGTATTATATTTGATAATATATCTAATAATGGAGCAACTATTAATATATTTGTTAGGATCATTAGAGATAGTCTAATAGGTGAGATTTTTCATGTTAGATTTATGTGTCACATTATTAACTTAATAGTACAAGCAGGATGAAGTTTTTTCCCCCACATTATTAAAAATATAATCATCACTAAAATATCTTATAATGTCTACCAGAGAATAAAAGTTTGATAGTCTCTATTTGTCTATAGGTCTATAGAAGAAGAATTTTCAAATGCATGTGAGACACCATTAGAACTATACTTACCTGATGTTGTAGTCATGTGTTGTATACGAACACATGATATCTAACTAATTTAATAGTAAGAGTAATGAACTTATTATTGATGATACTGACTGGGATACAATAATTTTTTTTATAAAATTCTGGAAGATCTTTTATGACATAATGAACATATATTTGTCTGTATACACTCTCACTACTTGCAACACACTCAAGTGCGTATACAATATTTGTTGCATGTTTATCAAGTTTAGAGATGACCTTATATTTAGTGTCATATCTATTGAGATGAAAACCAAGTACATAAACTACTAGTCCACCTCTCTATCTCTTTATTCTCTTGTTGCCTGCATAGATCCTAGGGTTAAGGTAGAAGGGGTAGAAACATTTTGACATATATATCCATGTGTATGAACTAGGAACACCAACCTAAAAGGTTCATTAATGAAAAATTGACTTAGTTATTTATATATTATGATACTAGGTATGGTAGAAGTTGTAGTCAGGCTCCAAGTATGGATATAGACATCGTATTCAGAGATGATGACTACTCCATTCAGTTAGGGAGTGGGAAACAACGAGGTGATCCTTCAAATAGGAGAAAACTATCTCAGTACTTAGATACTAATTACTGCTCAATCATATCACATAATAATAACAAATACCTTGATATTTTATAATAGTAGAAATCATATAAGTCCATCTATCCCATGTTATCTAAGATGACACGAGATCAACTGATTTTTTAGTGTCAAGCATAGCATCGAATCTACTTTTTTTATTGTAATCAATATCATTTTAGATAGAAGATTGAGACTATGACCATATATCATTGAGGCACTTACAAGCATGAAGGATTGGGAGAATTTGAGCTTGATTATCTAGGATTTGCTGGTAGATGATAACTCATAGAAATTAGAGGATAGTGAGGCTATTGCTAGTGATATTATCAACTGCTTACATGATGATGATGATGATGATTTGTATACAAAAAATGATTGGCATTGGAATTGAAGATTGCTATTTTATTTTTGGATGTTAGATATTTGTTGTTGTTTTTGTTAATATTATTGTTATTTTTGTTCATCGTTTTTTTATTTGGATGATGTCATGATGGATATTTTTTTTTATTTCATACAAATATCGAATGTAAGATATGATTGTATTTTTTTTCATATTTTTATTTTTACATTGTGAATTTGAGATTTACATACTTAAAATCAAAACTAGCATGACCCTGCTCCCGGTATGACCTAGCATGACTTGGCATGACCCCACCCAATTCTACTTGGATCTATGCTGGTTAGGCCATGTTGGGCTAGCCAAAACACTAGTGCCATGCTATGACTTTCTTACTAAATCATGCCAGGCACGACATGGTGGCCCAACTAGGCTACCTAAAAATGGGTTGTGTCGATACAGTATGAGCAGTCTGACACCTCTACTTTTTACTTAAGTGAAAAGTTAACTCTATCTTCTTGACATTGATAAAGATCTATCTAGTAGCTAAAAATGTTCATCCCTAAATCAATGGAGCATGTTGATCTTCCTCCATATCCAACACAACAAAGTCAACCTTAACCAATAGATCTTTAATAATACCATTTGGGTGCTTGTTTGATCAATCGGTTATTTACAGTGAAAGAGAGAAGTTGGAGAGATCTCATCAAGATTCGATATTAATATTATTGATAAAGACATCAAGTTGATACTCAATCCTAAATCATATAGAAGTTTTCAACTTTCTTAGAAGTTTTCATTGAATTTGTACTATATTTCTCAGTTATATTCATAAATCTATATATCTTCAACTTTATCTTACTACTTATGATATCCTTCTAAAATTTCACATAGTTTAACATTTAAGATAATACATCAATAAAAAGGATATTTACTTCCAACTTTTGAAAAATATTAAAAAACTTCTCGAACTATTCATCTAATTTTGTCTTCCTAAAATATTATGGAAAAGGAAGATTAGAGAAAAATTATATTTAGCATCATTCTCCATTACATCTTTTTTCCATTTATTTGGATAATTTTTATTTGTTCTTCTATCTATTCTTCTTTATTTATCAAAATTAGGGGTGTAAGCTAGCATATTGTTCAAAATGTGTCATGACTATGGAAAACGTCATGGCGTTAGGTACCATGGCTTTTGAAAATATCATAGTGGGAGCCTCAAATTTTGATAAAGTTGCAATGCTATTTGTTCTAGTTCCATCTATTTTAGCTTCTTCCAACGGTTACCCTTCTAGGAGACTAACTCTTTGCACTTAATAGTATAATTAACAAGTACTTCTTGGGACTTATCTTAGTATCACTTTGTAGCTCTGTAATCCTTTTTCCTTTTACCATTAGTTCCAATTATTTAATTTGATACTCTATAATACTCACTGCAGCATTCACATATTCTAATCTTATCTCAAGCCTCTCTATATGGTTCTCTTGAAAATTATTTTTTCAATTCATCTTGATTAGTGATGCTATCAACTTATCAGTGATAGAAAAATTTTATTCTCCCATTGAACATTAATAATTTGAGCTTAATCCTTCTTGAATATTGTACAGCATCAAATTATTCCTAAAATATTTTGGGATTTATCAAACATTCAGTTACCCTCTTCTTTGCTTTTAGATGAAATATTTCCTAAAATCTAATACACCTGGACCTTTCTAGGTCCAGGGGTATTAGTTCAGTCCCAAAGTTTCACTCAGTTGAAGTTGTGCCTAAAAAAATAGAAACAAACAACTATACCAACATATACAAAAAAGGAAATACAAGACAAACTATGCAAATCAGAACACATTAAATTAGATTTTGTTATCCAAACTAATAAAAATATAATTATACTTTTACAAGAATAAATATGTCAACTAAAGTTGACTGGCTAAACTATGTAATCTTTGATAGTAGCATCAAAAAATTATTGTCACTTTATCATAATGCCCAACTGTTAGGATTAGACAATGTCCCAAAAGTTCATTGAGCAAGGGACTCTCATCCAATAGCATTCCACAAGTATACTAGTCATACAAATAATAAAGTGTACTTTCATATAGATATTGATCTCATTGAATTTGTGTAGATAGTTTGATTAACCAATAGTTAGTCAATTGTTGCTCTAGACAGAAGGATAAAATTGATTTTCTAGAATGACTCTTAAATTTTAGGGTTAGTCCATTTTTTTATGCATAATGAAATATCTATGTTTTTGGTTGTTATTATGTTTGGTTATAGAATGAATATTGAATTATTATAATAATACACTTGTACTCAATTGGCATACAAAGTGATTATTACCTAATAGATCTTTTCCAATGATAATCTTCTCATAGTTTTCCCCTCATAGTTATCCTTTCATTGTCATAATATATGAATTGATGTGGTATTAAAAGTATTTGTACTTTCAGCTTTGTAAGCATCATACTCAAGAAAATTAACATATAACTTCACTTAAATCTTACTAGTAGTCTATTATTGGTTTCCCAATAATAGACTTAAAGAAAATATATGATTCATAATCATAAACCGATATTTCTTGTTTAGTACTCCTCGTATCTACCCCTAAGTGGGGGTCAAAATTTGAACTCCTCTAAGGTTTAAGCTTATACCTTGCATCCCTCCTTGCTCGTGGATCTTTCTAATTTAGGTCTAAATCTCACTTTTATACTTGTGTGTCTAAGTGCAATTTAAAGTAGGAAGTCATGGTACTGAGAGATAGCCTTAGCTTAAATCTTATCTCTCTATAATACAAAGTCATGACACTATCGACAATCATGGCTATGACCTTTTTTTTATTAGATTATTATGGCAATGGAAATGGTTGAGGCTTATGTATTTCGCATCTATAACATGTAGTCATGACATTGAGAATAGATGTGGCTAATACATTTCATCTTTATAACATGAATTTGTAGCCATTCACACTATCACAAATTCATATATTTCATCTTTATAATATAAAGTCATAGTGATGGGAATGATCTAACTCATGTATTTTATCTATTTAACATGAAGTCATAGTATTGGGAATGATCATGATTTGTGTATTTCTCCTCTATAACATGAAGTTGTGATACTGGGAATAACCAAGATTTGTGTATTTATGGCTTTGGAAAGAAAAAGCTATGATGCTAGAGAATATAATAATTTTTAGCATTAGTGGAGTACTTGGCTCTATGACATAAAATAAATATCATAGCCAATAATGTTTATTAAGCTAGTATAGTTATAACACCAATTATCTCAACAAAGTGGTTGACTTGTGATATATGGTGATTAGAATGACTAATTATGTAGAGTTTTTACTAAGAATGAACACTAAAACTACTTTAGATGCTCTTTAAGGTGTAATTAAGTCGTAATATGAGAAATATTATAATTTAGATGTCATTTTATTACCATCCTACTAACAATTTCATCAAGTATTATATTTTATACAAAAATTACCCAATTTAATTACTATTCATGATAATCCATGAAAACTATAATTTCATGCAATTATTTTATTTAAAGTATTTTTTCATACAAACACATCAAGAATAATTATTAAAATGATGAGTAATATTAAGTATTTGGCATACCAAACAATCTTCATACTCGAAGGTTTGCTCAAATTACCAAACTTAATTTTGAAATATTTAGATAGATTTTATAATTGTTCATACATTACATCTTCTAGTTGTTGTAGTTGGTTCATATAAGTGCATGTCTATTTTATATTATTTTATACCTCTCCCATTTTAACCTTATGGTCCATATAGGTAGCTAAGCAGTAAAAAAATTAAATGAAGGACTAGTTGGTTAATGATTTACTACTTAATCGATATGATAGTGATGTGCATCATTATCCTCTTGGTGACCTATCTGAAGCTAGCCGTTCTAATAATATGACCCTGTCTTTTAAATGGGGCACATGCACATCACAGCCCCATTTAATATAATATTATTTAAATAGGCATGCATCCTTTATGTACTTTTTTAAAATTCTAGCACATACAGGCATTTGTAGTGCACGAGGCATGCCTATCATGTTGGTCATGATAAATGCCCCATGATGAGCCATGAGTTAGCATGGGCACCATTTTTCCTGGCTCAACTTGGCATAGGTCATACCATAGGCCTGCCCAAGCATAGGGCAAGTACAAATCTTGCCTATGCCATGTTGTGCTTAACATGATTTTTTTAGGAGGTGCCATAGGCTGGGCTAAAGTCGCTTGACTTGATGGACACCTCTAGATTGTGCTTTGTGGAGGTGATGATCATCAAGCCAAAAGTCAATTTCTTTCATGGATCTTTAGATCATAGGTGTGAGTGTGTGTTCTTAGATAAAAGTATCTATTGGGCTATGATCTAGCATTATTGTATTTTTTTTTCTCTTATATTTCTTAATGTTGCCTGGTAGAGCCTTGGTATGCATAAACTATATATATTTGTCAAAATAGAATGATTTTGAAAAATAAATATTTTGAGAACTTGCACATACACATATGTCATGATTTCATGAATTTGTAAAGTCTTTTATATTCATATGTATATGAATGAGTGTTTCAAAACTTATTCCAAAACACTTAAATTAAAAATTTAAAAATCTGTGATTGTGGATATTAACCATGAATACTCCTAATTTTTTTTGAGTTTTTTCTATTGGGAATTTATGCATGCCATTTAGTTTTTCTCAGGTGCAATTAATGATGGAAAATCCATATGAAAAGTTTGTATGATCTCATGAGATTATATTTTAATATATTTGTAATTAACTTATTGGAGTTATACTTAGTAGAGACTTTATAAAGTTATATATATTTTGTATGTTTGGCTATTACCTCAAAAATTTTTCAAGTACTATTTCCCTCAAAGAAATACAGTTCGGTTCAATTGTTTGATATTATGATATGAAATCTATAACTTTGGTTTCTATAGAATTATTTTAAATTCTTTTTATGCTTAGCAATATTAAAATTACTAATTCATAGTATTTCCTCTCCTCTTCCTTTGTTTTGATTTATCAATAGAGTGGGTATGGCTTTCAAAATATATACCAAAATTTAATTTTTTTTACATCTCTTTCCTCATGATAGAGACAAGACATATTTTTGTTTCTGATTGATTCTTATCTTTTTAAGGAGGGACATTTTAAAAGAAATTTTCTTAAATGATTTCAATAGACACTTCAACAAGTAGCTATTTCCACACTCAAGTGTGTTGCTTTAGCTTAGTCTATTAGTGCACATGGGTCAAATTACCCTGAACAATCCAATCCTTGAACTTCAAATATGATACACCCTAGTAGTGGGAGAGGAACATGTCATGAACTATATAATGGAAGGTATGCTTGTGCATAATACTTGAGAAATATTTTATTTTATACTCATGCTTCAAATTTCTTAATTTCTTGTGTATTTATGATAATTATGGGTGTTGGAATAGATGAATTTAGTCCAAATATGTATTGCCTCTCCAATAGGCATGACAATAATTATAAACTACATATGTAGAAATTATGAACTTTGGTTTGGTGACTTATCTCTTTTTGTAAATATTTTGCTTTTAAAATTTTTGAGATATGATATAATCCTTAGAATTGATTATCTATTGGAATTTTGGGTTGTGCTTGATTACCCTATGGGATGATTCATGTTTCAAGTTAGTGAAAAGTCTGTTGTGATTAAAAGCAAGGTTAGTTTTCATGACCATAGTTTAGTGGCTAGTATTGTGAAAAAGTTAAGTAGAGCTTTATGTTTCACTTTTTTTGAATAAAACTAAAGAATGGCCTAAAATGAAACTCATTTGTCTCTAGTTTTAGTTGTGCAATAGCTAGGTGGCTTATTTTTCAAGGATCTGCTATTTAATGGTTGAGAATGATGTGTATGTGTGGAATGGGATGGATTTGTGTTGATTTAATAATTTTTAATTTTTTTTAAGAACTTTGATGAATAATTGTGAAATCGACAAGTTTTTAGAGATATTTAGTAGATGAAATAAGTTTTAAGTCCTTTGTAGTTTCTAAGCTTATTCTCAATTAAAACTCTATCTAAAAGGTCATTAGCAAAATCTTGTGCGCCATGAACCTACCCTCACATTAGCATCATAAATTTTCCACTATGTGATATTCTCAATGTCTTCAATATTATCATGGAGTCATAAGCATACCAAGCTACTAGAATTTAAATGAATACGATATTAATTCTTGGTCATAATAACTAAGTATCCCACTAGTCCTCAAGATCAATGCTAATGTCATTGAGTTATGACTTTATCTTTATATGGCTCCGTAGTCTATTGTTAGAGTTATATATTTTTCATAAATTAATAACTTTTAAGCTATAAAAAACTAAAGAGCCAAAAGTACTCAGGTCAAAGTTGCATCAATTATTCAAAACCATAACTTTTGGGTTACTAAATATTATAAAAGATATTACTCTAGTATGAATATTTCTAAGGCCACAACTCTTGTCCCCAAAGGAAAGCATAGCACAGCCATGACTTGTATGTAGTGGTGTTAATTGGGCCCGAGGCCCTGCCCAACTCGGTCGTGCCTAGCCCAGCACATTCCAGACCTCTGGCTGGACCCATGTCGGGCTGGCTCTTGGCATGACTAATGTCATGACATTCCAAGGTAACTCCGGCCTCATGCTAGGCCAAGCACAGCCTTGTACCATGGTGGCACGACCCAATCCGTGCCCCCCCTCCCTCCCCCCGAGCCCGAGACCAACTTTCTGTCGGTCCTGATCCTGACCCAGAGTTGGACCCATTGGTCCTGTCTTTCCAGCCTGAGGCCCGACTACAGCCTGCAGATTCTAGAAGCTAAAGTTTTTGGAACCAATGACCATTTGGGTCGGTTCAACGATCGAACTGACCCAACAAAAAAATCATAATTTTTAAATTTAGGATGTTGGATTTTTTCCCCCAATGGCTGGGAGGCAGAATCCAACGGCCTTAGGGATTTTACCCTTTAAAACACAAAAAAAATAAAAATAAATAAATAATAAATAAAAATAAATTGATTTTATTAAAAAAAAACTTTTTCCAAATCTATAAAATACCTCCCCCCTTCATAATTTATAACTTTTTAATCTCTCTCTCTCTCATATATTCTCTCTATCTCCTCTCGCTCTCGTCTTTCTCTCTCTCTCTCTCATTTCATTTTGACTTTCATGACTCGGGTGTGGAGTACGACCTCTCAATTGCAATGCCAGTGCAGTGTGGACATCAGAAGGAAAATATGATTTTATGTATTATGAGTATTTTTTTTTAAGTTTTGTTTAGTTAAGTTTTTTTTTTATTTTATCTAACTTTAAACTTTAAGAATTTAGATTTAGTTTATTTAATATTATTTAATATATTATTTTAAAAACATTAATTACAATATATTTAAAAATTAAAATGACAAATAAGAATTTTAGTTTGATAATGAAATTAATTTAAACATAAACATAGAAATTATAACATAGATAATAAAAATCCTATGTAAATGTGCGAGACCCGTGAAACTTTGTTTTCTCTACTCATCTCCACCAAAACATCTAAAAAACAAAAAACTAGAAGAATATCAATAGTTTGGACTAACTTTAATATGATACAACAAAAAAATATTAGGGGTGTCAAAGAAGAATCGACACAATGCAAATATTGTAAAAATATTTTAACCTATAAGAGTTCATGTGGGACTGGGTACCTTATGAGACATGCCGAACAATACACCAAAAGAAATGGTGCATTAGATCCTAGAAAAACCCAACTCAATGGTTATTTCTTTGAGGCTTGATCTAGTTCTGCCTTAATGTCGATCCCTTCAAATATCCCAATGAGTTAGAGAGGGAAGACATAGCCAAACTAATCACCAAGATGGGTCTTCTGATTAGGTTTTTGGAGGATCCAAGGGTAGTCAGTATCATGTAAACTTAGATTAAACCTGCATATCATAGGATTCCTAGGTCTACATCTAGGAATGACATATTATAATACTATAACTTAGAAAATGAAATAATAATTAATGAATTTAGCCATTATAGTGGAATGGTTTTCGTAATGTCTAATCTCCATACTAGTCATGATGATGCATCTTATGCATGCCTCACCGCCTACTATGCAGATTCTAAATGGACACTAAATAAAAAAATATTTGGATGCTTAGAGATTCTCCATCCTCATGATAGCTCGGTCATTTATGAGTGCATTATGAGAAACTTTAGAGAATATAATATTAAAAATAAAATATATATTACCACATTCGATAATGCATCTAACAATAGAGTAGTCATTAACAAGTTTGGTAAGACTATTAGGGATGGACTATTAGAAAAGATTTTTCACATCAGATGCACGTGGCATGTCATTAACCTCATAGTACAAGCATGAATGACGGTTGCATCCCCCTCTTTAGAAAACATTCATAACTCCCTAAAATTTTCGTACACCTCACAGACAATAGAAGTTTGATACTACATGTTTATCTGTGGTCTAAAAAAATTTCAATCGGATGTGAGATACCATTTGAATTACACAAACCTCATGTTGGAGTCATGTGTTGGACTTGAACACATGATATTCGACTATGTCAATAGTAAGAGTGACGGACTTGTTATTGATGATGCAGACTATGTTATAAAAATTTCATTTATGAAATTCTTGAAAATTTTGTATGACACGATGAATATGTGTTCATCAGTTTATACTCTCATGACTTGTATTGCACTCAGGTGCATATGAAATATTAGTAGCATGTTTAGGAAGTTTAGAGATGACCCGACACTTAGTAATATGGTTACAGAGATGGAAACTAAATACTTAAAGTATTGGTCTACCATTCCATCTCTTTCTTGTCTGGCTACCTGCATGGACACTAGGGTTAAGGTGGAAGGGGTAAAAAATATTTTGACTTACATATCCTCATGCAAGAACCAATAAGACCAACATAAAGGGTTCATTCTTTAGAAGTTGACTAAACTCTTTACATATTATGATACTATATATGGTAGTAGTAGTAGTGAAGCTTTGATTATATACATGGATACCATATTCGGAGAAGATGACTTTTCCATTTAGTTTGCGAGAGTGACACAATGGGGTGGCCATTGAATAGGAGCAAGTTGTCTAAATACTTAGATACCGATTAGTACTCGATTCTATCACATTTTGATAATAAGAATCTTAATATTTTATAGTGGTGGAATTCATATGATCTACCTATCATATACTATCTAAGATGGCATGAGATCTATTGGCTCATTCAGTGTTGAGCATAGCATCAGAGTCTACTTTTTCTTTTATAGTGAATGTGATTTCAGATAAAAAATCTATATTATGGTCAGATATTATTGAGGCATTAGCATGCATGAAGGATTGCGAGGATTTGAGCTTGGGCTTCCAGGATCATGCTAGGACTGTAGCAAAAGTAGAGGAGTTGGTTGCTGATGATGATTCGTGGGATATTGATATTAATGACTATTGATGATTGATATGATATTGAAGCATGATGATTATGTTGAGCACTTGAGCCTGCTTTACTATCTACGACATATGACCTACTACTATTGATACACTGATATTGATATCATCATTAATCATGTGCTGATGATATTTATAATTTTTGGATTGTCTTTGTTTGTTTATTTTTTGTCATTTTACTTTGAGGCTTGATTCAGATAATTATATTTTTATGATTGGCACTGAATTGGATTCATGTTTTGTTAATTCAGACACTAATACTACTATTGATTCAGATACTTAATAATTTTTAGATTTTAGTTGTTTATGTTTCATTAATTTAATAAATTAAAAATTAAGTAATTAATTAATTCTTTTAATTTAAGTTATTAAGTATTAAAAATTTAATTTTTTCATAATTTTGAATTTGGTATTTACATTTTTCCAAACAGCCCAAACTCAACCCGGATCCAGCCTAAACCCAGTTTGAATGGGCCAGATCCAGCAACTACAAGCATGACCCAGCTCGCAAAACTAAAAAGTTGAACGGGTGGACCATGCAGGGTCGGCAAGCCATGTCGGGCCAGCTCTGCTAAAGCCATGCCATTCCAAGTACGTCGTGATTATTGTATTTGTGCCGTGCTCGGCAAGGCATGGTGGCCCGATTGGGCCACCTAAAAATGGGCCAGACCTAGTAGGGCCAACCCGTTTAACACCTCTACTTGTATGTTCAAGCTAAGTATAAGCACCATATCCAATTTTTATTTTCATGCCCATATATTTTTTAAAAAGATGACGGCTAATGTCGTAACCTTTACATAGTATCAAAGGCTATTATACAATTTGGAAGCCATTGCCACCTAGTGGTGGTTTCATAGTGTCAATCATTTATGGACTATAAATGACGAAGGAGTGAAGCTGGGTCATTTCACAACACAATGACTTAATATTACAAAGATAGTTGGCCCAAGGTCATAATCATTGTAAGTGTAGGGACCTTGTGTTACAGAAAGATCAAGATATCAAATAAAGTCGTGGTCATTTTCTAGAGTTATAACCTCAAGCCAAAGAAATGAAGATCAAAGTCATAACTTCTAATATAAAGTCATGACTTCTTACTTAGAGCAATACAAGGCTACTCAAATATAAAAGAGAAAATTAAAGAAATTCTGAAAAATCTTTATCTTCATCTCCTTCCCCCTCATGAAAGAAGCAAAAGCCATGGAAACTACAAAATCTATAAATGAATTTCACATTGTCAAGGGACACCATAATCAAGCATGTAATGCATGAACAATATCAATCCCTATAATTAGGGGAGCAGCTTTACAACCCTCCTCCTATAGTAGTGATAGACAGTGATTAATTCAAGAATTTGTATTAAATTTGTATAGTTTATGATTTGTATTATTTAGATTATGTGATGCAATAGTTTAAATGATTGAGTAATATTGTTTGATTATATTGTATATTAATGAATATTGATAGATGGTAATTAAATAAAACTCAAATTAAAGTTTTGACTAATATTGGATTTGTGTGAAGTCATCATGAATGATAATAGATAATCAACGAGTCTCACTCATACATATGATAAGAAGATGATGATTTCCCATCTGATTCGAATGTATGAGATGAACCTATATATCAAACCTCAAAGTTTGGGTATAATAATCATTATAAATATAGTTCTTACAAAGCCAAAGTATGAATGTTCACCCAAGGGATTCACCTTTAGTGTGAAAGTTACATCATCACCAAAAAGGCAATGATGGGAAATCCCTGGGACATGCATATGTGTGTGCAAACTCACAAGGTGGTGACTACCTTATTGAGTTCCTTTTACTCATATGAATCCCACTGGTGAAAATGAAGATATAAATTAATTGTATGTGTTTGGTACTTATGAAACTAAAAGTACAAATACTTACAAATCATGCTAATCATTGGTTTTTAAGTCAATAGAGGTTAGTGAATAAAAATATGCATATGAAGTAACCATCAAGAGTAATATATGAAATTTCCTAAAATATATGAGATTATTAATGACCCTTGTGTAGGGATGCAATTTTTTCTTGGTTGTGATGTACCAAGAAGGTAATTATAAGGGGGTCATCATTGGGAAGGGCTCAATGGTAATAACTACCTTATATGCTAATAAGAAATGAGGTCATTTGTATAACATATCAACCTTCGTTATATGTGCAGAAAATTATATATTAAATAAATTAACTTTACATAAATTAGATAATTAGATCCTAGACATCAAATTATTTAACAATTTAGTGTCCCTTCTACTGAAAGTGGGTTGCCTCTCATTGGATAGCTGAACTACTGATATAAATCTTATGAGTAGGGATGACATCTGATTGGATTTGGATTGGATTTTACAAAATTCATATCTGATCCTAAATAAAAAGAATATATCCATTTCCATATACTACGGATAAAAAAATCCAAATCCATATCATATCCATCGGATTTCAGATATTCTCCACGGATATCGAATTTATTCATGTGACACTAAGATATATTTTGCTAAACTATGAGATTAGTTATAACTTCATGATTCATTAATTTAGGAATATAAACCAAAGTCTAAAGTTAATTAAACATCACAAATCAAAATATTTGTATCAAGTGACAAATTCAAAATGTTTAATATCTTTGACAAAGTTTCAACAAAGTTTAATAGATTTCATCTTCATAAAAGTTGATAAAAATACTATTATAAATCACGTGTAATCTTGTATCCTATAATTATAAAAAAACAACTTAATACCTGAATACTTAAATTGCAATATGAATTAAAATTTATTAGTTATAAAAGTTAATACCTTCATAATGCACGTGAATAACTTTTTCATAAATTGATGCATAACCATCTAAAACAAAGAAGTCATCTGCACCTAGAAAAAATATATAAAAAGCAAACTAATATTAAAATTTTACAAATATTATGAAATTCTAGGTAAATAAAAAATTAATAATCAATGAAATAAATTTACCATCATATTTTTTTACTTCACTCCACAACAAACTATGAGCACACATCAATGCTCATATCATCATCGAAGAAAGTTGATTACAATGAGGGCTCACTAATCTCCCACTAGAACTGAATGCAGACTCTAAAGTAATATTAGATACTAGAATCACTAATATGCTCTTGCAATAATTTATAAGACAAGATACTTTACTCCATTCAACTTTCACCATAATAAAATATCAAACTGAGAATTATCATGCTAAACATCTTCCTCAACTAGTGATCCACGTCCAATTCAATTATGAAACTATTAATTTTATTAGTCTTCATTATTTTTCACAAACAACTAATAACTACTATTAATAGTTATTGAACTTTCTTTTGAAGTTGAAGTGACTGTTGCATGTACTACAAATTCTGTATCAATCTCTTTATATATTTTATTATAATATTCCTCCACATATTCATAACAAAGTCATTAAATATTGCTAATTTATTCACTAAAATCATTTGGATAAACCAAAGGAAAGTAAATGTGAAACAATACTCTTTGCCATTATACTAATTACTATATTGGAGGACATGAGTTATTCATTCAATATCATTTTAATCCTGCAAATCACAAGTTAAAACATATTGGTATTGGGATATCTTGTCCCAAAAAATAACTCAGTGACATTATAGAACAACTCCAACCTATCACAAACATCCTTTGTAGTCTCTCATTCTGCTTACTAAGTAAAAACACATAGTGTGACTCAAACAACTTAAGTCTAGGAAATATATTTTTTTAAGTCAAATTAGTTTAAGCATTAGATAAGCGGAGTTCCACCTTGTAGAACAATCCAAAACCATTCTTCTAGTACAAGGATTTTATCCATATGGGTTTTGGATCGGTTACGCCTATATCCATATCCAATCCATATCCATTCAAAAAACTTCGATTTTATCTATATCCATATCCATTATCCAGTCAATGGGTTTTTCTACTAATTGACCGGATCGGGTTGGGTTGAAAATCCACGAATATAGACATAATTGCCATCTCTACCTGTGAAATCAATATTTGTACTTATGTTATTTATCACCTAACTAAATCTCAGTTGATGGAATAACCTCATTAATGAGTTTTTGTGCTATCACCTAACTAATTTTTCTAGTTTTCAAATGAAATTTAGAATATAAGTTTATCTTTATTACTCCCAAAGCACAACCCAAAGTATAAGTCTATAAGTCCTCTATAATTTTAGCATCCATTCTAGACTAAACTTTCTAATTAAATGATTATTAGCAAAAATTTATATATTATGACCTTACCCTTTCATTAGTAAAATTTTGTTATTGTGCACCACAATTTTTATAAGGATACAACTATGTTGGAAGCTATCACCACCCCATGGTCACTTCATAGTGTCGTGATCATCTATTGACAACAAATAATGAAGGAATAAAGTTACTGCTATTTATTGGTGCCACAACTTTGTGTTGCATAAAAATTAAGCTAAAGCCATGGTCATTGTAGTTTCATGACCTTGTATTATAGAAAGATCAAGATATCAAATATAGTTGCAATCAAATTTTATAGTTGTGACCTCAAGCTGAAAAGTTGAAGATCAAAGTCATGACTTCCATCGGAAAGTCATGACTTCTTACTTAAATAAATACAAGGTTGCCCTAGTATAGAAAAGAAAATTAGAAAAGCTCTCAAAAATTGATTTTTTTTTCTTATTCTCCCTCACAAAATAAGAAGAAAACTATGATAACTAAAAACTCTAGAGGCACATTTTACACTCCATAGTGGCTCCACATGTAAGAAATGAATGCTTGACCAATACTAATCTTAAAAATTGGAGACAAGGCTCTCAAACCCTCCTCCTTTATGGATTAATTTATGATTTTGTATTAAATTTGTGTGATTTAGAGTTTGTATTATTTAGATTATATGATATAATAGGTTGGATGATTAATGCAATATTAGTTTAATTATATTTTATGTTTATTAATATTGATGGATAGTAATTAAATAAAACTCAAATTAGAGTTTCGACTATTGGTGGGTTTGTGTGAGAATGTCATGGTGGATGATGATAGGTGAGCCATGAGACTCACTCATCCATATGATAGAAAAGTTATGACAACCTTTCTAATTGAGATGCATGAGATGAACCTATACATGAATCACATATAGGTTCATTATATGTGAAGCTAAAAGTTCTTTTAGTCATTTTAGAAGGATTGATTCTAAATTAAGATAAAAATTATATATAATATTTTCCTTTGGGATTAGAGTGTGACGACTTTCAAGATAATGACAACACTTATGAGTTTCTTTTAGTCATATGGTTTCTACTAGTAAAACTTAAAGGAGATGTATGTCATTTATATGAGTATGATACTTATGAAGCTAAAAGTATAAATATTTATAAATCATGTCATTTATTAGCCTTTAAGACCATAGAGACTAGTGAATAAGAGTGTGCATATGAAGCAACTATCAAGGTCAGTTAACAAAGTTTTCTAGAAGGTATGGGATTGTGAGCAACCTTCAAGTAGGGATGAAGTGTTGTCTCGATGGTGACATACCGATAAAAAAATATGAGGGGACCACCATTAGGAAGGGCTCAATAGTGATAACCATCTTGTATTCTGATAGAGAAATGAGTCATTTACACAACACCATAATTTTCATTATGTCTCTAGCATAATATATCAAATAAATTAATGACATCACATAAAATAGATAATTAAACCCTAGATCTATGATTATTTAACAATTTGAGTATCATTCTATTAAAAATAGGTTGTCTCTTATTAGATCTTAGGATATATAGACTTAAGTCTATTATCCATGTACTTGTATATAGACTTAAGTCACAATTTGAGTATCATTCTTTGACATCACATAAAATCAAACTCCTAATACAATCCCTATATGATTGATATATAGACTTAAGTCTATTATATTATTTCTATGATCCATATACTTGTAGATCTTAGGATATTGTTTAACCCAATTAATTTAGATAGAGTAACAAAGTCACAATAACAACCTTGTTGTCTCATTTGATGGAAATAGAGTATTGTATAGAATTGGTACTAATCATTGAGCCAATTTCTATTTCTTCATACCAAATTATGCTAGATGAGCTAAAGGAGCTATAGTGATGACTTCAAGACCTCTTAGATGAAGGTTTTGTACATCCTTGTGTGTCAACATGGGGAACTCATATTTTGTTCATTAAGAATCACATTATGGGTCACTATCAAAAATAAGTGTTTTCTTCCTCTTATTTTTGACTTATGTAGACACTTTTCAAGATCCTAAATTTTTCTCTTAAGTCGACGAGGTATTATTATCAGTAGTTGAGTATAACAAAAGAAAATATACCTAAGACAACATTTTATACTAGATACGAGCACTATGAATTTTTATGGACATATTGAATCAAGAGTTTTGACTTTTGATTAACAAGTCTATTATCATCTTTATTGATATTGTGCTTGTATAGTCTAATATACAAGAGGAACATAAGAAATATCTCTAACATGTCTTGCATACTTTTCGAGAGTATTAGTTATATGCTATGTGGCACAAACGTGACCTCTGGACTTCTAGCAACTAATTTTTACAGCACATGGTTTCCAAATAAGGAATCTTAGTGTCTATATATAAGGCCTAACATAGTGACTAAGGTACATAGTTTTCAAGGGTTAGCAGACTATTATCATCATTTTGTTGAGAATTTTTTTTAGATATTTTTTTGCCTAACTAATTTGACCAAAAAAAGTTCTTAGTTTGAGTGGAGTGACAAATATGTAGTAACTTTTCATCAGTTGATGATCAACTTAATTATAGCCCCAATTCTTATGCTAGAAAATGGAGTGTCATCTTTTGTCATTTACATAGATTTTTCATTGAATGGTGTGAGCTGTGTGCTAATTCAAAATGGAAGAGTCATTGCCTATAGATCTCAGTACTTAAAGCTTCAAGAAAATAACTATCATATGCATGATTTAGAGTCAAAATAGTTGCTTTTACTTAAGTGATTTGGAGGTGCTATTTGTGTGATACTATGTCGGAGGTGTACTCCAACTATAAAATATGAGACTCATCCTTATGCAAAGGTTGTAGATGGAGTATCTCAAAGACTGATCTTGTGATGTATTATCATCTTTGTAGGGATAATTTTGTGGCAAACATTTTGAGCAAGAAGAATCAAGGAAACTTAACCTTTAAGAGACTCTAATCGTGAGAAATAGTGTTAGTAGTTAAATACTTCGGGTTTCAAGTGGAGGAAGAAGTAGAAATAGATTGTAATTTCTATTTCAAACTTTAAACTTCAACCTTCTTTGTTTCATAGTTAAAATAGGAAATAGATATAGACAATGAATGGAGACTATGCACAATTGGTGGATACCAATTTAAGGGAAATTTTTTCATTTCTCAAGGCTTAAGATAAGAAGTTTCAAAAGAAGCATATCACTTCAAATTTTTCATTCATCCTAGAAATACTAAAATGAAGTGAAGTAGTTGAGATTATTAAAAAGTAAGTTTTTCAACAAGTGAAGGTTGAGCATCAAAGGCCTGGAGAGTTGTTGCAACCATTATTTGTACGTCAGTGGAAGTTAGAAGATATTACTATGAACTTGAGACACAGATAGGGATTCTTAACTAGTTCACTAAATCAAAACACTTCTTTCTTAATCAATCTAGTGATTCCTTGAATGTATTGTGCAAGCTTTATGTAAAGAAAATTATTCAGATGCATGAAGTCCCAATATCTATCATTTTAGATAGGGATCCTTGGTTTAATTCATGGTTTTAGCAAGGATTCCAGAAGGTCCTTGAGACACAGATGAAGATGAGTATTTTTTTTTATCCATAAATGAATGATCAGTTTAACCAAACAATTTAGATTTTGGAAGACATGTACAAGCTTGCTTGCTTGAATTTAAAAATAGTTGGGTTGAGTATTTAGTATTAATTAAATTTGCTTATGATAATAGTTATCAATCCTATATTAATATGACATCATTTGAGGTGCTTCATGGTAGACCTTGTTAATCCCCAATATTTTGGGATGAGTTGGTTAAAGTTATATGAACTTAAAATGGAACTAATCCAAGAAACAAAAGTGATCCATAAAAAGTTATTTACTACATAAAGTCAGTAAAAGAGTTATGTGATACATTGATAGAAACTCATGAATTTGGTAACATGAAAGTGACTTTTTAATAAATTTAGAAAGTCAATTGCTCATGTATATTAATGAAAAATATGTTTACCTAAAAATTTAAAAATGGTGCTTGGCTATATTTGAATGGTGCCAAAGTCATCTTTATAAAATATATGACTAATTTTGAATAAAAATATGTTGATATGTATATATAAAACCTAATATAAAATATTTTGAAGTTATATGAGTTATATAATATTTTGGGCCTCATGTGAGTAATTTTGAAATATATATATTTTAGTGGTTTGGAGGTAATTATTAGTATTTAATGAGAAATAGAGAGCTAGTATTAGAAAAACATCCATGTAGGAAGAGCATGAGATTCCCTTGGGAGAATGAGCCCTTTCATGCATGTGGTTGATTCTACTTTGTGTAGGTGGTGGTCATTGGGCAAAAAGTCAGTAACTTTTGTGACCCTTTGGATCATGAGAGAGAGAGAGAGAGAGAGAGAGTGTGTGTGTGTGTGTGTGTGTTCCTAGTGGAGGTAGTAATTCGGTTAGAAACTAGCACATTAATATTTCATTCTTTATGTCTCATTGTGACCTTGTAGAGCCTCGATATACATACATTATACATCTTAAAGAGTAGTTTTGACATATTTGAATAATGTTTGGATTAATGGAGCCAAATTTTGTAAAACTATTTGAAAATTTTGTTTGAGCCAATGAGGATATATTTTTATATATTTGTGACTTATTGGAGGTATATTTATTATTGCCTTTGTAAAAATATATGTAATTTGTAAGTATGGTTGTAACCTCAATAGTTGTGCATATATTATTGCTCTCAAAGAAATATAATCTAGTTTAATTGTTTTAAATGAGGGTATGATGTCTCTCATATCGATTTATTAATAAATATTTTAGAATATTTTCGTGCTTAACAATATTTATATTTCTAATTATGAGTCTTTCTCCTCCTCCTCCCTTATCTTGATTCTTGGGTGGGGTGAGTTTGTGTTTCAGAAAAGAGTGCTTGGGGGTCTCGACATAATTTGATACCTATGAAATAGTTAAAGTATGTTTTTGTTCTTGATTGATTGTCATTTTTCTTTTTGATTTTTACTCTTTGTATTCACAAGAAAAATGGGAAAGCACATAATAATTTTCTCAATATTTATCCTCCCTTTGTGTAGAATCTTCCAGGAATTATGCACACCCAATAAAACACACAACATTACCATGTAACAAAATAAAATAGGCAATAAAATAAGACATCATTTAAAAAAAATGAATAACCCAAAAGCAAAGTGAATTAATGAAAACCCAAGCTCAATTAACTGATTGAACTGATATGCCCATCTCGGGTAGACCAAACAAATCTCACACACCTAAATTAGGCAGACAAATGCAAGCATAGCAATTGTATAACTAAAGTTTCAATTAAGTTAAATATTTATTAAGAAAATTAGCAATGTTTTTATCTCTTTGTACTTTTTCTACTAGAAATATAAATTATTTAAAACATCTCTAATCCAATGATATCTCTCATTGTCTTAGATTTTTGGTGATAATTTAAATTTTTAAAGATTAATCACATAGTGCCCATCAAAATAAATAACAAAATAATTTTGATGCACATCCAAGTTTGCTAGAAAGATTTATTTATATAATCTAATAGGTGTAATAAACTCAACCTTGGTGATGGATAATATTACATGCTTTCTAGTTTGGATTACAAAGTTATAGTTCTCCCTTCAAAGATTATTAGAAAATATGAGCTTTCAATAAGAATTGATATCGCCATTCACCGATCATATGAGAATCAATGTATCCAATGAGAATGAGCTTCTAACACGAATTGATATCATTGACCATATGAGAATCAATGTGTCCAATAAGAATGAGCTTCCACCCACCAAAACATAAAATATCTAAGAATTACCTCAAGGTACCTCAAGATATATTTCACAACTACCTGATAATACCTAACAAAATTTGAGAGAAAGTGATTAAAACACTAATGATATGAGCTATATCTTCTTAAATACATGTCATAACATATACTAGGCTTCAAATAGTTGCTGCATATTAAAAAAAATTCATGTGCTCTCTCTTCATATCAATCTTATGACCCTACCTGGTGCTTAGCTTAAAGAGCTTGGCTATCGGGGATTGAGATTCTCTTTGTCTCATTCATAAAAAATTTCTAAAGAAGTTTCTCCACATAATGTTTTTGATATAATCAAATTCACCTGGAGAGCCTATCTTGAAAAATCATTTCCATAAAATATTCCGAACTAGCATGAGTCTTTATCCAAAAAGATGTTTCCCAACTTGCCTTAAGGTCATTAATTTGTTCTAATACAACCTAGATCAATATCGCATCAACTTGATTTCCAATAAAAGTAACAATGACGACAATATCTTTCATTCTTGATGTGGTAACCATTGATTTTAATGATTACTCAATAGTTGTATGATTCCTTTCAATGCAATGCTATTAAAAAGTTTACTCAATTTTTGATAGTTATAAAATGTAATGCTTTTAAAATAATATTTTATTAAAATGTAATTCTATAATTTTTTTGATTATATTCGATGATTCTCATTAATCTTCACATTATGTGTGTGTGTGTGTGTGTGTGTGTGTGTGTGTGTAATGATGTTATTTTAATGTATCTAGGGTAGAGGTGTCAAACGGGCCGGGCCGGGCCGGCCCGGCACGAGGCACGGCACGGTTCGGCCGTGCCTGGGCCGGCCCGGCACGATAAAAAAACGTGCCCGGGCCCGTGCCGGGCCCGGCCGCACAAACCACGTGCCGGGCCGTGCCCGGCACGAGCCGTGCCGTGCCTGGCCCGGCACGACTCGTGCCTTGGCACGGCACGACTCGTGCCTTGGCACGGCACGTCGGCCCGCGTGCCTGAGTCGTGACTCGTGAGTCGCGACTCACGAGTCACGAGTCACGACTCACGGTCACGACTCACTGAGTCGTGACTCGTGACCCAACCGGGCCCCGCCCCCGGTAAAAAGACCGCGGGTCGGGTCCAAACAGACCCGACCCGCCCCGCCCCGCCTGCCCTGCCTTGCCGTGCGCCCATGCCCGAGCGGGCCGGCACGGCACGGCACGGCCTTGCCGTGCCCACGGGCCGTGCCGTGCCCGAATTTTAAAAACCGTGCCGTGCCAGGCACGGCACGGCAGCACGGCTGGGCACGTGAAAAACGGGCCGTGCCGTGCTGGGCCGGCCCGTTTGACACCTCTAATCTAGGGCACCATTCCATGTTAGCTCAATTCTGAAAATGGGTAGTTTAGCATGGCCCATGGGTATTCATTTTGGTTATGTAATGATGAATTGTGTTGGGTTGTACCAAGCCGGGTCAGGTTTGGCCAAGCTAGCTTGGTTCATTCCATGTTAATCAAAATTTAGTTGAGGTTAATCTGGTTCAATATAGGCTAGCCTGGTTCATTCTAGGTCGGCCTAGTTCATCCTAGACCAACCTAGTTTGTCTAAGACCCGCCTTGTTCGTCGCAGGCATGCCTGGTTCTTCCCAAGCCAGCATGGGTCAAGCCAAGCTAGACTAGAATGTGCCACAGTCCAGTCAAGACAAAACCATCTTGAACTGACCATCGTGCCATGTTGCACCTTCCTTGCCAAAAAGTTTGGCCTAGCACAACTCGAGCCATGTCGCAAACCAACCTACGGCACATTCAATCATGGTTCTGAATCATGTCATCCTTGGGTCACCAGCCTAGTTGGCACATCTATATTTACCCTTGAAAAAAAAATAATATGACATGAGATAATATTTTTAATAGAGAAACAATCATTTAATATTTTTTTTATTTTTGTAAATATTAATTTTACACAATAGTAGTTCACTTCTTTATAACTAATTGAACTTGTATTCATTCATCTTGGAGATTATTATTGTTATTTCCAAAGATATATTTTACAGATGTTATCATTATCAATACCATATATCTGCCTACTATTTTGACAACATGGAAATGATTATCAATTAGTATGAAATTTTGTCTTAAAATTTGGAGTCCAAATTTTAAGACAGAATTTGTTTTATGAATAAGAAAACTTTAAATAATTTATAAGGAAACTATAATCTAAGAAGCTTAACTTCTCTTTTAATGTGCCATGTATCCCTTCTCATTATCTCTCTAGACACACCATCTCATGGAATAGTATTATTGACCATGATAATTTTCATTTTATAGTTGAAACCACTATTATTCACTGATTGTTGATTAATTCATCATGATACTATTTGATAATTGATTGAGTATGATGAATTTGTTTCCAAATCCAATTATACTATTATAATTTTTAATAATTTTTATGTTGGCTTGATTATGTTCATTAGTTTTTGGTGATTATCGAAATTTTATTTCATATTATTAGAAGATGGATACTATTATTCATTGTTAAGAGATGCAATTGATGACATTTATTATATGTTGATAAAACAATTTTGATGGCATTGTCTGAACTTTTCTCTATAATCAATTATTTGGTTTTGATAAATTCGATAAGCTTATCAAATTTGACAAAATTTGATAAGCTCTAATATTAATAGATGATGATGTAAGTTGTAACTTATTTGATATTTATTTAACAATATTCAACCATAAAAAAAACTGATGACTTTAGAGTTGTAGTTCATTGCGTTTCATTTATTGTTCCTATATGTTTAACATGATTTATGTAAATTTGGATGTATTTTTAAATTTTGTATTTATCATCACCAACTTTTCTTGATAAAATTCTAAAATAGTTTGATAATATTCTATGAAGTTTGATATAATTTGATAATGAGATGTAACATCAGTCTTATGCAACATTTACTTATAATATTTGATGAACATTGATGCAATTTGATATGATATCGATGATATTTAATATTGATATTTTGTGAAATTTCAACTTTCAAGTAATTTAATAAATATTCAATGTTAGAATTTTCTTTCAATTAAATATCACTGTTTTGGCAGCACTTATATCAAATGTGGATGGGTTCATACATGAAAAAGGTGATATATGAAAGATTTGAGGTTTCTTTTCGGGAATAGGAACATTCTTAGAATGTTGGGCTATTGGATTTCGCTGGAAATTTTCTTATGAAGATGGGATATTTATGGCATACAAAAAATGTTGTAACTTTTTCAATTATGAATTTCATCTCTAAAAAAATAATAGATGTTTTTATTTCACCATATTGCACATGTTTAGACTAACATGAATTTTATGAAACTAATGTGAACCATTAACACTTCATAGTGAAAAGACAATCTATATATAGGATGTTGAAACACAATATGTCATACAAATTGTTGGGGAAGGCTGATCGAATAGTGATTGATTTTAAATCACAAAATACTAGAATAAATTGTTTGATTTGTTAAAAAGCAGTAACTACCTCACAGGTTTCTGCTTCACTATTTAAGGCAATCCTTCTGGTTTCATACCAACGAAAGAGAGCAACTCAGGAAAGAGGAAAACAAAGTAATTATTTTTGTCTCCTTTTTAGTCCAATCGATTAAATGAATGCCCTCCCTTTACAGCCTTTGATGAGGATTAGATAGCTCTCAATTATAAATAGAAAAATTCTGATTTTGAATTTTAAACATAATTAAACATTTCAGAAATCATCACAATATGCACTATAAATTCAGAAATTACCAAAATAGCTAAAGACTTCTTTACACATTAATTCCATAAGACAAACTTTACTCAAAAATTACATTGGAATCAAAATTAACTTTCTTGTGTATAAAATCTTATAAAATAATAACTAAGAACAAAAATGAAAATCTGATACTTTGGAAATTATGCTCGAAAAATATTTCACATTATTCTTTACGATAATGTAAAATTGGCCTTTGTGGTATATTTAATTACCAAACATAGAAAGTATATATGTCCATCGATTACATTTTTTATAGCACAGCAACACATCACATCTACTCAACAACACAACTCACAACAGTAACACACCTCAATTCAGCAGACACCACACAGCACCACATCACATCTACTCAACAACACAACTCACAACAGTAACACACCTCAATTCAGCACACACCACACAGCACCACCTAGAATAGCGGTAGTAATTCAATTCAGCATAAAATGCATAGCACCAGCCAACACAACATTAATAATTTAGTTCAATCCATAGCAATTTAACGAACACTTTTTTAAATCTTTTCATTCTTCTATGTCGCAAAAAAAAAAACTACCAGAGAAAATGAAAGATTGAGAGAAAGGGGTGAGAAAAAACAATACTTTAGGGTGCTCTTATATATTAAAAAGCCAGACCCCTTCTTCATTTTTTTGAAAAATGCATGTCTCGCCTTTTAAAAATCCACAATGCCTATGGAAAGAGCCACTAGAAAAATGAAAAAAAAAAAACACTCAGCAATTTGTATTTTTGTTCATTTTAAAGAGGTTTTGATATGAGCATATTTTCCATCCAAGAGGAGCCATGCATTCCTCTTTTGTAATATAAGCTGTTTTTCTTATTTAAATATTTCTTTTTTTGAATATGGATTGTGAGAAATTATTTCACATTTATGGTTCAACATGCTCAACATATACAAAAAAACAACAATAACTAAAAAACAATATAAGTATGCTTAAAATAACAATTCTCTCCCTCTGCCCTAAGTGGGAGATACATACTAGTGCTCAACTTAAAAAATTTAATTTAGTTAACAACAATTTGGTAACATATAGATAATATTTTTCTTAGCATGTATTTTTTCAAGTATAAATTATTTTTTGTCTAATATATCTAATATCTAATGATGCCATACAATACTATACACTCTGATTGTAGCATTATGTAGTATATGTATCATGTTGCAAATTCAAGTTGGCATAAAATATTTCCATCTAGAAAGTTTCTTTTCAAGTTGTAATGAATTTAACCTTAGTGTTGGATAATACTAAACACTTCTACAGCTTAGATTCATAGGATATAGTTTCACCTCCATAGGTTATCACATAACTCGAGGTTGATCTATGTGTAAGTATCGGAGAAATGCGAGTTTTAACCCACTCAAGCACAAATATAACTACGATGTCCCTTGAAGATAACTCAAGATAGATTTTACTATAGCCCAATAATATTTGCCTAGGTTTGAGAGAAAATGATTGACACACAAAAATATGTGTCATATCTGGTGTAGTATAGACCAAAACATACATAAGACTACTGATAGTTGAGTCATAGTTAATATGAATCATGTTGCTCCTTTTCTCATCAAACTTAAGGTTATACTTGATACTTAACTTAAAATATTTGGCTAAGAGGAGTACGACTAGCTTAGTTTCTTTCATAAAAAAATATCTTAAGAACATTATAGATGTACTATTCTTAAGGTGACCAGATATGCATGTATGTCCTATCCAAGATGACACTCAACCCAAGGATCTAACTGACTAGGCCTAAGTATTTTATAGAAAAGACATTCCCACCCCCCATAAACTTATCAATATGTATATTATTATGGCTTTGCAAATAAAAACATCGCTCATATTACACTCTATGAGAAAAAATTTCCAAACTTTGGCAGGATTTATTATACTATATTGCATTTGTTTCATTTTTCAAGGATTTGATTTTGATTCAGTTATATTGGCAAAAGAATTGAAAACTCATTCCTATCTAGTTCTAAAATGATTTTTTGTAGGTAATACTGAAATAGCTCTCAAAAATTAATTTATGTGCCTAAATAGATAAAAAACAACGATCTAAAAAAATAATTTCAAATAAAACCAAGTTCATGCCTTTATTGCATATTTTATTATGATGTATGAATCTAGGTTTATTTATCACTTCATTATGAGCATGAATAAAAAAAAATCACTCTTTGAAAGTTAATTAAATAAATTTTAATTTTTTTTTAAATGGATCACTCTTATTTAAAAATAATTTTATGTGAATGAAATATGATATTTGAAAAAATTAACAATTAAGTTTCCTTTAGTCATATAGTTGCCAATTAATTCTAATAGAATGGAGTACGTTTACAAAGTGAATTCAGAAAAATGGTTAAGAAACACGTTTTTTTAAAGTAAGAATAATTGGTGGCCCTGTTTGAAAAATAGAAAAGTAATTAGATTTCAAGTATTTTTAAAAGTTATGCACAACTACAAATACACAAATATTAATATATTAGATCTTATAAGAATTTTAAATTTCAAAAAATATTTTTTAAAAAAATAATTTAGTAATAATTAATCAACTAGAAAGTAATTCTATTACATAAATATATTAGAGTTCATACTTTGATGTAATTATAATAATTTTTATCCAATGATTATAGGTCTTGAGATTGGTACGCATCAAACACAACTTATCTAATTTTAATAGTTAATATTAACAAAATAAAATTTATCTCAAATATCATGGAGCTATTTGCACTAAAAATATAAGTCATGTCATAAACAATCTAAAATATTTTTAAGTGATAATTGGGGGTTTAACGTAAGCCAAATCATAACGAGGAGAAATCAATTTCACTCGCCCAACAATAATAAGTTCTAATGTGGTCTTAACTAATCAGCAGTGTCTAATTCATGCTCGTATTTCATTGGTGATTACTGAATCATCAATAGAGAATCAAACGCCACATCATATCAACAATTTATCTTTGGAAAATCATCCACAAAGATAACAAGCATGCAAACTGAACCCCAGATTATCTCTCAACCCATATTTCATTGTTCTCAGTTTTTTCCAACCACCATAGGTCGGACCTTCATGATTCTGATATAAAACTATTTCTGCATTTATTTCAGCAACACTTTGCATTCTCTTAGATTCCTTAGTATCTAAACAGGCTCACAAAAAATGGTATTTTCGATATTTTGTTAAGTGTGGTTAGAAAATTAGGGCTCCAACACGCTCGCTATCATGCTCTCGTTTTTGTCCCCTTGGCTTCTCGCTTAACAAATATAGCGGGCATTTATCACTCAGCAAATTATTTTTTCCCTAAAAAATTCTTGGTCGTTTTCGATATCCACTGGTTCCAGCGAAATTGGTATCAATAAAAACCCAAATTCACATCACACTTCCGGTATTTTGCCGAGCTTGGTTGGAGTAAATTTTGAAGTGTTGCTAGCTAAAATACTGAATTGAATATTTAAATATATTTTAATTAGTTATTTTGTTGAGTGTGGTTGGAGATACTCTTAGATGAAGCAAATAAAGGAAGGTATCTCCAATCTTAACTAAATATAAATTAATTTTCAAAAATAGATTAATAAATTTTCAAACATATATTTAATCTAATTTTCAAAAAATAGATTAATAAATTTTCAAACATATATTTAATCTAATTTTCAAAAATAGATTAATATCATAATCAAAAATATAATTAAAAAAATAGATTAATATTTCAACTAACTTTAACAAATTTTCAAAAATATAATTAAAAAATATCATAATTTAAAACAGTAAATTTGTCTTAATGAATATGTGTTGTGTTGTGTCATCAAATTTAAAACAGTGAAATAAAAAAAAATAAATCCGAATATTTATTCATAAATTTAATCTAGATTTTAATACAAGTTGCAAGTCTGGATGCGCTTATAATATGTGTTGTGAATAGGGAAAAATTACATTTTCTTTGTCATGATTTTCATCTGGATGCGCTTAAAATATTCAGTTTGAATCGGAGGTAGGATACTCGTATCGATACACATTATTTTTTATTCCTCTTTCATTTTCTCGAGTTATACATTCTCTTGTTCAATAACTAACTTCTCTTTTTTCGAAAATCACCATTTTTTCCATGTAAGTTATTTTATTCTCTATCATCTTCTTTTTCTCTTCCTTCATTTTTTCAAATAATTTAATAAAATAAGATGAACTTGAATTATTATCTTCGAATAGTTTGCTCTTTGATTTTTTTTCCCACTTTTTCACAGCCTTCTTCCAATTGGCCTTTCCAAGTCCCCACTATCATCTTCTATGTTTACCGATTCTAGTGTTGAAGGATTAGAGCTGCTAGGAGTTGTACCACTTTTTGTTTTTTGTTTCTTTGACTGAGAATCCTCCATCCATTTTGGGGTATACCGCAACTCATTCCAATAATGGTCAAATAAAAAAGATGATTTATAAAGTTCCTTGTACACTTTCTTTGCATCACAGACCTGAAATTTATACATCATGATGCATATCTAAAATAAAAATTATATAATTATATTATGTATCATAATAATATTATCATACTTGTAATAAAAATACAATCATACATTATCTTTCTCAGTTAGTCCACTTTGATTCAACCTTTCAATTTGATCAAAACAACCACAAAATTTATTGGTGGGCAGTTGAATTGAAGACCAACGAATCATCAAAGAAACTTGATTTTGATTACAATCTGACTCAGGTTTATATTTGTTGAAATTAGAGGTGTCAACCAAGGTAGCCGGCCCAGCCCAGCACGAGGCACGGCACGGTTCGTTCGTGCTTGGGCCGGCCCGACACTAAAAAATCTCGTGCCCGGGTAAGGCACGAGCCGTGTCGTGTCGTGCCATGCCTGACCCATGTCATGCCTTGCATGACCCGGCACGATTCGATGCCCGTGGCACGATACACTGGCATAGGTTTGTCTAGTGTGGTGTCTCGTATCCGATGTCCCCATTGCTTCGACCCTCCCGTGAAAAAGGCCGCGGGTCAGGTTTGATTGGACCCGACCCGCGGTCCCCCGAACAGACCCAAATCCCCCCCCCCCCCCCCAACGGGAAAAAAAAAATTAAAAAAAGATATAAAATTTCAGCTGTTGGATCTCGCATACAATGGCTAGGGGGCATAATCCAACAAATCTCATGATTTTGCCCCCTAAAAAATTAAAAAAAATCCAAAAAAAATTACTTTTTAAAAAAAAAATATTTTCTTTAATCTATAAATTTCACCCCCCTCTCTATAACATTTATGTTTTTCATCAACATTTTTTCTCTCAAATCTCTCATTTTCTCTCTCAAAAATCTTGCTTCTATCTCACAGGACTCGGGATTTCAGCATTCGGCTAGGATTTTTGGGAATCTTAACTTGAGTTTTGAATTTTGAGCTTAACTATGGTGTACCGTGCACGTGACCGACCTCACTGCTTTTACCAGGTAATTTATTTTAAGTTTTTTTTTTTACTTTCTCTCTCTAGTTTCTCTCTCTAGCCCAAAAAAAGAAAATATTAAAATCAGTCATCTAGTCTCTAAATAACTATTCTGAATAATAAAAATTCTAAAAATGACAAATACTAATGAGACATTTAAATTTGGAAAATAAAAATATTACTCAGAGGTTAGAAGCTGCTGAAACTTTGGTTTCTCCAATCGTCTCAACCCAAACTTCTAAAAAACAAAAAATTAGGACTTTTGTAGTTTGGACTCATTTTAATATAATAAAACAAAAAAAATGTTAGGGGTGAGAAAGAAGAAATGGCATAGTGCAGATATTGTATGAGACTTTTAACATGTAAGAGCTCATTTGGGACTGGGCACCTTAAGAGGCATGCCAATTAATGCACCAAAAAATATGGTCCATTTGATCCTAGGCAAAATTCAACTTGGCACTGGATTTTTTGAGACTGGATCGAGTTCAGTCTCAAAGTTTACTCCTTTCATATACTACAGCGAGTTGGGAAGGGACGGCATGGCCAGACTTATCACATTGAAGGGTCTTCCAATCAGATTTTCGGAAGATTCAAAGGTAGTGCGCATTATGTAGACATATTTTCAGCCTGCTTATCATAGGATTCCTAGGTCCACATCTAGGAATGACATACTAAAGATATATAAGTTAGAAAAATAAAAAATAATTAATAAATTTATTGCATATAGTGGGGTGGTGTCCGTGACGTCGGATATCTGGACAAATCACGATGAATCATCTTATGCACATCTCACCAGCCACTATGTAGATTCTAACTGGACTATGAATAAATAAATTTTAGGATTCTCTAAGATTCTTTATCCTCATAATGGCCCGGTCATTTTTGAGTGCATGATGAAAATCTTTACGAAATATAAAAATCAAAATAAAATTTTTAGTGTCACATTCGATAACGCATCTAATAATAAAATAGCGATCAACATGTTTGTTAGGAATATTAGAGACTCACCATTGGGAGAGATCTTTCATGTCAGATGCATGTGTCACGTGATTAACCTGATTGTTCAAGCGGGTATGAAGGTGTGTTCTCCCACGTTGGATAATATACGTAATGCACTAAAATATATTCGCACTCCTCGCAGACAACAAAAGTCTGGTAGTCTCTATTTGTCTGTGAATCTTAAGAAGAAGAAATTCCAATCGGATGCGAGACATCGTTGGAATTACACGTACCTGATGTTGGAATCATGTGTTGGATACGAACACGTGATATCTAATTACATCAATAGTAAGAGTGACAAACTTATTATTGACGACACTGACTGGGCTTCAGGAATTTCATAAATGAAATTCCTAAATATTTTTTATGACACGACGAACATGTGTTCGTCAGTTTATACGCTCACGACTTGCATTGCACTCCTGTGCATATGCAATATTAGTAGCATGTTTAAGAAGTATCGAGCTAACCCGACACTCAACCATTTGGTTGCAGAGATGGAAACCAAGTACTTGAAGTACTGGTCCACCGTTCCATCTCTTTATTGTCTCGCTACATGCATGGACCTTAAGGTTAAGGTGGAATGGATAAGAAATACCCTGACTTACATTTCCTCGTGCATGAACCTGGAAGAGCCACCTGAAGGGTTCATTCACGAGAAGTTGACCGACCTGTTTACATACTACGATACTAGGTATGGTGGTGGTGGTAGTAAGACTACGATTACGAACATTGATACCTTGTTCGGAGATGACGATTTTTTCATTCAGCTAGCGAGAGGAAAACGTATGGGTGGACCATCACATAGGAGTGAGCTTTCTTGGTACTTAGATACCGATTACTGCTCAATCCTATCACATTCTGATAGTAAGAATCCTGATATATTACCGTTGTAGAAATCATATGAGTCCACCTTTTCCGTGCTATCTAGGATGGCACGGGATCTATTGACTCATCTGATGTCGAGCGTAGCATCAGAGTCTACTTTTTCTATTGCAGTGAACGTGATTTCGGATAGGAGATCGAGATTACATCCAGATATTATTGAGGCCTTGGCTTGTTTGAAGGATTGTGAGGATTCGAGGTTTAGCATCCATGATCATGCTGGAGCTGGGACTAGGACAGGGACTGCAGCCGCATCCACTATGATAGTGGAGGAGTTGATTGCTGATGATGATGATCCATATGATACTGATCTTGATGTTGCGGCTGATAATGCTCATGATATGCCGATTGACGATTGATGATGATCTACTATTTTTTGATTTTGATATTTTGTTTTTTATTGATTGTAAGCTTTATTTATACGTTACGTTGAAACTGTAATTTGTTTAATTCGGACCTTCGGTATCTAATGGTTGATTGGTTATTTTTCATTTGGTTTGCTTATGGTTTTTTAAATTTTTAATTTTTTTAATATTATTTATTGATTTATTTATTTTTTTTGTTTTAATTTTTCATTTAAAAATTTATAACTATATTATATAATTCTAAAAAATTTTAAACTAATTTTATATTACATTATAAAAAAAATTTTAACTTAGCAATTTTAATAAATTTTAACAATTTTCATATTATAAATATATAATATTATACATTATCTATAATTTTATATATAATTTAATAATTTATATAAATAAAATAAAAATTAAAACAAAATAATTAAAAAAAAAATTTTTACTGGCCTGTCAGCCAGGCCAGGCCCGAGCGGTCTAGGCACGGCACTGCACGGCCCGCCGTGCCTGCGGGTCATGCCTGGCCCAGCACAAAAGCACGCCCATGCTCAAAAAAAAGGGCCAGCCCGGCCCATCCCGTTTGACACCTCTAATTGAAATACTCCCAAACCCTTTGCCAATACCTTTTAGATTTTTGCTCATTCCCATCCACGGCATCCACACTAGTATTCAGCCAGCCCGAGATTAAAACTAAGTCCTCAATTGAAAAGTTGCCGTCTCGATACTTTTTGGTGATTGATTCTTTTTGAGGTGATATTGGTGAAGACTGAGTTATTTGTTCTACAGATTGAGTGTTAAACTCACCTACGTTTGTTGCCTCATCCAATAGATTTGTAAAGTAATATCCATATTCATCTATCAAAGCACCTACATTGTTGAAGAACAAAAATGAATTTGGGTTAACCACATAAAATCAATATTTATTTACATAAATAGAAAGAATTAACATCAAATCCAACTAGTAGGCTTAAAGTAATAAACTTGAATTTATCAAACAAAAAATAGAATTTATCAAAATATTTAAGCAATTCTAAATCAAAGAATTCATTATCCATTATTCTAAATATCCAAGAACAACAAAAATACAAAATTTATCAAAACAAAACAAATTAATAAATCATTTCTATGCACAATTCCGAATCCAAGAACTAAAAATACAATTTTAACGCATAATATGTAATCAAATCATCATCTACCAAGAAGTTTATACAACTAGTTACTAAATAATTATCAACTAGTTTTAGCACTAAAAACAAAAATTATCAACTAGTATTTGTACAAAAAAAAATTGGATGAAGATCTTCTGTTTTGAAATTAACAACAAAAAACAAAGTTACTAGAGCATGTCCAACCACCCCATATATAGTATTTGTTACATGATTAGGGATATGGTTGTTGAAATAGGGAAGAATGAGAGGAAGGAAGTGTGAAGCATCTTTGACAAAATCAGACACAATTCTGTAAATATTTTTACAGAATGATGATTCTGTAATGGAGAAGGTTTTTGTTGCTGCCGAAAAATATTTTTACGCCAATAAAATTTCAGAAACACGATTCGTCATGTTTCCAAGCATCTTTGATGAATCGGCTTTGTTCAACAATACTGGAGGTGTGAATATTTTTGTTGCTGTCAAATCCGGACGGGGAATGAGACTCTAGGGGTTTCCTCCTTTTTCTTTTTCAGTATTGACCACAGCTCCTGCAACAATGAAGATGTCGATTGACTGGGTTAAGTCGATGAACCAACTTCTACCACTGACGCTAATTCGAAGGCTGATCTTCCCCAAGAGCTCACATCGACGAGAAGGTTTGACACATCATGTTCGACATGTCGTGGCGAAAAAGTGGGTAACCGATACCTCACGCAAACATAATTGAAAGTCAATGTAATTGATGCCGCAGAAGGGAACCAGCGGTAAGCCCTCTAAAGGTGTCGTTGGAAGCAGAAGTTTTCGAACGTTTATCGAACGTTCGGCAAGATTTTGCAGTTGATGAATAATATTGGTGAGCGATAAGTGCTCGCTATATTTGTTGAGCGAGAAGTTGAGGGGGAAAAAATGCGAGTGGGATATCGAGTGCGTTGGAGCATATTTTTATAAGTACACTCAATAAAATATCGATATTAATGTTTTTAGCGAGCTGTTGGAGATGCTCTTACTAGCATGATCATTATGTCCCATGCCCTCTCTCATGTTAATTTCATACTCACCATTTTAAATTACCCCAAACTTTCCTTTATAACTTTATTATCGTTAAGAATTAAAGTAGATGTGTTTTCTAAAGCTTCGCTACCAGCTTTCGAGTCATTTTCTGGCAGAAAGATGAGGCTGGTTCCAGTTGGGTTGTTTTATAAGACTATAACTGTAACTCTGTAAGATGCCCGAAAAAGATTCATTTCTTTATTTCAGAAAATACCCGACATTTCTTTGCTGACTGATACCCTTCTCCAGATCGAGGATGGGCCTAATATCGAAATTATGTTGGTTGCTTTTCGAGGTTTCACGGCAAAATTTGAAACAATCCCAGTTCTCTGATCCCAAAACATTAGCTCTCGTGGATAATGATCGGCATGGTGGCATGAATGGCTCAATCTTATCAGGGGATCGTGGAGAATGAGGGTTTCCTAGTGATGCTGGATGTCAGCCTGTCTCATCATTTGCTGGGCAGCTTGTCCCATAAAAAATTCACTGGCACAAAGTTGGAAACATGCGGAAGTAAGCAAAGGGAAGAGGAATATGGGAATAGTGTTGTCATACTATGCCATCCACAAGAGATTAACTTGGTCACACAGGCACTACAAATTGACTAACAGAGAAACTGCCAGTTGTGAATTGAGACATTCTGCTTACGTACTGGACTTCAGTGAAGTAGAATAGTACCATGGGCATTTAGTTTCATTTGGCTAAAAATAGAAGTAAAATAAATAATCGTGGGGTATATTATGAAATAGAAGTACATGAGAGCGAGATATATAGGAGAAACATGAGAGAAATTTCATATTCTTTTAAGTATCTACTGACTTATACACATTAATGTATATATAAATATGTCAATAAATATATACAGCAATACACAAATAAATATACCAATGAATACATATTAATCCATGTCAATTAATACACATTAATCTATTAATAATAAGAGTAATAAGAATATCAATAATCAAGAGATTAATGAAAAATTTATGTACATCTATAATATCATTCATAAAATTTTCACTTGAATGTCTATGATACTACCTCATTAAAAACCTTACCAGTAAAACCAAATGGGACAAAATCATGGTAAAAAAAAAGAGTGCAGTATAAAATATCACTTTAAATCTCTGAGCATGTGCATTCCAAAGCTATGAATTATCCATTCAAATATTGTAGTAGGTAGAGCATTGGTGAATAAATTTGCTAGATTATTAGTTGAACGAATTGATTGAACATCAATATCATCCTTCTTTTGTATATCATGAGTAAAAAAGAATTTTGATGATATATATTTTGTTCTAATCCATTTAATGTACTTATTTTTTTCATTGAATAATACATGCAGTATTATCTTCATACAAGTTCAATGAGACCTCCTTGTTAATAGATAAATTAAATGACCCTCGGATATGATGTAATATAGATCTTAACCAAAAATATTCACGACTTGCTTCATGAATCGCTAAGATCTCTGCATGGTTAGAAGATGTACCGGAAATTGATTATTTCGTAGAATGCCATGAAATGGCTGTATCACCACATGTGAACAAATAGCCCCTTTGTGATCGAGCATTATGAGGGTCAGACATATATCTCACATCTGCATAACCAATTAATTTTGATTTGGATACATTGGAATAATATAGGCCAATATCCATCGTAACTCGAAGATACCACACTATATATTTAACTCTATTCCAATGTCTTCTTGTTGGACAAGAACTATATATTACTAACAAATTTATAGAAAATGATATATCAGGTCATGTATGACATGCAAAATACATTAGTGCTCCAATAACACTAAGATATGATACTTTAGGACTAAGAAGCTCTTCATCATCTATCCGAGATTGGAAAAAATCTTTATTCACATATCATGATTTTACAACCATTGGAGTGCTCAATGGATGGGCATTATCCATATAGAATCATTTCAACACCTTTGATATATAAGCTGATTGATGAACAAAAATTCTATTCTCTAAGTGTTCAATATGCAAAATAAGGTAAAATTTTATTTTTCCAAGATTTTTTATCTCAAATTCTTTTTTTAAGTTGCCTACTTAGAGGTGTTAAACTGGCCGGGCCGGCCCAACGCATTTTTTTGGGCACGAGCCTGCCTTCATGAAGGGCCACACGACACAGTTATTGGACCATGCCTTGCCTAGCCCGGCACGGTTTAAAAAAGCCGGGCCCATCACGGCTTGCAGGCACGGCAGGCCGTGTCGTGCCGTGCCCGCTTGGGCCAGGCCTGGCCGTACGGGCCAGTAAAAATTTTTTTTTTTACTTTTTTTTATTTTATTTATATAAATTATTAAATTATATATAAAATTTTAGATAATATATTATATTATATATTTATAATAAGAAAAATGTTAAAATTAATTAAAATAACAAAGTTTAATATTTTTTTATAATGTAATATAAAATTAGTTTAAAATTTATTAGATTTATATAATATAGTTATAAATTTTTAAATGAAAAATTAAAACAAAAAAATAAATAAATCAATACATTTTGTTAAAAAAAATAAAAATTAAAAAAAACAAAAGCAACGCAAATGAAAAATGACCAATCAGTCATTTGATACCGAAGGTCCGAACAAACAAATTACAGTTTCAGCATAACGTATAAATAAAGCGTACAATCAATAAAAAATAAAACATCGAAATCAAAAAATAGTAGATCATCATCAATCGTCAATCGGCATATCATGAGCATCATCAGCCACAACATCAAAATTAGTATCATATGGATCATCATCATCTGCAATCAACTCCTACGCTATCGTAGTGGATGCGGCTGCAGTCCCAGTCTCAGTCCAGCTCCAGCACGATCATGGATACTAAACCTCGAATCCTTCCAATCCTTCAAACAAGCCAAGGCCTCAACAATATCTGGACATAATCTCGATCTCCTATCTGAAATCAGGTTCACTGCAACAGAAAAAGCAGACTCCGATGCTACGCTCGACACCGGAGGAGTTAGTAGATCTCGTGTCATCCTCGATAGCACGGGAAAGGTGGACTCATATGATTTCCACCACTATAATATATCAAGATTTTTAGTATCAAAATGTGATAGGATTGAGTAGTAATCGGTATCTACGTACCGAGAAAGCTCGCTCCTATGTGATGGTTCACCCCTACATTTCTCCCTCGCTAGCTGAATGGAAAAATCATCATCTCCGAACAAAATATCAATGTCCGTAATCAAAGTCTAACTACTACCACCACTATACCTAGTATCGTAGTATGTGAACAAGTCAGCCAACTTCTCGTGAATGAACCCTTCAGGTGGCTCTTCCAGGTTCATGCGCGAGGAAATGTAGGTCAGAGTGTTTTCTACCCCTTCCACCTTAACCCTAGGGTCCATGCATGGAGCGAAGCAATAAAGAGATGGAACGGTGGACCAGTACTTCAAGTACTTGGTTTTCATCTCTACAACCATATGGATAAGTGTCGAGTCAGCTCAATACTTCCTAAACATGCTAATAATGTTGCACATGCACCGGAGTGCAATACAAGTCGTGGGCATATAAACCGACGAACACGTGTTCGTCGTGTCATAAAAAATTTTCAGGAATTTCATATATGAAATTCCTGAAGCCTAGTTAGTGTCGTCAACAATAAGTTCATCACTCTTACTATTGACATAGTCGGATATCACGTGTTCGTATCCAACACATGATTCTAACATCAGGTACGTGTAATTCCAACGATGTCTCACATCCGATTGGAATTTCTTCTTTTTAAGATTCGCAGACAAATAGAAACTACCAAACTCATGTTGTCTGCAAAGAGTGCAAATATATTTTAGTGCATTACGTATATTATCCAACGCGGGAGAACACACCTTCATACCCGCTTGAACAATCAGGTTAATCACGTGACACATGCATCTGACATGAAAGATCTCTCCTAATGGTGCATCTCTAATATTCCTAACAAACGTGTTGATCGTTACTCCATTATTAGATACGTTATCGAATGTGATACTAAAAATTTTATTTTGAATTTTATATTCCCTAAAGATCTTCATCATACACTCAAAAATGACCGGGTAATCATGAGGATGAAAAATCTCAGAGAATCCTAAAATTTTTTTATTCATAGTCCAGTTAGAATCTACATAGTGGCTGGTGAGACATGCATAAGATGATTCATCGTGACTTGTCCAAATATCGAACATCACGGACACCACTCCACTATATGTCATAAATTCATTAATTATTTTTTGTTTTTCTAACTTATATATCTTAAGTATGTCATTCCTAGATGTGGACCTAGGAATCCTATGATAAGCAGGCTGAAAATATGTCTGCATGATGCGTACTACCTTTGGATCTTCCAAAATCTGATCGGAAGATCCATCAATGTGATAAGTCTGGTCATGTCGTCCCTACCCAACTCGCTGGAGTATATGAACGGAGTAAACTTTGAGACTGAACTCGATCCAGTCTCAAAAATTGCAGTGCCAAGTTGGGTTTGCCTAGGATCTAATGGACCATCTTTTTTGGTACATAATTCGGCATGCCTCTTAAGGTGATTAGTCCAAAACGAACTCTTAAATGTTAAAAGTCTCATATAATATCTGCACTGTGTTATTTCTTCTTCCTCACCCCTAAATTTTTTTTTGTTTTATTATATTAAAATGAGTCCAAACTACACAAGTACTCCTAGTTTTTTATTTTTTAGAAGTTTGGGTTGAGACTGGAGAAACCAAAGTTTCAGCAGCTTCAAACATCTGTGTAATATTTTTATTTTCTAAATTTAAATATGTTTCAGTTGTATTTGTCATTTTTTGAGGTTTTTGTTATTCAGAATAGTTTTTTAGAGACTAGAAGATTGAATTTAATTTTTTCTATTTTTGGTCTAGAGAGAGAGAGAGAGAGAAAATTAAAAATACTTAAAATAAATTACTCGGTAAAAACAGTGAGATCGATCACTTGCACGGTGCACCACAATCAAGCTCTAAGTTCAAAATTAAAGTTGAGATTCCCAAAAATCCAAGCCGAATGCTGAAATCCCGAGAGAGAGAAACAATATTTTTGAGAGAGAAATTGAACGATTTGAAAGAATTTATGTTTATGAAAAACATAAATGTTAAAGAGATGGGTGGAATTTATAGATTAAAGAAATAAGTTTTTTTTTTAAAAAGTATTTTTTTTTAATTTTTTTGAATTTTTTAGGGGGCAGAATCATGAGGGCCGTTATTCTGCTCCCTAGCCGTTGGAGACGTGATCCAACACAGAAAATTCAATTTTTTATTAATTTTTTTTCCCCGTTGGGGGGGGGGGGGCAATTGGATCGGTTTGGGCCTCGTGGGAACGCGGGTCGGGTCTAATCAGACCCAACCCACAATCTTTTTTGTGGGAGTGGCGTGGGGTGCTCGCGGGGTCAGGCTCGGTGGACACCCGACACGGGACGAACCCGTGCTGGTGTGCCGTGCCACGGGCCAAACAGTGCTGGGTCAGGCACGGCACAGCACGGGCCAGGCACGTCACGACACGACTCGTGCCTTACCCGCGCATGGCATTTTCTCGTGCCGGGCCGGCCCAGGCACGCCTGAATTGTACCTCTTTCCGGGCCTGGCCGGCCCGTCCCGGTTGACACCACTATGCCTACTACTTCTGAAATCTCATTTGTAGTTCAAATAATATTTAAGGCATCAACAAAAACTGCAACTTAAATAAACTCGAATTCAGATATCTTAATAAATACACATGGGTAAAAAGGATTATTCTTATACCATTTTCATAATAAATATTCACTAAGATGATTATACCACATGCCTCCAGATTGTTTCAACCAATATAAAGATCTACATAATTTTATCGAGTAAAGTTCTCACGGACCTGAATTATGTGCTGCAGGTAATTTTAATTCTTCTGGGATTTTCATATAAATGTCATTGTCAAGTGATTCATATAAATAAGTCATAACTATATCCATTATACACATACCAAGTCTTTTATATATTGTAAGGCTAATTAAATATCAAAAAGTAGTTGCATCAACTACAAGGGAATGTGTCTATTCATAATCAATGCTAGGTCTTTGAGAGAATCCTTTTGCAACTAATCACGCCTTATATTTGACAACTTTATTTGTCGTGTCTCGTTTTCGCACAAATACTTATTTGTATCCTGCAGGTTTGACACCATCAGGTGTCCGTACAAAATGACCAAAATTTTCATGTTTTGAAAGAGAATTCAATTCTACTTTAATTGCATCTTTCTATTTTGGTCAATCATCTCTATATCTACATTCCTCGACAAACTTTGGCTCAAGGTCCTTATTGTTATTAATAATGTTGAGTGCCACATTATAGGCAAATATATCATCGATGTCGATTTTATTCCGATTCCACCTTTGGCCAGTTGTGACATAGTTAATCAAGATCTTTTGATTGTCCCAAGTTTTGATTGCTTGAATTTCTTCTAGAATTACAACTAGGGACTCCTTCTAGAGCCATCAATTACTCAACTTGATCCTTTGATCCTTTTCTTTTCCGAAGATTTTTATCTTTAGAACTAACTGGCTAACCACGTTTCACTGATGCTTTAGATTTATTAGAACAGATTGTCCTACAGGAACATCAATTCTAATTGGAGCATTAGCAGCTAGTATGTAAGATGTTACTCTCTGTGGTAGTAAATGCATCTAGTAATTGATTTGCTAAATTTTGCAAATGAATAATCTTTTTAACTTCCAGTTCACATTTTTTTGTGCGAGGGTCAAGAAGAGACAATGACAATTGATTCCAACTAATAGTTTTTTCCAACTATTTATTTTATTTCTTTAAAATTAGAAAATCTAATTCATCAAAATAACAATCAACAAAATGACCCGTAAATAAATTTCTAGTTGATGGCTCTAAATATTTGATTATCGATGGAGATTCATATCCAACATGTATTCCCAATCTTCTTTGGGGACTCATCTTAGTATGTTGTGGTGGAGTGATCAGAACATATACCACAGATCCAAAAATCCTTTAAAGAGAAATATTTGGTTCTCGACCAAAAACCAATTATAAAGGAGAGAACTCATTATAATTTGTTGGTCTAATATGAATCAGAATTGCTGTATGCAAAATAACATGACCCCAAGCAGAAGTTGGGAGTTTCATCCTCATTAATAATGGCCTTGCAATCAATTGAAGACATTTTATAAATAATTCTACAAGATGATCTTGTGCATGAACATATGCTACAGGATGTTCAACAGTTATTCCAATAAACATACAATAAAAATTAAAAGCTTGGGAAGTAAATTCTCTAGTATTATCAAGACAAATTAACTTAATCCGATAATCTGAAAAATAAGCTCGTAACCAAATTATTTGAGAAAACAATCTAGCAAATACTTGGTTATGCATTGATAACAAATAGAACTGTGGCCATCTCATTGATGCATCAATTAGAATCATAAAATATCGAAATGGTCCACATGGTCAATGTATAGGCTGATATAGATCACCTTGTATACATTGAAAAAAATGTAACGGGTTATGTCCTTATTTTTGTTGGTGATTGCGTTATAATTAACCTTTCTTGAGAATAAGTAGCACATGAAAATTTATTGGACAAAAAAATCTTTTGATTTTTTAGTGAATGACCACATGAAATTTTAATGATTCTCCGCATCATTATAGACCCAGGATGTCCCAATCGGTCATGCCAAACAATAAAATTATTTTTATCAGTAAACTTCTAGTTTACTATGGCATGTGCCTCAATTGTGATTATGTTTGTGTAGTACAAACAAAAGGAAAAAGGGGGTAATTTTTTCATTATATTTTTCATACTCAAGACAACGTTAGTAATATATAAATACTCAGTGTTATTTTCATTCGTAGTCTCAATATGATATCCATTTCGTCGAATATCTTTAAAACTCAATAAATTTCTGAGACTTTATAGAATATAATGCATTATTAATATGAATTTTTGTTCCTCTGAGTAACAACATATTAGCCCTTCCAGAGCTCTCAATCAACTTTGCACTACCCGATATTGTATTCACATCTGATCCTTGCATTTTTAAAAAGAAAAAGAATTTTTTATCCTTAAGTATAGCATGCGTTGATGCACTATCTGCGAGACACATATCATTGTCGCCGACTAAAAATCCCACCAGATGAGTTTTCATATTCTTCATGAGAAATAAGATATATAATAAGAAAATCATAAAATAACACATAACAAAAACAACTTTTATTATTTAGTATAATGATGACTTTCATAATAGCAGACCCAACTACATAAATATAAACGAGAAAAATTTTATTTTTGGAGATTTTCATCACCAAACAAGTGTTCAATATTCGCTTCAGGCTGAATAAAGAAATCAACAACATCCATATGAGTCATAGCATAAAGGTCATAATCAACACTCTCATCCTTAGAAACAAAATTTATCTCTACCATTTTTTTATCTTTCTTTTTCACTGATTCTTGGTAGAGATCAATCAAATATTTTGGTACACGACATGTACGTCACCAATGGCCTTTCATGCCTCAACAATAGCATAAATTTATCACCATTTTTCTATTTTCACCACTTTTGTTGTTCTTTTTTATATTTTTCTTCTTTTGATATCCTGACACATTCTTGGGTTACCAATAATATTTATAACTATCATGACCACATCCTCGTTCACGTCCACATCCACGACCTCGACTATGACAATGACTACGACCCTTACCACGGCCTCAACTTTGCCCTTTATAAGGGTGGTATGTTACCACATTCACTTCAGAGAATGGAGCCAAACTAGTTGGACAAGCCTCATGATTTTTTTATCAAAAGCTCATTGTTTTATTCGGCCACAAGTAGAAATGAAATCAAATCATAATAATTTCTATCACCTTTTATATGATATTACTGTTGCAGGAGCACATTGGATGCATGAAAAATGGAGAATGTTTTCTCCAACATATCCTTATCAGTAATTTTTATCCACATAACTATAATTGAGAACTTAATCTAAATATTGTTGAGTTATACTCACTCATAGATTTAAAATCTTGCAGCCTCAAATGCATCTATTCATATGAGCTTTTTGAAAAATTACTATTCTCTGATGTTCATACATTTCCTTCAAACTGTTCCACAGAATAAGTAGATCTTTCATGGTGAGGTATTCAGTTTTCAATCCTTCATGAAGATGACGACGAAGAAAAATTATTTCTTTGGTTTTTTCTTAAATGAATGTTGTATTCTTTTCTTTAATTATATCTTCAAGATCATTTGTATCTAGATGGATTTCAACATCTAGTATCCATGACTAGAAATTATTTCCCATGATATCAAGAGTCGAAAATTCTAATTTTGTAAGATTCGACATAATAATACTCCAATATACCTTCAATATATCTCTTAAAAATCCAACAAAGCTTCGTGGTGATAATATTTTATGAAATAGAAGAAAAAGAGAGCGAGAGATATATGAGAAACATGAGAGAGATTTTTTATTCTTTCAAGTATCTACTAACTCATACAAATGCTCCCTATTTATAGGTTTAATATATGAATACATTAATGTGTATATAAATACGTCAATGAATATATACACCAATACACAAATAAATGTATCAATGAATACATATTAATTCTTTCCAATTAATACACATTAATCTATAAATAATAAGAGTCACAATAATATTAATAGTCAGAGATTAATATAGAATTTATGGACATCCATAATATTTTTCATAATAGGGTAGTACTTTTAGATATTGAATTATTGGAAACAAAAAAATAAATAAATAAATCATCAATATAAAAGTTCTGAAAAATATAATTCAGTGCAAATAAAATTTAAATAACAACAATATCAAATCAAACAATATATGCTAAAGATTTTTTCAAACATACAAGAAGTATGTCAAGCATATTATGTCTAAAAATTATGTTTTGGACCAAAATATATCTTAAATATTATTAAATCTTATGAATCAAAAATCCTATACATACACATAAAATAAATAACACATCAATGTATATATTAAATACAAATATTATAATTGAAACACAATCACATAAATTAAGTATAATATCCAAACCAGTGTGAGGGGAAAAAAAAGAGAAAAACAATTGTGCCTTAATCAAGAAATGCACATTATCTTTCATCACTCATTATATATCACACATAGCCTGATTTCCACACCCGTGTCTATTGTATTTTTTTACTCCTGGTGGGGGCACTCCTCCATCTAAGAGGGCACCACGCATGCCCTCTTTTAGAAAATAGAAATATAATCATTTTTTTAAAGTTATTAAAACCTTATTATTATTATTAATTAAAAAACACAGAACTTGCGATTTTATCTCATATACTTAGTCTATCGTATTCCATTACATCAAAAAAAAATAAAACAAATAAAATAAACAAAACTAATCTATCCAACTTAAGCATATCTAATAAATTGCATACTCTTGCTTAGATAGGGAGACACATATCAGCAAGCATGTTAGAAAAATTTAAAATTACTGATAATAATGATTTTGTGAATATACCAATGACATTTTTATTTGTGTGAACTTTTTAAAGTACAATTAACGTTTTATCTAATACATCTAGTATCCAATAACTTTTTATCTAATACATCTCATATCCAATGATATCATATATCAATGTACTTCAACTTATTATGGAAGGTCAAATTCTTGGAAAGATATATAGCACTCTAACTATCACACCATATTATATATATATATATATATTGTCGCATAACTAAGTATGCAAGAAACCTTTTCAACAATATAGTTTTTTTGTAAGCTTCAGTAGCAGCAATGAACATAGCCTCGGGGTTGCACAGTATTGTGCACTTTTGTAGCTTAGATTACCAAGATACAACTTCTCCTCAAAAGGCTATAAGATAATTTGATGTGGATCTATGTGAATCTAAATCACTAGTCATATTAAAATCAGTATATTTGAGGAGCATGGGCTTTAACTTGCCCAAGCACAATGATAACTAATAAGTCCATCGCAAGTACATTTGAATAGATTTCACTAAGCCTAGTGATATATTCCTAGGTTCGAGAGAAAATGATTGACAACACCAATATTATGTGTTATATCCGGTCTAATACAAATCATAACATACATAAGAGTGTCAACTACTAAGGCATAGGGGACATGACTCATGTCTCTGCTTTCCTCACTAGTCTTGAGACTATGCTTGGTATTCAGCTTAAAATGTTTAGTTAAAGATGTTGAGACTAGTTTAGTCTCATTCATGATAAATCTCTCAAGAACATTACCAATATATCATTCTTGAGATAGCCAAATATGCCTAGAAGGCCTATCCTAGATGACAGTCATTCCTAAGATATATATGACTGGCCTAAGTCTTTAATAGAAAAGACTTTTCATATCTTCTCCTTCAGCCTATCAATTAGTGTTTTATTATAGCCAATAATCAACATGTCATTATTATATAATTAAAGGATAAGTTTATCATATCCTTACTAATTACTGACAAGTACATAGTGATCACAAGATTTATGTTGAAAGTCATAAGACTTTATGAATGAATTAAATTTTTTGTATCGCTGCCAAGGAGCTTGTATTTGACCATACAAGCTCTTGTTCAGTTTGCAAACAAGACCTTCATTCTCTTCTATAATGAATCCTTCAAATGATCCAACTAGGTACTCTCATGAAGGTTACCATGAAGAAATAAAATTTTCACATCATGTTGATCAATTTTTAAATCCAATCTAAAAGCTAAACTTAGAACTAATCAAATAGAAGACATATTGACTAATTGAGAAATTATTTCATCAAAATTAATTCCGTTTTTTTGACTAAGCCCTTTGATTACTAACTGATCCTTATATCTTGGTTAAGAATCATTATCATTGGGTTTTAATCTAATGAGTTCTATTTTTCAAAGCCTACTTTTGTTTCGGTAAGGATACTAGTTCATAAGTATGATTGACATGAAGAGACTCCATCTCTTCTTGCATAACTCAAAGTTATTCCTCTTTATTCTCAAAAGAGATGACCTTCTGAAAAGTCTCAAGCTCACCTACATTCATAAGTAATATATAATCATGGAATCTATGAAATATCTGATGAGACCTAGATGATCTTCTCAGTTTAGGCTCAGATGTATCATTATTTACAACTAGGTCTACCTAGTTCTAGCTAGAATATGTTCTCTCATCTCCTCCATAGGTATATCCTAGGGCTCGAAGATATGATTATTTCATGGAACTCAGAAATATTAGTAGTATTCTAAGGTTCAAAAATATTAAGGGGCTGCTCAATTCCTCCCCTTTAGTTAGGTTGATTTCTCGAAGAAACCAACACTAAATCTACGCAAAAATGGAATCTCTATGGTCTCACTCTTATTTATGCTCGGATGATTGTCATCCATAAACTAATCCTCTAGAAATGTCACATCTCTGCTTTGAATGAGCTTCTTGGCAATTGAATCCCATAATATGTACTCAAACTCCTCGTGTCTATCTCCATTGAAGATATAAGGATATATAATATCATCGAGTTTAAATCGTTCATCTTTTAGAATATGAACGAATATTCTGTAGCCAAAAACTCACAAGTAATCATATAAGATATTTTTCCCAGTCTAGATTTTATTAGGAACATCTCTATCTAAGATGATGACATAGTGCATATTGATTACAATAATAGCCATATGCATAGCTTCTCTCCATAATACCTTGGTAAGATGTGCATTAGAAAGCATGCATCAAATTCTCTCAACAATAGTCTAGTTCATCCTCTCAGCAATGTCATTTAATTATGGCATCTTAGATGGTATCATTTTTTATCTAATATCATTGGATACATAATAATAATCAAACTGACTATTATATTCGTTATCAAAAATGTATAGAGATCAATTTTATACCACACTCTCTCTCAACTCTGGCATAAAAATCTTGAAAGATAGGAAAACCCTAATCTTTCATTTTTCATATATATGCCCATACCTTCCTAGAATGATCATCAATAATTATGGCAAAATAAATGACTCCATTGAGTATTTTTCTCTACATAGAGCATACATCAGTATAAATCAGATCAAGTATATTTGATCTCCTTGATGGTGGACAAGAATGAAATGGTGATCTCTATTTTTTTAGCCATATAGTCCATACACTCATTAAGAAAAGTTACCTAAACAAATCGCAAGATATTCCTTCTAGCTAGAACCTGAAGGTCCTTCTCACTCACGTGACCAAGTCTCTTGTGTCAAAGATCAATGTTGCTCTTATAATAAATATTATTTGTCTGATCTCCATGCACTCTTGCCTGAGTGGCATACGCATACAAAGTACTCTTCTTCTTATCCCTCACAATGACTAATATGTCATTGACTAGCTTTCATTGGTCATCACCAAAATGACTAATATATCTTAAGTCATCTAGTATGGTAGTAAGCATCAAGTTCATATGAATATCTGGTATGTACCAGACATCTCTTAGCATCAGATGATGTCATGTCTGCATCTCTAGACAAATGTCTCCCTTGTCTAGAATCTATGATGTCCCATTATTACCCATTTTACTATGCCATAATCACCATGTGTGTAAGTAGCTAAGAAGTCGATGTGTAGTATGATATAAAATGATGCTAATAAGTTAATTAGCCAATCACTCTCTTGGGATATTATATTAGTGGAATTATCATTCTAACCAACATTAAGTCACTTTCTCAAGTGACATTGGCCTCTTCCCTGAGTCTCTCATCTCATGCACTGTTGTTGTAGCCTTTTTCAAGAATAATAGTCCTTTTTCATGAGTTCCAACTTAACTATTTTTCTACTTTGAGCATACTTTTGGAAGAATGAGTTATTCCATCAGGCTGTGTGCTTCATAATGCTCTCGCCATATCTCTCAAAAAAAAGAATACCATAAAAAGCTTCCCTTTTCTCATTTCTCCTTGCTTCTTTGGACAATAAATTTTCCAAGACAATGTGCATTGACACAACACCTCCAGGTTGTGACATGCTCAGAAAAACCATAAAAATATCACATCTATCTGAAAGTGAGCTAAGCATTAGACAATCTAATAGCTCATCTTGTAGAATCATTTTAATGAATAATTGCTAATTCACCAACCCATGAAAGATGTTGATGTGTGACGATATTAGATCATCATCCTTGAATTTCAAGTTAACTAGACGTCTAATAATCAATGTTTACTTTCTAAATGTGTTCATTTCAAACATAGACTATAGCTTCTTCCATAGCTTGTCTGCCCACATTTCATCAGCAACATGTGGATAAGTATCACTACTTATCCATTGGCAAACTGTAGAAGCAACCCTAAAATATATGTCCTCTCATTCTTCTTCACTCAACTTTTTAGATTTTTCTTTCTTCCTCACTAGTTCATATAACTATTTGACTACAAAGTAATTACACATTCTATTTTTCCAAATAGAATAATTGGTCATAATTAACTTTATTATTATAGAGTAATTATCCATAATAATCAAAAAAAATATTGACCACAAGCAATTAACCCAAATAAAAATGCCCTGAAATGTATCTGAAATCATTATATTGATATCGAAATAATAAAATATCAATATAATGATAACAAATAGACTGAACTCCATCATTATATCAATGATGAATGTCTTCCTCAATAAAAGTTTAAATACTAATTTTAGGGTAGAATTGGAACCTCATTTTGATACCAATTATTGGGGTAGAATATTTAGATCGTGATTTATTCAAAACTACAGGGTATAGTTGATTAATTAAACAAAAAAAGTAAATAAAATTAATAATCCAAAATGAAGAAAAATCTCAATACAAAAATTCTGAAAAATACAATCCAGTAAAAATAAAATTCATGTAACAATGATATCAAATCGAAAAATATATGCTAAAGACTTCTTAACACGTATAAGAAGTATGTAAGCACACTATGCCCAAATTTATATTTTTGAACAAAATTCATTTTTCTAGGATATAAAACCATTAAAATCAAAAATTCAGTACAGATATGCAAACCTTAGAATTTTGGGGTTAATGTTCTGAATCTCTTTCCATGTTATTCTTTAGGTGATAGGGTCAGATAATCAGATTTACAACTTGAAATCAACTGATGATGACATCACTATTTCTGGACTAAAGAGGAGATTTTTTCCATAACTTCTAAATCTTCAAAGTTGTCAAAGCTCCAATTCATTATGTCATACAATCTTGTACACAAATAAAAACAAAAACAAACATCATCCATGCTACACACACTGAATTATAAAATAAGTTATGATTATACATATAATCTGCATATAAAATATATAGAAAATAAATCACACATCAATATACATATTGAACACACATATTACAATTTAAACATAATCACATAAATAAAAATAAAGCAATTAAAAAAACATTATTTTTCAAAATTAAAAAAAAATATTCCAAACTATAAAATTAAGTTTTAATAAACTAAAATGCATTAATTTGATTTTTCACATTGAATATTTTTTTTTTAAATTAAATTTTAATATTTGAATTCAAAAATTACTATTTAAAATAAGGAACAAAAGTTTTCAAATTTGAAAAACATTTTCTTTTTTTTTTCAAAACATCCATTAATCTGATCTTGAAGATATTGAGATTCATAACCAAGTCCTTCATATGGCAAAATGCTCACAACTTAAAAGTATCAATTGGGTCGGGCAACCTAAACACATCATAAGGTATGATATGATTCAACGATGCCAAGCATGGCATTGCCTCGGTTCAAAGTCATGCCTAGGCGTACCCTATTGTAATGTCAGGCCAAATTTTTTAGCAGTTGAGGCGTGACATAGCACGACCTAGCACAATAGCCCATTTGGGCTAGTTTCTAGACAAATGGCCAAATTGGTTAGCCTCGTCCTAACCCATGTTAACCTTGAATGAACCATGCTAGCTTGAACTAAACACAAGCTAGTCTGCTTGGGCATGACCTAGCTTGGCATTAGGCGGCTAGACCCCACTGCACTTGACAAAAAAGGCATGACAATGGGGTATGCTGGGCTGCCCATTTTTTGAGTCGTGGTGGCATGACATGGCCAATGCTAAAAACTATGTCATGCTCAATACGGCAATGGCAGGTGAATAGGCCTAAACAATTTTGACAACTCTACAACAACTAATTGATCACAATTAAAATTAAATAAATATTCATTTATTTTGGGATAAATAAATAAATAAATACACACACACACATATATAATAGACATATATATATATATATATATATATATACACACACACATATAGATATATACACAGACACACACACACACACACACACACACACACACACACACACACACACACACATATATATATATATATATATATATATATAGATAAACATTATTTAAAAATATATGTTGATATATAAACATATACAATAATAAAATGTTTTATATATTTATATAAATTTTTGTAATAATAAAATTGAGATTTATTTTTTAAAAAAAAAATATTTGGGAAATAAATCAAATTTTAGTCCACTAAAACTTAGTTATTTTGAGTTTTATGTATTTTTTTAAACTTTGAAATATAAAATTTTAATTAACTTGTTTTTGGTGCACTAAAACATAAATCTCTCAAACAAATATATAAATCAAAACATAAAATTATTATCTTTTGGTACACTCAAAATTTAGAAACTCAAAACTATCATTACATAAGTTCATATCAACTAAAAAAAATAAGTTTTCCAAAATAATATTTTATTTTCCAAAAATGTATCTATATAAGTTACATAATCATGTAAATGTGTGTGTGTGTGTGTGTGTGTGTTATAAATATATATATACATTTAATATGTATATAAATTTATAATGCAAACTAATAATGTATATATATCTATATTTATATGTGATATAAACTTACATATAAACATGTGTATATATATAAGTTTATAAATGTTATGAGCTTATAAACACACACACACACACAAGCATATATATATATATATCTATCTATATACACTACACAAAAGAAACAAATTAGAAATGACCAAATCTATTTTTAATTCGATCGTAATGTTGTATTAGCGACCTCAATAAAAACAGATAGATTTTATTTCTAAAAGGCTCCTTTTAAAATTTTAGAAACCGAAAATGACTGAATATTTCTAATGTGTGATAAAAATTTGTTATTTCTAATTATAATTACATAAATGGGATTTCAGATCTCATTTCTATCCTGACACTAAAATAGTGATGGAATAAAATAGAAATGTAAAATCAATTTCTAAATTAGAAACATAATTGAAATGCTCTTTTTCATTTCTATTTTATTCAATAGGATCAAGTCTCAATTGTTGTAGTTTCTGTATGCTACATACAATATATAAATACATATAGAAAACTTATACCCTACAATCCAGTAAGTACATGTACATTATTCATCCAATGACATTCACATAACATCTACTACAAATTAACACATCAAATAATAAACATCAAAGTTTAGTCATTCTAGTCCACATCAATAACACCAAAAAATATGAACACCAAAAACAAAAGTTTAGCACAAAAAATATCATTGTAAAAATATAATAATACTACATAACAAACAACTATGAGTCCTTATCGAGATAAATCTTATCCTCTGGAAATCTGTGTTGATTTTCTTCAAAATGATGAAAAAGTAATGAAGTCTCTACTAACTTGCATATTATTTTCTCTATCTTTAAAATCTTATGTTGTATTTCCTCCTCTCTTTTCATTCTTTTCTCCTCTCTTTTCATTCTTATCTCCTCTCTTTTCATTCTTTCTTCTTTTCTATTTTTTCATTTCTAAAATTTACTTTTGCATCTCTCCATTCTTTTATTGCATTTTCTCATTTTTTATTTACAAAGTATCTTAAATTCCTGCATATCCCCACACAACCGCTCATCAAACAAATTCTTGTAATTGGAAGAAAGATGAAAAGCTTCAAAATAGAACTTGGATAAAATTTAGATGCATGGGATCATACACTCACTATTTTTTCGGCACCACTCCAATAGCCTAAAGATAAAGTTTCATAACATCAATCTTTGGTACCTCTGTAGAAGGATCTATCAATTTTGAAGCAATGACAACTATATTCTTCATAGCTTCCTACAAATGTTACAATACAACATAACTCAACAGTACTATAATTAGAAAAAAATTATACCAGCACATCAAATTATCAACACCCTATTATAAATATGAAGTGAGTGATTATATTTAAGGAAAAGTAATATAATAACTCATCAGTAATGGTAACAAAAAAATAAATGTCTTTGGATATTAATTCTTTTGAATGCCAATAATTATATTTTTATAATAATTTTTGTTTCATACATTACAATTTAAATTAGACACTAAGAATACAAATTGACAAACTCAGATTAATATTATTTGATTGTCTGTCTATAAATAATTTATCCTTCATCTTGTGTATTTTCTTGAATATCTCAAATGGTATTAGTGGATATCCTAACTCAACCTCATGAAAATAAATAATAGTTACTAATGATGTACATGTACATTTTTATAAATTTATTATCATTTGTATTCATAAAATTCAAATCATAATAAATTTGGAAAAATAAATTTACTAAATGTACTCAATGTTGGTAGATAATCTTTGAACCTCCAATATGCTTGGAAGGTCTTGATCATTCACATGATTTCTCTAATTGATGATTATCTGATGTCATCTGAGACAAGGCATTGAACTCTTTACTATTCTAGTATTTCCACCATTTAATCCAAATATTAAGAACACTATTTAGCTTTGTATCTTCACCATATAATTTTCTCAATTTTCCAAACTTATCATATCTAATACTAGTCATATGTTTTCAGATATCCTTCATCAATATCAATAAAACATTATTCCATTTAAAATTTTTCTACAAAAAAAACAAAAAAATTTATGATGTAATTATTTTCATACTATTTCATAAAAAATAATTTGATAAATTGGTAAATACAATAAAATTATACTTCAAATTCTTCTTAATAATATTCTTTCATATTTTAAAGGTACTTTGATCCATTTTATACCCATTACAATTAGTTTCTCTTTAAATATCTTTTTGATTATATAAGAAGCAGAAGGAATAAACATATAGGTAATTTAACATCATCACGTGCATATACATATAATAAAATATATCCATATTTCTGCTACTAAAGTTAATATTTTATTCATTTTTATTACTTATCAAAAACTTCATAACACAAATATTATTTTAATTCTCAATGATAATGTTGGATAAGTAATAACATTATAGTTTGTTATTAATTAAAATTATCATATTTTAACCATAGTCATTTATTTATATTTTCATTCACAGTTGTCATTTAAATTTTTTACAAATGAAAAGAATGAAAAATGATAATGCATGCATGTAATAAATTTCTGAAAGCTATGCATTGTTTATTGTCAATTATGAGATGAAAGAAGATTTTTCTATAACTTTGCATGCAAAGAATAAATTATGAATATCTAGCCATTTTTGATGCTACAGTACCAATGCATGTACCTCCTAAGATAGGTGAGATGGAGATAATAATACCTTCTAGTGCAAAATAAGATAAAGATAAAATATTAGTGGCAGTCAATTCGTGTCTTATAATGAGGTGATATCAATGTATCCTCTATACATGTAGAATAGTGTGGAGAGACATTTGTAGTATTGGCATCACTAAATAAATATTGAATTCTTCCTCCATGAACTATTAGTTGATTTCCTCTACCCCTCCCCATGGATTGAAATCATATACCACTTGAATTATCACCTCTCATACCTAATACAAGATTTATAAACATAAAAAATTAAAAGACAATAAAAACATGTAATTAATATGTTATTATAACAAAATATAATGAGAAATACATTAACCATGACACCCTATCCCCCAGGGATCCCAGTGATCTCATCACACAATACAATATTCAATAAAATAAAATATTCTCAAATATAGCGTACATATTTTTTTCTTTTATTTGCTCAACATAATTAAAAACATATAATACATTATTTAAGCCACAACTGGTTTTTCTTCACATGTATGATCCCGCATGTGGATCTATCATTTGTCCTAGACTTGTACATGAAAGGAGTCCCGCAATAGAGTGAGCAAAGCTCAGTATAGGTAAACTCTTACAGAGTTACTCACTACCTAAGTGCACATAAAATGTCATACATATATATCAATACTCATTCAATTATAATGTCTATATGAATGCAATTATTGATGAAATATTTATATGTTCATTTTTCTGAGTCTCATCGACTCCCTCACACATGCCGAAGCTAAGTGTGACAATATATATATATATATATATATATATATATATATATATATATTATGTGTGTGTGTGTGTGTGTGTTGTTGCGTATGTGTGTGTGTGTACATCGATAGAAATATTTATTTTTTTGGAATTATTTCGAAAAATATTGACCTCCTCCAAAAAATATATTGAATATTTCTCTAAATAAAATATGTTTTTCTTGGATTTACTCCGAGAAATATGAAACTCATCCAAAAATATATTGGACATTTCTCCGACAAATTATTTTTTTATTTGGATATTTTCCAAAAACCACAGTGTAACTCAGCTTGGACATTGTCCCAATTAGAATTCACAAATTTATAAGAGTCATGCTCCGGCAAAAATATCGCACAACTCAGTCGGAACATTTTCCCAATTCGAGTTCGTCAAATACAATCCATATACCTTTATGTGTGTGTGTGTGTGTGTGTGTGTGTGTGTATCATGCACTCACCCATGTATATGGAATATCCCCGCGTGCATGAAATACAATTATGTCATTTACAATTAAAAAATATTTTAGATACAACTATAACAATCTAAACTCAATTCACCTGAACTAAATTTTACTAAACAATATATAGAAAATTTTTACCAATTAACCATTTCCAATGATATTTTTAAAAATTCGAATTGAAATATAAAACATGATCATTTATGATATTTAAATATAAATAAATTATGATAGGAGAAAATCACTATCTTCTAGAAAATTTCATGGAAACTTTATAAATTTGATATCAAACTAAAGATCTTGTCGCATAGAGTAACTTTAGTTCTTGGACTTATCTATTCCGACTCCAGAATAATCTATTACGATCAAAAGAAAATCAATGGATCATTTATATTTTTCTTTCCTCATCAGGCGTCATTCGGTTTTCCGAATTCCTGATGTTTTTATTTTTTTTATTTATTTTATTTTAATTATTTTATTTTATTCTATTAAAAAAATTATTATTATTATATTGTTTTTTTATTTTTTTGGGAGAATTATGTTTTTGGTGCTCCGCCAGAAATATTTAAGAATTTGAAACTAATCTTTTAAAGTTTGAAAAAAAATCATCAAAATTAAAAAAAAAATTAAAATTTGGGTCACTCTATTACATTTATACTAAACTGTCCTTCATTAAATCACGAAAACCTTGCCCCTCTCCCATCGGCCCTCACCTCACCCTCTCCCATCGGCCCTCACCTCACCCTCTCCCATCGGCCCTCCTCACCAACTCACCCTCTCCAATCTCTAAGAGCTCAAAGACGAGCTCCTGGAGCTCTTCATCGAGTTCGTCATCGAGCTTCAGGAGCTCTTCGTCAAGCTCAATGGACGAGTCTTCGAGCTCCATCGAGCTCGACAATGAGTTCTTGGAGCTCGAAGATGAGCCCTTAGAGCTCCAACAAGCTCCATGAGCTCTTCTTTGAGATCCAGTATCTCTTCGTCGAGCTCCAGGAGCTCTTCGTCAAGCTCAATGGAGCTCGATGGAGCTCGACGGGCAAGTCTTCGAGCTCCATCGAGCTCGACGACGAGTTCCTGGAGCTCGAAGATGAGCCCTTCGAGCTCCTGGGGCTCATCGATGAGCTCAAGGAGCTCGATGGACAAGTCTTCAAGCTCCATCAATCTCGAAGGTGAGCTCCATTGAGCTTGAAGACGAGCTCTAGGAGCTCGACAATGAGCTCCTGAAGATGGGAAAGGGCTGAGGGTGAGGCGAGTAACGATGGAAGAGGGCAGAGGCCATGGCGAGGGCCGATGGGAGAGGGCAAATCGCATGGCGATGGCCGATGGGAGAGGGCAGATTGTGTGGCGAGGGATAATGGAAGAGGGCATATTGGGTGGCGAGGGCCGATGGGAGAGGGCCAATGTTAGAGGATGAGGTGAGGGCTGATAAAATTGGGGAAAGGTTTTATTTAAAATTAATTAGTGACTAGATTTTAGTTTAGTAATTTAATAAAAGATATTTTAGTATAAACGTAATAGAGTACCCCAAATTTTAATTTTTTTTGATTTGATGATTTTTTTTCAAATTTTAAATAATTAGTTTCAAAATTTTAAATATTTTTAGAGGAGCACTCCAAAATATAATTCTTCCTATTTTTTTTGCCATATGCCTGGACCATGCATGTGTAGTCATGTGGTGATGTCGTAGCGCAATCTTCCCATTTTTGTTATTTATTTATTTATTTATTTATTCTAATAATTTTTAAATAAATAAAAAAATAACAAAATTCTGACTTCCTTAGAATTTGATGATATTTATCACCGAAGCTATATTTTTCAAGATGAATTTAATAACAAAATTTATTTTATCATCAGGGTTCTAAAATTTTCAATTTATTTTTTATTGCAAAATTACTATTTTACCTTTTTTTTGAAATAAATCATGTTATTTATTTCTTCATTTTTTTTCAGGATTTCACATTAACATTCACAAATGCAAAAAAAAAAATTATTTAACACCCAAATTATTTTAGTCAAAAAATAAGCAATACAACATAATATCAACGTCAATAAGTATCCAATCATCATTGAAAATTTCTATCAAATAATCTCCATATACATATTCATTCTCATCTGATTATATAATTAATTTTTCCTAATTATGTTCTTCAACATGTACATCATCAATATCCAAATATTTTTTATCTTTAACATGAACATTCACAGGTGATGGGGTTGTGGTCAAAGCCCATCATATTTCATAAGATTGATACGATGAAGTTTCACATTATTCTTTTGAGATGCATGTACACATGACGGTTTCATAATAACATCCTTTTCAAGCATGTCCATGGTTAATCTCAGTTTTATTTTGCATATAGCCTACTAGTCATAGGTATTTCGTCTTGTGGTTGAATAAGTGGTATAACACACTTATTCTACTTTCACAACAATAATGAATAGCTCATTTGTATGATAACATTTCTTCTAGTGGACATCCATAAGGATGTATTAATGATGAATTCAAGTACTCAAATTTGGAATAGACTCAAATAATTCACACTTAAATAGAATTTTTGTTTTAATTGGTAAAGCAGGATACTCCGCGTATAGAATTTGACCCTTGATGCATACACCATAACTTCTGAGAATGTTATTATACGCGGATAAGAAGTAGTCTAGAATAAGAAAATATTATTCTAGACAATGGTTATATAAAAGTAATAAGAAGTAAAATCAATGGATATTTTGATACAATTATGGTTATGTATTTTTAAGAAGAAAAATCAATGGATATTTTTAAGTCTAGAAGTTTTAAATGCATCCAATTATGGTTACACATTTTTAATTGAATATAACCATTGTTCTTCTTATACTCCACGTATAAGAAGAATTTACCATAATTCAATGGTTATATAAAAAAGTGGATATTTTGTGCATATGAGAATGTTATGGGAAGAAGTTATATGGATAATTCACATCCATTGTCTTATGAATCCATTTCCTTTATTTTCTAGACTACTTCCTTGATGCATAATATAACCATTGTTTTAACTATGTATAATTTGTGATCTATTTTTTGTAATGTGTATGTTGTTATGTTCTTTATTTTTGTATGTACAAATTGTGTTTGTGGTATGGTTTTGAAGTTTGGAAGGCATCCATTGATTTGAAAAGATAATGAATAAAACATTTTCTCATCCAATAATTAAAGATGCTAATATGTTGATAATTATTAGTTAAAAATTCAATGAACTTACCATATCTTCTAAGAATAATGTAGAATGAGATCTAGAATATTCACCCAAAAATTATAGATTTACATGTTTGTACTCAATTTATGATTTTTAGATTTTACATCATAGAAAAATATATTTTAGTCCAAAGCATAATTTTGGGTATCATGTAACTTATGAACTTTGTGTATATCCAAAAAATCTTTAGTACAGATTATTTGATTTGATAGTGTTTTAATTTGGACTTTGGACTTTTCATTATATTAGATTTTTAGAGTATTAGGTTATGACTTTTTAAATTTTGGGTCTTTTAATTTTTATTGTTTCTATTGTATAAATAACCAAACATCATTCCTAGTTTTTTTGGTTTTTACTAAATCATGATTTGAATGGCCAACCTTAATAGCTGGTATCAGAGTGAGGTCCTCGATATCACCCAAAAAGTGATATCCAAACTTTTTTTGAGGTGCTTATTTATCATTACCAAGATGGTATGTAATTTATTTGTTATCATTATATTGGTATCTGATTATTCTGATATCAACACAATGATATTAGATATGCTTTGGGATATTTTTATTTGTTTTGTTTACTTATGGTTATCATTAATTTTTACTATCATTGAGAATTATTCTATGATAATAATGTTAATAAGTATTAATTATTCTATTTGAAAAAATTGTATGTATGAATACCATGTAGTCAAAGAGCTATATGTCCTAATGAGAAAAATGATAAAACCTAAAAAATAAAGTGAAGAATAATGGAAAAACTTTCACTATAAGTTTCCCTTCACAATTTGACAATAGATAAGTTATTATACATATCAACAAGTTGCTGATAAAATAAATGCAAACAAATTGTTAGGAGAAACAAGAGTTTAATTTCGAAAATAACATATTTAAAATAAAATATTAATTATTCGATATTTAGTTAACATGAAGTTTACAAATAATAGTTTAATGATGACCCACAATAATATCTTTCTACGGCTGGTTAATTAACTCGCATATATAAAGATGGTATTGGAAGATGAGCTACTAACCTCTCTATTACTAAGTTCAGTTCTAGATAGTTGGTATAACTTTGTTATTTCTCATGTGCATGTCACCACTTGGAGGTGTCAAGATAATACATGTCTAACATTTATTGTCCAAAGAAGCAAGGAGAAATGAAAAGAGAATAGCTTCTCATGATATGCTCATTTCTAAAAGATATGGTATGAGCACCATAAAACATACATAGATTAATAGAAGAACTCATTCTTTTAAAGATAAGTTACAAAATTAAAAAAGTAGTCAAGTATTATCACTATAACAAGATAGACATATCAAAATGTATGACTATACTTGGAAAAGACTACATCAATAATGCACGAGAGGAGATAGACACATTGGAGAGACTAATATCTCATCAAAAGTAAATTATGCTAGTTAGCAATAATAATTTTATAATCTAGTATTTCAAGAAGATGATTGGCCTATTGATTTAAGATCATCATTTCATATCACCCCATAGATTAACTTTTTTATTGCATACATACCACGCTTGGAAATTATTGCACAATAAAGATGAGGAATAGTGGGACATCATAAATTTTGGGCATGTAATACATGTGTTTGTATATATAGATATAAAATTAGTTGATGCTGAGAAATATTCAATATGTACTAGACATTTGTGTGGACTTATGTCTATTAGTATGCTGGATGATATGAGATATATGAGTCATTCTGATGATGACCAGTAGAAATAGGCCAATGAGGCCTTAGTCATTACAAGGGGTAAAAAAATATTATTTTGTATAGTACTTAGGCATGAGTGCTTGTAGATCAGACAAATATTTTTTATCAAAAAAGTAATATTAGTTTATGGTATAAGAGACTTAGTGATGTAAGTGAGAAGGACCTTCACTTTCTAGATCGAAGAATATTTTTTTATTTGACCATGAATCCTTGCAAGATGAGTATATAGACTATATGGCTAGAAACATTCATAGATTTTTTTACATTCACTTCCATCATCAAGGAGATATAATATTCTCAATCTTATTCATATCAATATATGCTCCATATAAAGTATAATACTCAGAGGAGCCCTTTAATTTGTCATATTTATTGATGATTTTTCTAGAAAAGTATGAGCATATACACTAAAAACTAAAGACTAGGTCTTTCTTATTTTTAAGGATTTCCATGCTAGAGCTGAGAGAGAGACTAGTTGGAGACTAATTTATATACATTTTGATAATGAAGAGAATATCACTACAAGAAAATATTAATTTAGCTAGGGAATTTTAGCTAGGGATCAATCCCTAGCGAAATTGTAAGGGATTAGGAATGAAATAGTAATGGATTTATGATCTTTTTTTGAAAAAAAAAATAGCAACAGATTAGCGAGAGAAAATTTTTCAAAAATTCTGCCCATAAAAGCGGGGAATTTAGTGACGGATTAGCAAAGGAAAATTTTCGTAACTTCCGCTTAAAGAAGTGGAGATTTTAGCGACGGATATTGTGATGGAATATCCCTCACTAATAAAAGCATGAAATTAGTGACAGAATTAGCGATGGATTTTTTCTAGATATTTTTTAGTGACTGATCTAGCGACAGATTTTCCCTTGCTGATATAAACCATGATTTAGCAACGAATTTAGTGACAGATTTTCCATTGTTAATAAAATCCATAATTTAGCTATGAATTTTCCCTAACTAATAAAATTCATGATTTAGCGAAGGATTTTTCATTACTAATAAAATCCTTGATTTAGCAATGGATTTAGCGATGAATTTTCCCTTGCTAATAAATTCCTTGATTTAGTGATGAACTTAGCGATGGATTTTTCGTTGCTATTAAAATCCTTGATTTAGCAATAGATTTAGCGACGGATTTTTCATTGCTAATAAAATCAATAATTTAGCTATGAATTTAGTGATGAATTTTTCTTAGCTAATAAAATCCGTATTTTAACTACGGATTTAGCAAACGAATATCCCTAGCTAATAAAATCTATAAATTAGTGACTGATTTAGTGAGGGAATTTCCCTAGCTAATTATTAGCGACGAATTTTTCCTAGCTAATTAGATCCCGACATAATATGCCATTGATATTTTCATAATTTCTACCCAAAGAAAAGCAGAGAATTTAGCGTATAATTTCCCTAGATAATTATTAGCGATGGATTTTCCTTAGCTAATTTAAATCTATCACTAAATAATTATCTGAATTTATTTTTTTATTAGTATATATACAATTAGAATCGATACTTCTTTAAATATTTTTTTTTTAAATATATGCATTTAGCTAGGAATTTTTTAGCTATTTGGGTTAGTTATAATTTCATTAATAGACCATGACATACCTTTCCAAAATAATACACACACACACACACACACTTATATTTATATAACTATATCCATGAATATTTTTGAAAACTTATATATATAAATCTACATATATAAATATTATCGAAAACTTATATATATATATATGTGTGTGTGTGTGTGTGTGTGTGTGTGTGTGTGTGTGTGTGTGTTTTAGAAAACTTTTGTACATTAACTTATATATATATATATATCTATATTTATATTTATATTTATTTATTTATTTATTTATTTATTTATACATATAATCTATAAATATTTTTGAATTTGAAAATTATTGTACAGGCTTATATATTTAATCTAAATATATAATTGAATTTGAAAATTACTGTACATGCTAGGGTATTTTCATGTTTGACATTTTAAGTGCATTAATATGTAAATATATTTTATTTGGTTTAATTTTTTTTTAATATCTAAAGTCATGCATTTTTCTTTTGTAAATATTTTCAAGTTGGGTATAAAAAAGTAATGTCATTTTTTTTAATATTTTCAAGTTGGGTATAAAAAAGTAATGTCATTTTTTTTAATATTTTCAAATCTGAGTTTAAAACTCACCTGAACCTCAGCGTGGCATAGTCATGTTGGGTGCAAAGCTCACCTGAACCTAAACATGTCATTTGGCTGAAGTAATGTTGGGTGCAAAGCTCACCTGAACCTAAACATGGCATTTGGCTGAAGTAATGTTGGGTGCAAAGATCACCTGAACCTAAACATGGCATTTGGCTGAAGTAATGTTGGGTGCAAAGATCACCTGAACCTAAACATGGCATTTGGCTGAAGTAATGTTGGGTGCAAAACTCACCAGAACTTCGTCTTATATGGCTGAAGTAAAGTGGGGTGTAAACTAATTTGAACACCCTGACTCATGCTGGATTACTCTCAAAACTAATTTGAACATCTTGACTCACTCTGGTTTTACTCTTGCTGTTCGATAACAAAAGTGAATTTTCGCAACAAATTGGTGCTCCAAGTGTTATATGACAGACAGTCGATACGATATAGTTGAAGGTTAGATAATCAACAAAATCTTCACCTTAGATATTAAATTTTTCATTTGGAGATAAATGGGTGAATAACTGGGGGTTGAGTTCTGTTGCAATTTTATTTACCTTTTTTTTTTCTTTTTATTTCATGTTATTTGATGGGATCCCCCAACATAGTGATATGCATGACATATTTGATATTGAATGGTTAATTTATTTTTCTGCATTTTAATTGTCAACATGGTATTAAAGATAGATATATATGTGATTTAAGGATTACAAATTATAGAAGGGCACTCACACTTATCTCTAACAAAAAAAATGCACACTGTAAGGGAAACAAGTGCTCGCATAAGGGCAGCAGGCACGCACAATGTGCGAAAAGAGGTGTGTATAATGTACGACAAGGGGCACACAATGCTAGACAAGCGGCTGTGGAGGCATAATGCATGATAGAGGCATAATGCATAATGGAGGCATGCAATGTGCAATGGGGTTTTATCAAAAAACCCTAAGGGCTCACGACAACATATGGTGGTGAGTGGTAATGAAAGATGGTAATTTTGTGCATAAATTCTAATTAGTGTTTTTTTAAGTTCTATAAAAAAGGAGAAAAGAATTAAGTATAGTTACTTTTGTATTTTTTTGAGAAATCACAATTTTGTGATATTGTATGGATTATCACAGTAGAGGTAGATAGAAGAGAGTCTTAATTCAGTGAATTCATAATTAGAGGATTAGTCACATTATAAATAATTATTATATATTATTTTTAGAGAATAGATCGATAGTAGTATGTTGTAGTGAGAGAGATAGACTTTTAGTCAAAGCTATCTAGGGGTCTTCATAGAGTCCATTCATCACAACACTTACTAAGAATGGGTATACAAAATTTTTCTCTAAGATAATAATAAATTATTCTTTTCTTATAAGTATCAATGAATATTTTATTTGTACTTTCATTTCATATTTATTGATTATCAACACAAGAGTAAATATTTATATTATTGGCAATTATATTTTATTTTTTATATTCTTTTCTTATTTTGAAAATATTATTATTACCAATTAAAAAATATTTAAAAGTTAGTGCTATGGTATTATTCAGCTTTAATTTTTATTACTTCTTTATATCATATTTATTTTTGATTGTAATATTAGTTTATTTTATGTGAGTTATCTTTTTAGATAATTAAATTATAGTTTTATTAATTTTTCTATTGGTATTTATTTGAATAATTGGCAGACTCTGAGGAAGATTCTATTTGGATTAAGTAGGTTGAATTATATATTCTTTCTTTCACAATAATATCTCTCTTTATATATATAAATATTTTGAATTTATTAATTATGTATTCCTAGCTTGAGTATTTATCACTAGTTAAATTAAGAATACTTTATTATTTTTTTAAGGATATTTTGATTATAGAATATGAGACATATCAGCTACAAAAGCTTACTAAAATTTTGTATCCTATATGCTAGTTTGATTTGATTAGGTAATTATGCAATCTGATACAATAAAATTAGGGGTGTCAAGTGTGTTGGGTGGCTTGAGCATGACCCATGACATGACACAATTTAGACATATCAGGTTTGACATGGCATGGTTCAAAATAATGCTTGGGCCTCACTTGTGCTAGCCTATGGCATTGCTCTTGTGGGAACACACGAGCCTCATGTCATATCAGGTATGGCCCATGAGGTAGGCACATTGACATGAAATGTGGCATGACCACATTTGAAAAAAACATTCATTTTAAAATGGCTGCTATTTGTTGATTGGAAAACACTTGTTGTTGTGCTGTTGGCCAAAATAAAAAAAAAATCTAATTATTTTATCTATTGGATTACATCCATATCCAATGGTTTAATGGGCAAAATTCGATGGTTGTTAAATGGATAAAATATTATTTATAGATAAAATGTTATTTTATCTATAAATAATATTTTGATATATTTTATTTTTCATAATTTATTTGTAATTACGTCTCCTCTCCCCTCTTCTTCTGGCACTTCTTTTAAATTATAAAATCATCATAGTATCCTGTTTGTGCCCATACTTTTTTTTTATAATTTTAATTTTAATTTAACGGAATGTCAGAGTTATTTTTATGATGAGCTATGACTTTGAAGCATGAGAATATGATGTAGAGGTAAAAAAAATGCATGCTGCGCACATAAAATAAAGATACATATATCATTGCATATATTTTATTTAATAATTTTTATATAAATAAATAAATTACAAAAAAAGTAAAAGATTAGAAAAATACTATTCTTCTTCTCATGTTTTAGTCTCTTAAATTAAAAAATAACAAATAATAAATATTATAAAAATGAATTAGACTTATATATAGATAATAGTTGTAACTTGATAGAAATATTTGAGGTCGAAACTAAGTTTTCTTTTATGACATTGAGTCATGTGACTAAAAAACTTAAAAATAAGCAAACTTTAGTAGTATACACACATTTTAACATAATCTAAAATAAAATTTTAGAGGTATCGAAGAAAATTAGATTTAATATATATATAATAGACAAACTTAATTGAGCGGAGAATTTTTTAAGTTATATCAACTTAAGGTTTAGTGACTTTATTTATGACAATGAGTTTGGAAGGAAAGACTTGATAAAATTCATATTATGCAAACTTACTTTTAATTTATTTATCATAGAATTTCTAGATAAATTAGTAGGAATAACATGATAATTAATAATTAATGAACTTAAAAAGCATTGAAGTGATTTTTGTGACTTTCGACATTTAGACTAGTTGTGATGATGTATTCACATAAGTTATCACCCACTATATTGATTTTAAGTAGAATATTAAATAAAAAAATTTATAATTTCATGAGATTGTCTATCCTCATTATGACTCTCTATATATGAGTGTTTGTCAAAGATATTTAGAGAATATGATATTCAAAATAAAAATTTTAGTATTATATTTGTTAATGCTTCAAATATAAGTATTGTGATTAATATGTTTGTGATAATTATTAGAGATGTATCATTAGGTGATACATCTCTAATAACCTGGCCCAGCATGGTTTAAAATAACCGGGCCCGGCACGGCCCGCAGGCACGGCGGGTCGTGCCGTGCCTTGCCGGGCCCGCTCGGGCTTGCCTGTCCGAGTAGTTCGGGATACGGGGGATTGCGGGTCGGGTCGAATCAGACCCGACCCACGGTCTTTTTTTGTGGGAGGGGCATCGTGGGGTCGGGCTCACGGGACACCCGGCACGGGACAAACCCGTGCTGGTGTGCCGTGCCACAGGCCGAACCGTGCCGGGTCAGGCACGGCATGGCACGGGCTAGGCACGACACGGCACGGCTCGTGCCTAACCCGGGCACGGCACGAGCCCGGGCATGGAATTTTTTCGTGTCAGGCCGGTCCACGCATGGCTGAACCGTGTTGTGCCTCGTGTAGGGCCGGGCCGGCCCGGCCCGATTGACACCTCTAAAATTAGGTACTTAAAATATTGGTCCGTCATTCCCTCTCTTTATTATCTAGCTACCTGCATGAATCATAGGTGTTGGGTAATTGCACTTCCACTGTAGTGAGATTAAAAATAGAAACAACAAAAAACACAGAAAAACAAACAATATAATCCCAATTCAGCAAGCATCCACGACAAAATCAAAAATGAGAAAATCAACACCGATAATAACATGGTTCGCTAGTTGCTCAATACGACTAGCTACCTCCACCAGAAAATACTTATGCGTTATCGATTAAAACCAAAATGAAAATGTATTACTGTATGCAGCACACAGCAATCACGAAAATTCACGCAGAGAGAAGATAGGGACGATGAACAGTTCCACGGGTCAAAAATAGCCGCCCGAAAAATAAAATTACAAATCATTTTATTAAATAAAAACATCAGATTCATTTAACCGCAGCGGGTCAGATCATGGAACGGGTCAGGCTCTGCTCCAAAATTTTTGGCCCGCTGACCGATCAGCGGGACCTCCGTTATTGTGCTACTGTTACATCCCCGGGCTTTTAATATTTCCTTTCCTGCACTTACATGAAAATATTAAAACAAAAAAATATTTTGTTATACAAACAGATTATTAAATAAAAACAAATTACATATACAACAATAGGGTTAAGGTGAAATGGGTAGAGATTATTTTGACATGCATATCCAAGTGCATGAACTAGGAATACCAACCTAAAGGGTTCATTCATGAAAAAATGAGTATGTTATATACATACTACAATACTAGGTATAGTAGTAGTTGATCTGTGCCTGAGTATGGATATGGACACCACATTCAGAGACAATGACTTCTTCATTCAATTAGATAGGAAAAAATGATGGGATGAACCATAAAATAGTAGTGGACTATCTCGGTACTTAGATACTGATTACTACTCAATCCTATCACATAATGATAACAAGAACCTTGATATTTTATAATGATAAAAATTATATGAGTTCGCATATTCCATGTTATCCAAGATGACACAAAATCTACTAACTCCCACATTGTCAAACATAACAATAGAGTTTGCTTTTTCTGTTGTAGTCAATATCATTTTGGATAGGAGATCTAAACTATGACTAGATATCATTGAGGTACTAGCATGCATAAATAATTGAGAGGATTTGAGATTAGGCATCCAGGATCATGCTAGAATAAGAGTAGATGAGTTGTTGGTAGATGATGACTCCTGAAATGTTGAGGATTTTGAGCCAACATCTAGTGATATCATCATATGCTTATGCAATAATGAGTAGTTGCATACTTACATTGATTGACATTGAGATTGAGCTTGCATGATTATGATTGATAATTTTTATTTTATATTGTTGTTGTAACATTGTGTTATTTTTTTTTGGATTGGATGATAGATATATATTTTTTTGATTATTAAAATTTGTTATTTGTGTTAATGATTTTATTTTTTTGTGATTTATGTGAAATAATATAATGGTGTAACTCATAAATGAAAACTTACAATTTTAAATTTGCAAAAAAAAAATTAAAATCATAAACCACAACCGAAGACCGGTCGACCATGCTGGCAGCCTTTGAGCATGACCCGACATAGCCAGGCTCAACCCAACCTTACTTTGCCCAGAATTGGGCTGGCCGAGTCGTGCCAGGTTGCCAATATTTAAGTTGTGCCATTCTAGTCCCATCATGGTATGGTGGCCCGACTAGGCCACCAAAAATTGAGTCATGTCTGCATGGCACGACCCATTTGACATCTCTATATTGACTCTCAATTGATATTATGAGGTAAATAGAATATTATACTAAGTGTTTCATCTTTAGTGAGAGATTCACTTATCATATTATTGGGCAGTGATAATTAAGCCATGTGTTATGTGTTGATAGATGTGATTAATATGGTTTTGACAATCATGAGTTACATTTAGCCATATGGTTGTCATCGGTGAAATACAAAAGAAAATATATTAAAACTGTGTAAATATCGTACTAATGAAGCCAAAATTGGAAATACTTTTGTTATCACATTAATTCTCATTGAAAAAGATACTAGATGTCAGATAATAAGAATGCATATTTAAAGCAACATTAAAGGATAATTAATGAATTGTCTAAAAGATAATGACTTGTGAATAACCTTCGAGTAGAGATAATATGTTGTCTCAATGTTCAAGTACCAAGAAGACTATTATTAGGAAGGGCTCAATGCTTGATAACCACCTTGCATGTTGGTATGGTAATAGGTCATTCCACTATTATTCAACCTTTATTTTATGACTGAGCATAATCATAACAAGACTATTTATGAATTCCATCATAAATAAAGTGATAAATAATAACTATAATCTAAGCTTCAAGACTTGAATTATGTTGATCTTGCCTACTAGAGCAACTATTAATTATCATTTACTAACTATATATTGTATGTGTAATCCTTGTGGGATCGATATTTGGACTAAAAATCAACTTTTTTATTTGTATGACTCATATAGTTGCATAATGATCTTGGACAAGAGACCCTCACCCAACTAGCTTCTATGATGCACCTAACCATAAAGTTAGGTATTGTCATAAAGTCTGAACATACAATAATCAAGTCCATGGGATAGAAAAATGGGGCATTTGAACTACAAAAGCTTGAAGCTCATTAGTTAAAAGAAGATGATGTCTAGCTTACCTTTAAAAATTTAAATCTCAACCTCATTCTGTGGCAACTCAGTAATCAAAAAATTGGCCAAACAACCATTCCCAAAAGGGATTGCTTGTAGATCATCTTCAACACTTGATGCATTCCATATTGATATTTGTGGACTAATGTCAGCCCTATCTAATGTTGACAATAACTACTTCATGTTGATTTGGATGATCATACTAACATGATATGGGCGTACTTTATACTATTCATATCATAAACCTTTGTAGCATTTCTGAAATTCCAAAGCATGGTTGGTTAAAAGATAAATTTGAAAGCTTATAAAATCCATTAGAAGTGATAGAGAATATGAGTTTCTTTCAAAAAAAATACTGATTACTATAGAAAAAAGAATACTAAGATAATTTTCAATCCTTTATACTTTTCAACAGCATGGACTGGTAGAGGAAAAAAATAGAATAGTAGTGGAAATGTCGAGACTAAGCTAATTGAAATGAACTTGCTGAAAATCTTTTGGGCAGATGTAGTAAACATGACTATTTATCTTTTTAATATAAGTACAACTTCATATCTACAAAACTTTACACCAATGCAAGCATGGAGTGGGTAGAAACCTGCAATATATCACTTGAGAGTGTTTGGCTGCATTTGCTACTCTCAAGTACCCAAGTAAAGAAGAAAAAACTCCATAATGTCATCTAGAAATGTATTATAGTATGATACAATCTTAACTATAAATGTTATTGACTATATACCTTAGGTGATAACATTTTTGAAATAAGAAAAAATATATTGTTTGATGAAGACTTAAACTGGAGAAATTAAGTTCAACAACCAAATCCTCTACTTGGATTTGTAGGATTAAATCAACCTCAATAAAAATCAATTCTCATCAATACTAAAGTTGATGATTCAACAAAGTCTATTTATATAATTCCAAATATCTATTCTTATTCTTCTTCTTTTTTCTTATTTTTCTTTTTTGTCTTCTAAGTCGCAGCCTCCTACTTATACCCTCTCTTGTTCTACACTAGTTAAGTACACAGCCTTATTTGATATTTATGAAAGGTATAACAACACTAATGTAGAGCTTGTGAATTTTGAAGAGGCTATACAACATCATGAATAGATAGTTTCCATGGAGAAAGAAATAGAGCCATTAAGAAAATTGAGACTTGGATCCCATTAAAATACAAGAAAAAACACATATTTGGAGTCAAATGACTATTCAAAAAATAATTTTTTCAATAATAAAAAACTAATTTTTGAAGAGTGATTGATAGCTAAAGATTACTTACAACAAGCTAGCACAACTTATTTGAGACCTTTGCTCTAGTAGCTCAAATGGAGACTATGAGATTAGTGATAGATTGGCAGATTAGAGGAGATGGCCACTATACCAACTTGATATTAAGTTAACATTTTTGAATGGTGGATTAGAAAAAGTATATATTCATCAACTTTTTGGGTTTATAGTAAAATGATTTGAGAATTATGCATCCAAATTAAACAAAGCTCCATTTGGGTTGAAACAAGTGCATAGTGCTTGGTATACACAACTAACCTTATATCTACTGGAATAAGGATTCACCATAAGTTTGAGTGAACCCCACATTGTTTGTAAAAAAAATGATACTTTGGGAATGCTAATTGTAGCCATGTGTGACGATAATATTATATTCTCAGACATTAGTGTAGATATGATAAATCTCTTTAAAAGATATATGATAGAGAAGTATGCAATGTTTGATATGAAACTTGTCAAAATTTCTTTTTGGGAATAAAAGTACTCCAAAGCAATAAAAACGTATTCATCATCCAATCTAAATATATACAAGCCATCTTTAAAGAAGTCTGGAGTGGATAACTATAAACCAGTCTCCACTCCATTGATTGCAAACTAAAAACTTAAGTCTTCTACTTGAAGATTGGTGGATGGAAGTTTATATAAAAGCTGAGTTTGAAGTCTTGTATATGTTTCAACAACTAGACTAGACATAGTCTGCTCAGAAAACCCACTATCTCAATTCATGTATTCTCCAAATCATTGGCACCTTGGAGGAACAAACATAGTTTTGAGATATCTTAAAGGTACTTTTACACCTTAGTTGAAGATATTTCAAAACTATGGATATGAGGCTATTTGATCACTACGATAGTAATTGAGTAGGCTATCTAGATTAGTATAGAAGCATGTCCGAGTATGTACTTTTCTTTCTTGGAACTATAGTTTTATCATGGACTTCAAAAAAAAAGCCCATTATGGCTTTGTCTGTGACTCAAGCAGAATATATTACTACTTCTCTAGATAGACCTAAAGCAATCTAGTTAAAAAGACTACAGTTGATGCTACAAAGATCTATTGTAATAACAAGTCCATCATTGCCATTGCTAAATTTGTTACCCCCCATAGCCAAACAAAATACCTAGCTTAGAAATCTTACTCACCTATTGCAACACTAAAGCTCAAATTGCTAATATACTAACAAAGCCCTTGCCAAAGAAGAAGCACCGTTATTTCAGAGACTTGCTCAAGCTAAAAGATTATTTCATTGATAGGGAGTCACTATTAAAGCAAAATTAATAATCATTAAACACAAGCACATGGTTATAAATGCTTTATAGTTGTGTTTTCTATTTATTTTCTTATTGCATTTTTCTTTTATTTATTATTTTATTTTTTTCAAGTTTATTATTGTATGATGTCTTTTAATATATGTAAAAATAATATAGGTAAATAAATGTGATTTTTATTGTTCAATTTTCAATAAGAAACATATAGTTTTTGGATCTTTTCCCTCTTTTTTTGCTGAAAAAGTACTCAAAATCCATACCCATTTTAAACATTTCAATTAAAAATGCATATTTAAAAAATCTAAAATGAATTTTTGAAATTTCTAATTTTTAATAACTAATATTTATTCTTTATCTCATTTGTCATCCTTTCTTCCTTCTTTACCTTCTTTATCATTTCATGCCTATCTCTCTCTCTCTCTATTTATATATTTTTTATTTATCTATCTTTTTATCTCTCTATCTATATCCATCTCTTTCTCTCATTCTATTTTCCCCACCCCCTTTATATACCTCTCACCCTCTTTCTCATCTCTTTCTTTCTCTCGCTCTCAATTACTACCACTATGTTCTGATAAAATAAAGCATAATATTAAACCTAGTTTCATAACATTTACCAAACCAAAATTTGGTTAATTAATTTTTCTCAATTTCAAATAATTTTATTTAACTCCTTTTAAAACTATTATCGTACAAAATGGAATCCAAACGATATATTTTTGGCTTCAAAATACATTTCATATTTCTTTAAAAATTAAACTTCTATTTTAACAAAATTTAATTTTTCAAATTTCATGATAAAATTTTTCAATTAGCCCTCATTAATTTTCTGAATTATGTTTTTAAATTTTTAAAATCCAAAATTTTAATTACAATTATGTCCAAACTATTTTATGTTTAAATCAAAATTTTTATTTTTTGCTCTCACAAGATATATATTATTGATTCTCAAAATAATTATCCAAAATTATTTTGACAATAAATCCTAGTTCAGCCAATTACTATTTTGCATAGAATTGATAGAATAGACAAACAAATACAACAAAAAATATAACTAAAATAATTAACAAACAATAGTACAATACAACTACAAGTCTAGATTAAAAGAAAAGTTATAGATTATTAAAAAAATAGAACCCTTAGCAATAATTTAAAATAAAAAAAATCAATCTCAAAGCATTAAAATAAATTAGATAATAAATAGAACACAAGATAAAATGAATTTAGGATTATGAAGAATTACAAAACTAAAAATTTTATTTTATAGAAGAAAAAACAAATATCCCAACTGGATTTTTGATGTGGTCAAGGTGAAATTTTATCTACCCACTTAAAATTCACTTTTCTTACTTATCAACTCTATACTTACTTATGTTTTTACTAAGTCCTATGAGATTTTATACATTACAAACTTATCAAATTTGATTGGATTTGTCATAACATCTAATAGGTTCTCAACAATGTGAATCTTTTACATATCCACACTTCCTTCAATATTTTTTTGTACAAAGTGATATTATACTCTGACATATTTTGTCTTTGGGTGAAAATTGCATTCTTTTGTAAGTATAGAGTACTATGACTATCACAAAATAGGATAATTTTATTTTATTTGTGTTCAAGCTTTTCTTGGTGTGAATCTTTTACATATCCACACTTTTTTCAATTTTTATTTCGTACAAAGTGATATTGTATTCTGATATATTTTGTCTTTGGGTGAAATATTGCATTCTTTTGTAAGTATAAAGTACTATGACTATCACATAATAGAATAATTTTATTTTATTTGTGTTCAAGCTTTTCTAGTAGTATCTACAACTAGATTACCTCTTTACTTGCTTATGTAGCTATAATATACTATACATTTATCATAAAAGTAGACATAATAGACTATAGCTTTAAAACTAAACTTGCAGCTCATCTTATAAAAGTGAAAACATAGCCGATGATGAACTAATTATTGTTAAGATCCCCTACATAGTTTGCATCAATATAGCCTATGACATTAAGGTTTGAACCTTTTTAACATAATGTAGTATTATATGTTGATGCATATGATACTCAAGACATCTCTATCATTTCTTTTTTAGTGCTAGGATACATATTTGAGGATGACTTGAAATTAATAAGAAATCAAATAAAAATTAGTTTACTACCTTGCATGTTGAATAATCAAAAAATTTTGTTAAAATAGTTTTTTTGAGAGAACCAACCATGCCTTCAATTCTTGGATTTTACATTTGTTGAATCGTACTACCAATATATATCATCCATATACAATAATAAAATAATGAGGTTATTTTTATTCTCAAACTTCTTGTATTATTTACAATAATCTAATCTTAGTCAATTATCCCCAAAGATAATAGTGAAGGAATCAAACATTTTATACCAAAAACTTGGTGTCTATTTTAGAGGATATAAAGATTTGTTCAACAAACAAACTAAGTTCTTCTAGCCTATTTTAGAAAAACCTTTTGATTAATGTATATAAATTTCTTCTTGAAGTTCTCTATAAAAAATATAGTTTTGATATCTAACTACTCTAAATGTAAATCAAACATAGTATACAAAACCATCAATACTATTATTATAAGTTGAACTACTAGAAAAAAAACTCATTAAAATCAATGTTCTTTTTGAGCATATCCTTTTACCAACAATCATGCATGATACGAATCTACTTGATCATTACTATCCCAATTGATCTTGTAGACTTATTTGTTACCAATTACTTTTCTTCCAAGTGATAATGATACTAACTTCCATGTCTTGTTCTTGTGTAGAGCTTGAATTTCTTCTTACATTTTCCCTCATCCATAAAGATGTATCTGAGCTTCTTGTAGCATCATTAAATATTATTGGTTCTTAATCCTTTATTAAGAAATAATAGCAATTTTATTTTTTGTAACATACTTTGAGTTCCAGGCTAGGACTCTTTTGTCATGAGTTGACCGACTAACTTTTGGAGTCTCATACTCGACTTATTCTTATACCTCATGCTCTAGTACTTTCTATATAGATACTAGAGTTTCTTGTATCCGATTATTTTACATTATATATTTGTAGTTTCTAAAATTTCTTTTGACATGATACCATTATATCCATTCTTTATAGTTGATTTTATACAAAGATCATATTCTTAATTATAATGACCTCGCGAGTAGTGGGAGTCCACATGTCGTACCCCTTTACCCTTTTAGCATGCCATAAACTTTATAGATTTTGGATCCAACTTTGTTCTTTCATTGTGTAATCTACTAGCTTCACCGTCCACATCTCCATCAACATCATTAAATCAATCATTGTTGTTGGTGAATAATTTAACACATAACAAGTAGTATTATCTGCTTACACCCAAAAAGAGTTGGGTAGATGTATAGTTCTCAACATAGCTCTCATTCATTCTACAATAGTTTTGTTCATTTATTCAACCATTCCATTTTGTTGTGGTGTGTATGTGATTTTGAACTGTCATTTGATATATTTTTACCTACAAAGGGTAAGAAATTTACCATCCAATTAGTCTCTTCTATTATTCGTCCTCAAACACTTACTCAATTTCTTGGATTCAAGTTTCACCTACTCAATTTCTTGGATTCAATTAGTCTTTTATTATTATTATTATTATTATTATTATTATTATTATTCTTCTACTTCTTTTTTTTCATCTACTTTCTTCCCACCACCACCTTTTTTTTTTCTTCTTCTTCCCATTCTTTTTCCTTTTATTATTATTATTCTTCATTTTATTATTATTATTATTATTATTCTTCTTCTTCTAATTCTTCTTTTTCTTACTTTTCTTCTTCTTTTCCATCTTCATGTTCCTCTTCTTTATCAGCATATTCTTCCTCTTCTTATTGTTCACTAACTTTTTATTCTAATTTATTTTCTTCTTTCCTTCTTTTTCTGCTTGTTGTTGTTGTTCTTCATCTTATTCTTTTTCTTCCATTTTTTCTTCTTTTTTTTTCTTTTTCTGTCTTCTTTGTCTTCTTCTTCTACCTCTTCATTTTCTATATATTTTTTTTGTATTTTTTTTCTTATTCTTGTTCTTGTTCTTGTTCTTATTCTTATTGTTCATCTTCTTCCTCTTATTTCTATATCACTTCTTATTCTCCAATTTCTTTTTCTTCAAGTTCATCATCATCATCATCATCATCTTTTTCTTCAACTTATTATTCTTCTTTTTATTCTTAAATCTTATTTTTATTTATATTCTTCTTGCTCTTGTTCATCATCATCATCATCATCATTTAGTTTTTTTTAACTTCATCTAATTCATATTTTTCCTTATATTCTTCATCTTCTACTTTTTCTTCATCTTCTTCCTCTTCTTCTTCTTTATCTTCTTTTCCATATTCTTCTATATTTTTTCTTCTCTTTCTTCTTATTCTTATTCTTATTCTTCTTCTCATTCTTTTTCTCCATCTCCTTCTTATTATTATTCTTCTTCTACTACTTCATCTACTACTACTACTACTACTACTACTACTACTACTACTACTACTACTACTACTACTACTACTACTACTACTACTACTACTGCTGCTGCTGCTGCTGCTGCTGCTGCTGCTGCTTCTTCTTCTTCTTCTTCTTCTTCTTCTACAACAACAACAATAACTACTACTACTACTATAGCTTTTTCTCATTATTATTAATGTTATTATTATTATTATTATTATTATTATTATTCTTTTTCTACTTCTTATTTAGCTTCCTCTTCTTCTTATTGCATTATTCTTGTTCCTCTTATTTATCTTCTTATTGTTCACCCACTTCTTCTTCTTTTAATTTCTTCTACTTTTTTTCATTATTATTATTATTATTCTTCTTTTTCTTCTTCATCTTTCTCTTTTTCTTCTCATTCTTCTTCTTCTTCTTATTTATTTCTTTTTATTTTTCTTCTTCTTCTAGTCCTTCTTGTTTTTCTTCTTTTATTTCTTCATCTTCTCTTTATCCTTCTTCTCCTTCATCATTTTTTTCTTCATCATCATCATCATCATCTTCTTCTTCTTCTTCTTTTAATTATTCTTTTGCATATTCTTTATCTTCTTCATTTCCCTCCTATTCTTCTTAATTTTTTTCTTATTCCTCTTATTCAAAATTTTCTTTTTTTTACTCTTCTTCTTCTTCTTCTTCTTCTTTTTCCTCTTCTTTCTTTGCTTCCGATTCTTCATATTCTTCCTCTTCTTTTTCTTCAACTTCTTCAACTTTTTTCCACTTATTCTTTTTTATCTACTTATTCATCCTCTTCTTCTTATTCCTATTCTTATTCTTCATCATTTTCTTCTACTTCATCTTCTTCTTTTCTTCTTCTTTTTATTATTCCTTTTCATCATCATCATCATCATCATCATCATCATCATCATCTACTTCTTTATCTTTTTATTCTTATTCTTCTTATTCTTATTTCTCTTTTTTTAATCATTTTCTTCTTATTCATCATCCTTATCTTCATCTTTTTCATCTTTTTTCTATTCTTTTCCATCTCCTTATTATTATTATTATTATTATTCTTCTTCTTCTTCTTATTCATCTTATTGGTCTTCCTCTTCATGATCTTCCTCTTCCTCTTCTTCATTCTCATTTTATTCTTCATTTTTTTCATCTTTTATTTCTTCTTCTTCTTCTTAATATTATTATTTTTTTATTATTACTTTTTTTAAACTTCTTTTTCTTTATCATCTTCCTTTTATTCTTCTACCTTTTCTTCTTCTTCCATTTATCATATAGCAAGTATTATTACTATTATTATTATTATTATTATTCTTTTTTTTATTCTTCTTCTCCTTCATTTTCCTCTTCTTCTTTTTCCTATTATTTTTCTTTGTCCTCTTCTTCTTCTTCTTCTTCTTCTTCTTTAACTTCTTACTCTTTTATCAATTATTCATCTTCTTTTTCTTCTTCTTCCTTTTCTTCTTCTTCCTCTCCCTCTTCTTCTGTTTCTTCTTCCTCTTCTTTTTTTTCCTCTTCTTCTTCTTCTTCTTCTTCTTCTTCTTCTTCCTCTTCTTCTTCTTCTTCTTCTTCTTCTTCTTCTTCTTCTCCTCCTTCTTCTTCTTCTTCTTCTTCTTCTTTCTCTTCATGTTCTTCTCCTTCTTCTTCTTTAGCCTCTTTTTTATTTATTCCACTTCTTCTTCTTATTCAACCTCTTTTATTTCTTCCACTTCATCATCATCATCATCATCTTCTTCTTCTTCTTCTTCTTCTTCTTTCTCTTAATTATATTTCTCTTCTTATTCATCATCATCATCATCATCATCTCCCTCTTCCTCTTCTTATCCTTCATCAACAACAACAACATCTTCTTATTCCTCTTCTTCTTTCTTGATTTTTTTTCTTTTTCTTCATCATCATAATCTTATACTTATTTTTCTTCTTCTCATTTATTTTCTTCTTCCTCTTATACTTATTCTTCTTCTTCCTTATCATTTTCTTCCTTTTCTTCTCCATCTTATATTTCTTCATTGTGTTTTTCTTCTTCTTCTTCTTCTTCTTCTTCTCATTCTCCTTCTTTTTCTTTATCTTCTTTAATTCTTATTCTCCTTCTTGTTCTTCTTGTTGTTCTTCTTTTTCCAATTATTATTCCACTCATTCTTCATCCTCTTATTTTTCTACTACTACTACTACCACTTATTATTATTATTATTATTCTTCTTCTTCTTGTTCTTGTTATTCTTTCTATTCTTCTTATTCCTCTTCTTCTAATTCATTTTCTTCTTCTTGTATTTCTTTTTTTTACATTTTTTCTTCTTATTTTTCTTCTTCTTCTTCATATTCTTATTCAACCTCTTCATCTTCTTCTATACTTCTTTTCCTCTTATTTTTCTTCTTCCACTTCTTCTTCTTCTTTCTATTCTTCTCCATCCTTTTATTATTCATCCTATTTTTTCTTTCTTTTCTTCTTCATCTTTTTTTTCTTCTTATTTTTATTATTTATCATCTTTTTATTCTTGTTCTTCTTTTTGTTCTTTTTCATTATGTACTTCTTCTTCCTCTTTTCTTCTTCTTCTTCTTGCTTTTTTTTTCTTCTTTTTCTTCTTCTTCTACCGCTTCTTCTTCTTATGCCTCTTCTTCTTCTTCTTCTTCTTCTTCTTCCTCCTCCACCTCTCTCTTCTTCTTCTTCTTCTTCTTCTTTTTCTTCTTCTTATTGATCAAATTCTATGCCCTTTCCACTTCTTCTTCTAATTTTTCCTCTTCTTCTTCTTACTCTTCTTCTTCATCTTTTTATTCTTCCACTTTTTCTTTTTCTATGTCTTCTTTATATTCCTTTTCATCTTCTTCCTCTTTTTTTTCAACTACATATTCTTCTTTTACCACTTATTCCTCTTCTTCCTCTTTTTATTTTGATTCTTCTTCTTCCTCTTATTCTTTCTCTTCATCTTTTTCTTCCTCTTTTTTTTTCTTCTTCCATTTCTTCTTCTTTCATTTTTTTTATTTTCTCTTCTTCTTCCACTTCTTCTTGCTCCCCCCTTTCCTTTTCTTCATCATCATCATCTTATTATTCAACTACTTTCTCGTATTCTTTCCCACCTTCTTCTTCTTTATCATTCCTATTCTTCTTCTAGTTATTCCAATTTTTTTATTTTTATTCTTGTTCTTATTCTTCTTCTTCTTTATCTTCTCCTTCTTATTTTTCTTCCTTTTCTAATTCTTTTTCTTATTCTTTCTTCTCTTCTAATACATCCTTTTTTTTCTTCCTCATCTTCTTCTTCCTTTTTTTTTCTTTTTCTTTTTTCTCTTCTTATTCTTATTATTCCTATTCTTATTCTACGTCTTCTTGTACTTTTTTTTTCTTCTTCTTCATCTTGTTCTTGTTTTTCTAGTTCTTCCTCTTTCTCTTCTTCTTATATAATTTCTTCTTCTTCCAAATATTATTCTTCCTATTCTTCTTCATCCTTTTTTTATTCTCTTATTCTTCTTTATCTTCATCTTCATCTTCTTCTTTTTCTTTTTATTTTAATTCTTCTTGTTCATCATCATCATCATCATCTTCTATTTCTTCTTCTTCATCTATTTCTTCCTCGACCTCTTCTTCTTTTTCTTCTTTTTCTTCAACTTCTACTTCATCCTTTTCTTTTTTTTCTTCTATTTATTTTTCCTTTTCTTCTTGTTCTTCATCTTCTACTTCTTCTAGTTCTTCTTCTTCTTCCTCTTATTCTTCCTATTTCTCTTTTTATTGTTCTCTCACTTCTTCTTCTAATTTCTTGTATTTTTTCCTTCTTGTTTCTCTTATTCTTCCTACTCTTCCTATTATTCTTCTTCTTCTTCTTCTTCTTCTTCTTCTTCTTCTTATTCTTGTACATTTTCTTCTTCTTCTACTTCATTTTCCTCATCTTTTTCTTCTACCTCTTTTTGTACATTTTCTTCTTCTTCTAGTTCTCATTCTTATTGTTCTTCTTCTTTCTCTACTTTTTATATCACTCGTTCTTCAAATTATTATTCTTCATGTTCTCCCCACCCTCATCATCATCATCATCATCATCATCAACTTCTTGTTCTTCTTCTTCTTCTTCTTCTTCTTCTTTTTTATTCTTCTTGTTCATCATCATCATCATCATCATCAATTTCTTCTAGTTTTTCTTTTACTTCATCTAATTCTTCTTCTTCCTCCCTCTTATTTTTCCTCTTCTTCTTCTTCATATTCTTCTGCTTCTTCTTCTTCTCCATATTCTTCTATTTTTTCTTTCTTCTTTTCTTTATTATTATTATTATTATTATTATTATTATTATTATTATTATTCTTCTTCTTCTTCTTTGTCTTCTTCTTCTTCTTCTCTTTATTATTATTATTATTAGTATTATTATTAGTATTATTATTATTATTATTATTATTATTCTTCTTCTTATTCTTCTCTTTCTTCCTATTCATCTTCTCTATCTATTCCTTCTTATTCTTCTTCTTTTTTCTTCTTCATTTACTACTACTACTTCTTCTTCTTCTTCATTTCTTCTTCTTCTTCTTCTACTACTACTATAGTTTTTTTCTTATTTCTTATTCTTATTCTTATTCTTATTCTTATTCTTCTTCTTTTACTTCTTATTTTTTTCCTCCTCCTCATCATCTTCTTCTACTTCTTATTTTTCTTTCCCTTCTTCTTCTTAGCCTTTTCTTGTTCCTTTTTTTTATCTTCTTTTTCTTCTTCATCTTCTTATTGTTCTCACACTTCTTCTTCTTATTCTTCTAATTTCTTTTTTTTTTGCTTCTTATTCTTCTTCATATTTTTATTCATCTACCTCTTCTTCTTCTTTATTTCTTTTTATTCTTATTCTTCTTGTCCTTGTTCTTCTTCTTTTTTTTCATCATCTTTTTTTTTCTCCTCCTTCATATTATTCTTCTTCTTTCTTCTCCTCTTTTTTTTCTAGTTCTTCTTCTTCTTATTATTTGTGTTTTTCATCTCTTCTTCTTATTACACTTTTTCTTTATCTTCTTCTTCATTTCTTCTTCTTCTTCTTCTTCTTCTTCCTCTTCTTCTTCTTCTTCCACTTCTTCTTCTTCCCATTCTTCTAATTCAACATCTTCTTCTTATTCCCCTTCTTCTTTTTTATCTTCTCATTTATCATCTTCTTCTTATTCTTCTTCTTTTTTTTCTTTTTCTTCTTCTTTTTTTTTCATTTTCTTCTTCTTCTTTTTCATTTTCTTCTTCTTCTTTCCCCCTTCCTTATTTTGTTCTTCCTCTTTTTCTTCTTCTTCTTCTTCTTCTTTCTCTTATCCTTCTTCCTCTTTTTCTTTTTTCTTTTTTCTTTTTTCTTTTCCACTAATCCACTTCTTCTTATTCATCTTCTTTTTCTTCATTTTCAACTTATTTTTTTTCTTCTTATCAACTTCTTATTCATGTGCTTCGATATTTCCTTCTTGTTTTTTTATTCTTATTTTTTCCTTTCTTTTTCTTTTTCTTCTTCTTCCTCTTTTACTTCTTATTCTTCTACTTCTTATTCCCCATCTACTTCTTAAACATTTCCATTCTTGCCATCACCCTCCTCTTTTTCTTATCCATCCTCCTCCTCATCTTTTTTTCTTCTTCTTCTTGTTGTTGTTGTTATTATTATTATTATTATTATTATTATTATTATTATTATTATTTCTCTTCTTATTTTTTTTATTCTTATTCTTGTTTTTATTATTATTTTTCTTTGTTTTCTTGTTTCACCTCATCATCTTCTTCAACTTCTTATTTTTCTTCTTCACTACAAGAAAATATCAATTTAGTTAGGGATCAATGCCTAGCTAAATAGATAGGGATTAGCTAGGGAATAGCAAAGGATTTTTGATGTTACATTGAATTAAAAATTAGCTATGGAATTTTGCTATTGAAAATATTTCGTCGCTATTTTATTCGTAAATTTCCACGCAAAAAAAACATAAATTTTGCGACGAATTTATTGACGAAATTTCCATAGATAATTAGATCTAGAAATATTCGATCACTATTTTTTCATAGATTTCAGTGCAATGTAAAGCCGCAAATATCACGACGGATTTAGCGATGCAATTTTCCTAGCTAATTACATCCAAAATATAGCTACGGATTTAGAGATGGAATTCCCTAGCCAATACATCCTGAATATAGTGACGGATTTTGCAATAGATTTTGCGATGAAATTTTTCTAGCTAATTATATCCGGAATATAGTGATGGAATAACGACAAAATTTCCCTAGCTAATTACATCAGAGATATAGCAACGGATTTAGCGATAAAATTTCTTTAGCCAATTTCATCAAAGATATAGCGACATATTTAGTGATGGCTAATTACATCTAAGATATAACGACAGATTTAGTGAAGGAAATTTCCCTAGCTAATTACATCCTGGATATAGTAACGGATTTAGCGAGGTAATTTTATTAGCTAATTAGATCCTGAATATAACGACAGATTTAGTGACAGAATTTTCTTAGCTAATTACATCCTAGATATAGCGGCGGATTTCACGATGGAGTTTCCCTAGCTAATTAGATCAAGACAAAATCCATTCATAAATAAATATCTGAATTTATTTTTTTACAATTTTATAAAAAAATTAGAAGTGATTATATCTTAAATTTTTATTTTCTCAAAATATATGCATTTAGCTAGTGATTTTTCTCAAAATAAACACTTCAAAGATTCAAATTTATAATGACTAAAAGATTCAAAATTTATACATTTATAATTATTTCATATTATATTAATACAAAATAAATTGAATTTTTAAAAATTTATAACCATAATACATACATACATACACACATACACATATATATAATGGTTATATCAGAAAAGCCTATATATGTTTTAAAATTAAATTATGGAAATTTATAATTTATTTATAAAATTTAATAAAATAGAATTGATGAAAATTATTTTAAAAATAATCTTATATTAGTATTTTTGAGTAAATAGAAAATAACAAATTTCAAAAATCTAGCTTTGGGATTGGGTGCTAGAATTACAAAAATTTCCAAATATTATCATATTTTTGATTAATGGCATAAAATATTAGAATAATGTTACAATATTTTTAATTTAATGTTTTTTTAATTAATGATGATGATTACTAATCACATAATAAATTAATTTGTTTCAATTTTTTGAAGTAACATCATGATTGTAACCATAAAAAATTTAAAATGTTCAATTAAAAATTAAAAATTTAATAATTTTATCAATATATTTATTATTGATAAACATAAATATAATTTAATCAATATACATTTAAATTAAATTTTATTGACAAACATAAATAAAATGATTAAATGTATCTAATGGATGGAGACTTGGGAGCTCATGATTTTGAGACTATCAATATTTAGTGAGGGAAGGTTCAAGTTGACTCAGGTTGGCGAGGGGAAGAGGAAGAGCACATCTTGGAAATGTGCTGCCACAGGCTGTGGCAATAGACGATCGGAAGTTCTACGAGGATATTTAGGTTATGTTTATACGGGCGTAGTTTGGTTTTTACAGAATATTCGGGTTTAGTTTTTTATTAATTTTCCACCAATTTTTCTTCTTTTCTCTTCTATTTTCATATTACTTGTATGATTTTGACTCTACACCATTAATGAAACAATAAATGATTAGTGTAAACTTTGTTTTTTTACTGTTTAATTTTTTAGGGTTTTATGGATTTCAAATACTAAATATTTGCATATTATTTTATGCTTTTGTAACTTAAGAAAAATAATTATGCTTAATGTTTTCTGCTTCTGTAACTTGGGAAAAAACAAATCCTAATGTTTATGAGTTATATTTTTGTTGTCTCTGAATATGATTACAATATGGAAAGGTATCCAATTAAATAATGGCAATTGATATGTTATTATACTTTTTTTGGTAAGTTACTTGTGCCATATAAGTGTGAGAAACAATCAAAGGTGTAAATATCATTAGTAGAAGCGGAATATTGGTCCGTGTTTGTTTGCATTTACTTGTGAACTCACTTGGTTGAGATACTTGTTGAAGAATTGACAAGTTTCTCATTTGGAAGTAGCAAATTTATGTTGTGACCGCCACATAACCTTGCACATTGCTATCAACTTGGGTTTCCATGAGCATAAGAAATATATTGAATTAGATTGTCACATAATCAATTAAAGAATCCAAATTGGAAAGTCAAAACATCTTATATGTAACCATGAAAGCAAATCACAAATTTATTCACTAGGCAATTATAAACCCTAGTTATTCACAAGCACCTTAGGATATTGGGAGTTATTGACAAACATAATTCAACTTGAAGAGACGTGTTAAAGTAAATAAAATATGCATTCAATTAGCATTCACATTTAATTAATATTCAAATTAGGTATAGGAGTGATTTGTAGATCAAACATTCAACAGGCATTTAGGCTAGAGTAATTTTAGGATTGTGACTTTTTCATGACTTTATGTATAACTAAAATTGCTTTTTTTGCACTTGTATACAATAGGTATCCTTATATAATTCAATCATTTAAATACACAATAGCTCTTTTCCATAATTACTAGTGTAGTTTGGGCTTTTCTTTGTGATCAAATTAAGCTCGTGCATGATTTAATGACATTCATATTATGAACCAGAGATAAGTAGTACTCATGATTATCACAATATAAACTAGGATCAATAAACATGGAAAAGAGTAGTTGATGTGAGTAGGTAATATTTTTTATTATGTTAGAGCTCATAATTTTAAAAATGCATACCTATCCAATTATTTACTAGGACAATAGATTAATAAAATTTTAATTTTAATAAGATATTCTTGATTATATCATGATTTTAAATATTAAAGTTTTCAATTTGTAAAATCGCATCTTTGTTATCAAATTTTGTTCATCATTATTCTTCTAAACAAATTTGGTCCTTAATAGTCAATCATAATTTGAAAGAGCTAAATAATCAATGTTCGGTAGGTAAAAGAGAAGGATTAGTAAAATTTTCCTTTATATGATGTTACATTATTTTTCTTCCGTGAAGCTCTATGTTTTTCCATATCATTCAGAAACTTTAAAATTTGTTCAAATTTTTTTTTGAAAATATTAGATTATATTTATAACTAATAATATTTTAAGCACATTTTAATAATAATATTATTTAAATAATTTCATAATTCAATTAGGGTTAATGACACTGAAATTTGTTTGATGCTATAAATATCATTGATGTAAGTATTGGATATGTTGTATGTTTTAGATATTTTTATTGGGAGGCACAATGTTTTATAATAAAACTTTATAAATTTCGTGGAAATATATTATCAATATTTCAATTGTGTTTCCGTGCCACTAATGTTATTGATAAATTATCAATGTTTTTTGTGTGTTCTATGATTTTTGATGCATGTTGATTGAAATTGGAGAATACTCATCAATATTTTTTTTAGTGTCTACTCTTTGATACAATAAATTAAATATTATTGATGGATTTTTTATGCATTTAATCATATTTTAAGATTTATTTGAATATATGTTATTTCATGTTTTGATAATTTTGAATGATTTTCACAATTTTTAATAATGATGTTTAACATCATTATTATTAGTTATTTTTATACTATCCCATTAATATGATATTTGATAATGTTAATTAACATTTCATCATGCTTGTTTTTTAATGATCATTATATTATATTTTAATAAAAATACATTTAGAATATAACTTTTATTTTGTCTAGGTATAATTTTTTTAAAAAATGAAAAGATATCTAAAATTTGTTATCCATGTAGAATATATCAAAATTATGTGGCGAACTATTAACATTTTAATTTTTCTCAATCATAATTTTTTTAATTATCAAATTATGACATATCATTTTTTTAACAATTTGATTTATGAGATGCATACCTTGAAATACGTAGCATGAAATTGAATTGCTTCAATAGTTTTGATGTTACATTCAAAAACTACTTAAACAAACTACATGTATTTAAATATATTTAAATATCAATAATTTTTATATATTATTTACAACATATATTTAATATACATTTTTATCCATTAATATATAAAAAATGTATTTTACTATATCTATACCTATACATACCTATATGTATAAACATATAAAATTAAATGAAAAAATATATATACCTACATGTATAAATATAAGTTTAACTATTTGTGTAACTATATGTATAATCACATGTAACTATATTTATAATTACATGTATAACAACATACAATATTATGTTTAACTATATGTGTATAACTATATATAAATATTTTTATAACTATATACAACTCTATATAATTAAATATAACTATATTTGTAATGTAAATCTATATATTTATTTATAACTTTGTATACATTTATGTATAACTACATATACCTACTTGTATAATTATATATATAACTATATGTTTAACTATATATAACAATTTATAACTACATATACTATATGTTTTCATATACTAATTATAAAATATTCATAAAAAACACAATTTCTCATATTTTTTAAAATTAAATTTTGGAAATGAAAATTATCTCTCTTATATTTTTCTGTCTATAAACAAAATTAAAAATTCAAGTTCATGATAGTTTAAATAGGAAATATATTTTCCACTTTAGTACATATAGTCAAAAAAAAAATACAAATGGTGTTAATGTATATGAAAACCACTAAGGTTTTGAGGATAGTTTGTGTGTGTGTGTGTGTGTGTGTGTGTGTGTGTGTGTGTGTGTATCTTTCAGGTTGAAAATTATAATGCTTTTGAAAAATATTCAAACATGTGCACAGACACACACACCCACACACATATATGCACACACACACACACACACATATGCACACACACACACACACATATATACACATACATACATAAATATACTCACATACATACATACATACATATACATACATACATATACATACATATACATACATATACATACATACATACACATGTTTACACATACATACATACATACATACATACATACACATGTATACACATACATATATACATATATATATACACACACACACACACATACATATATATATATACACATACGTTCACACACACACACACATACATGCTATATACTTACATACATACATACATACATACATATATGCTATATACTTACATACATACATACATACATACATACATATATGCTATATACTTACACACACACACACACACATCCTATATACATACATATATGCTATATACATACATTATGCTATAAATATAAATTTATACTTTATATGTATATAGTAACAATAAATATGAGGAACAATTATAGTATACAAAAATAAAAATATTTTATTTTTTAACATTTTTTACTAAACATGTATATATTATAGTAACAATAAATGAGTTATCTTTTTTTGTAAATGTTTTATAATTAATATACCAAAGCACATATGGTGGGGAATATAAAGGCCCAAGATGAAATATTTTATGAGCCAATAACATTTGTGATTGCTACAATACATGATATTAATAATAATAAAACACGTTATCATTTTGATTTAAATGATGAGCAAAAATATTATAAAATATTTTGATACGAATTTATATTTGTGTAATGAATATTTCTATCTTGTTGCCCACACCTTTTCACATGATAATAAGTGCAACATCTATGCTGCATATTACATACAATATATGATTGAGTAGATGTTGCACTCAAACCACATATACGTTTACAAAAAGAACAAAGGAATAATAACACTTTTTTAGCATCAAACTTGCAATTTCTACCAACGAACCCCCGACCACTTGTCTAAATTCATAAAAACATGTTAACTCTCACAATAGGCTAATACATATACAAATCTAGAACATATCCACACACACACACACACACACACACACACACACACACACAAAGAGGAAGAGGAATTATACAAAGCAAACATATGAACATGAGAAGCTAATGGTGGTAATGTATAGTAGATTACTGCTTTGCTTTCAATCACTTTACTGGAGCTTTATCATATCTATGCTTCGATAGGCATTGTGTTTCATAGGATTAGAGAATCAACATCTCAAATCATGAAATACATATAGTTACTTGAGTAGCTAATGATATATTTGTAAAATATATATCTTTCTTGAATAATGCACGATTAGAGGTGTCAAACGGGCCGGGCCGGCCCGGCCCAGCACGAGGCACGGCACGGTTCGGCCGTGCCTGGGCCGGCCCGGCACGATAAAAAAACGTGCCCGGGCCCGTGTCGGGCCCGGGCGAACAAACCGCGTGCCGGGCCGTGCCGTGCCTGGCCCGGCACGCCGGCCCGCGTGCCTGCGTCGTGAGTCGTGAGTCGCGACTCACGAGTCGCGACTCACTGAGTCGTGACTCGTGACCCAACCGGGCCCCGCCCCCGGTAAAAAGACCGCGGGTCGGGTCCAAACAGACCCGACCCGCCCCGCCCCGACCGCCCTGCCTTGCCGTGCGCCCGTGCCCACGGGCCGTGCCGTGCCCGAATTTAAAAAACCGTGCCGTGCCAGGCACGGCAGCACGGCTGGGCACGTGAAAAACGGGCCGTGCCGTGCTGGGCCGGCCCGTTTGACACCTCTATGCACGATAGACTAAGAAAACCTTGGGGAGGCTTACAAGTGGTTCATCATTGGAGGTATCATTTATCTTTATTCTAGTTTTGTTCTTTACTTTGCCGATTAACCTAATAATGAGTCTTTACATGACATGTGATGTAAAACGAATGAAAAAATTCAGATTCAAAGCCTTTAGACATTGTCACGGTCCTTACTATGCATGGGTCCCATCTTTATTGATTTCAGCTGGATCAAAAGGAGGCCGAGTTCTATTATCTTCATTATTCCTAAAATATTTTATTTTTGCACACTCTTTCTAAACATAATTGTTGGATATCTTTTAGATTTTTGTTAAAGTTGTATGACTATCAACTCATATTTATGTGTGTTCATGTCTATAATTACTATTTTTATATATCTGTGAATATGTTTTTTTGTACCCAAATATTTTGGGTAAAGTTTTAGCCTATAATAGGTATGTATAAGGCTTGGCTGGTCCTCCTGGTGCTGGGAACATCACCTCAGCTTCTGAAGCTGTGAGATGGACAAAAATATTCTGGTCTCATGCAAATGCAAGTTTGATCTTGACACTCTTATTTCATGCAGGTCTACGTCCTCCTGCGCATTGCATTTTTTTCTTTGTTTCTTTCAGGTTTTATTGCAGTATATACTATAGTATATACGTACGTATATACTAAGTATATATATACATATAATACTATAGTATATATGTACTTATAAATTCAGTATATCTACATATATACTATAAGTATATGTACATATATACTCAGTATATAACTACATATAATTCTGTAGTATTATATGTACATATATACTCAGTATATATGTACATATATACTTAGTTTATATGTACATATAATGCTGTAGTATATGTACATATTTACTCAGTATATAAGTACATATAATTCTACATTATTATATGTAAATATATACCGAGTATATGTACATATAATACTATTATATATATATAGATATAGTGCAGTAATATATGTAATGAGTGAAAAGCTAGTATATATGTACATAAACACGGTAGTATATATGTACATATATACTGTAGTATAATATATTTATCAAAATATAATTGTTTTATTTATTTATTTTGATTTGATTGACTGGTTTAAATTTCGTACAGATATGGTACTGCATTGTTTCCCATATGAAGCATGTATAAGTGAAAGGGATTTTTCAATAGACATGACGCACCATGACTCGGACAGCTTTGTCACAATAGAAATATGGTGATCGGAGGAGCAAAGGGAAAGAAAGCAACATCAATGCATGGATAGATTATACTTTATGCATTATCGGTAGATACATTAATGATTAAGATGAAATAAAATTTTGTTATGTTTTTGTTTGAATTATGTAAAATATTGAATCATAATAATTTATTAAATGATTTTATTTTTTGTTAATTATAAATTATAATTTATAGTTTCTATTTTTATTCAATTTAATATAAAAATATTAAATTATTTAATTAAATTTTTTGAAAAAAAAAATAAATTTCTGAAAATAGTTTTGGAATGAAAATAGCTAGGGAATTTTTACTTGCTAATTTAGCTAGGAAATTTTCCCTTACTAATTTAGCCATGGAAATTAATATTTAAGATATAGAATCTTTCGTCGCAAATTTTGTTTTTGCGAGAGACTATTTCCCTCGCTAATTTTTAGCGACGATCACTTTAGATTGGGAAATCTTCTATCCTTATATCCGTTTAGCAATTGAAACTCCCATTTAGCTTGCTAATTTAGCTATGAAAATTATTATTTTTGCCAGGGATATTTCCGTTGCTAAAATTTTTTAGCTAGTAAATCTTTTCCTCGCTAATTTTTAGCTACAAGCACTTTAGATTGGGAAAGCTTCTATCGCTAATCTGTTGCTATATCCCGTTTATCGATGGAAAACTCTCACATAGCTAGGGAGTTATTCCTAGCTATTTGGGATTTTCTTGTAGTGTTTCTTCTTCTTTTTTAACTTTTATTATTATTATTATTATTATTATTATTATTATTTTCTTATTTTTCTTTTTTCCACTTCATTATCTTTCTCTTCTTTTTATTACCCTTCTTTTTATTTTTCCCCCTTTCTTATTCTTCATCATCATCACCATCATCATAATCATCTTTTTCTTCTTCTTCTTCCTCTAATTTTTTTTCCTCTTCTTCTTTTTCCTCTTTTTCATCATCATCATCATCATCATCATTATCATCATCATCATCATCATCAACATCATCATCATCTTATTCTTCATAATCATCTTCTTCATCTTGATTCTATTGTGTTCATGTGTGATTTCTTCTATGATAATTTTTTATTCCTCCACCTTTCTAAGATCCTAACTCACCATCTTTCATAGACTTGACAACTTATTTTTAATATCAAGTTATATTTGATATCAAACATGACCTAACATCTATATATCAAAAGAGTATGTGACTAAAGATTTGGTATCAAAATCAAATCATGAAGTGTGAATAGAGGTGTCAAATAGGCTGGCTCGACATGGCCCGACTTGGTTTTAAGTCGCTCAATCGGGCTATTGTGTTGAGCAGGGCACGACACGGAACAATAACCATGCTGTGCCTGGCCCGGGACGGCCTCACGGCCTGAAAACCATCGGGTTCGGCTAGGTTCGAGTCAGACAGAAACCTATTTTTTTAAAAAAAGTAGGGTTTCAGCGGCACACCGCTGTGCCGCCACGTGTCTTCGCCCTTTCGAGGCTCGAGGAGCCTCGCCTATCTATCATCGTCTCGTATTGAACACGTTCAGTGCATTGCTATGGGTGCTGTGCCTAGGTGCCGACACAACACGACTGGCCGGGGCAAGACACTGTAGCATGCCGTGACGGGCACATGCAAGACACTACAGCGTGACGTTCTGAGCACGGACACGGCTGAACCGTGCCGTGCCCATGCCAGGCTAGGCTGGCCTAGCCCGTTTGACACCTCTAATTGTGAAGATATGATTATCTTCCAATATTTTGTATCAAAAGTTGGTTGAGGATGGGTTCGTCATGTTTGGTATCAAACATACGGTTTGGTGGTTTGAACATTTGGTATGAGAGTCAAGTGTAGTTTCTTCAACATTTGTTATTCGAGCCACTTGGGATTATAACAAATCATAAAAAATTATAATATTCAAAAAAATGTAATCATACCACAATATACAATTTAATGGGACAACTACATCCCAACTAATAGAAAGGTCACAATTTAAGAAAGTACTGAGGATCAATGGCTACATGGACTCCATAATATCATCGAATACATATGGGTAGTTATTACAATTTTCATGGAAGAGTATCTAGTAGTTATACATGTAGCATGAGATCTAATTCAACCTCTTACTATAATCTCCTTCAAAAATAAAATTCTAACTTTCAAGGCTTACTAGATTTTTTTAGATCACAACCTACTTTAAAGAAGTTGAAGAAAAGCCTAACTGTATATAGAACATAATCCCCATAGCCTATCATGGACATTCTCCACATGTGTCATATTATCTTATATATTGAAAACTATTTCATCAGTCACATAGACTTCTACACATGCAACACCCCACTCCAGCTTGGTAATAGCCACAAATGTTAAACTTTCTAAGGAATTTTCCAATCATTTAATTGTTGGAGCTTTTGGATTTGGATGCATCGCATATGAAAAATCACTACTATTTTAAATTTATGCTTTTACATGAAGATAAGGAGAGTTTGTTACAAAAACATACCTAAAACACTGTAACTAGGAGCTTGTTGCATATTACATTTCACCAGCTTCGTGATGAAGATGACAATGCTACAATAGTGTAGCATCGTCCATGCCATTATATTATAATTAAAAAAAAAAGAAACCATTACATGTCACATCTTCTCTTAAATATTATTTAAGAATGTGATATTTTGTTATTTGTTTAATTTTTAGATATGATATTAAAGATTATATTTATTTAAAATAAAATCAAATTAATATAAATTGATTTTATTTATAAATTTAATCAATAATTTGATTCTAATCAAATTACTTATCCTGATTATACACACACACACACACACACACATACTCTAAACAAATAAACAAAATCTTTTAAACATTTCTTATAGCACTGGATAAGGCTATAGAAGGGAACCTAGCCTAAATAAAATCTCGGGTGCCCAATGTAAATTATAATGTACCATGATTTATATTAATTATAATTTATATCACTATAAAATTATAAATACATTCTCTCACATTTTCAAAATAATTTGTATTTTATTATTTAATAATTATTAAAACTATTCATATTAATATTACATATACTTGTTAATTGAATTAAATTACTAACAATCTAATTCAACCAATCTTTAATTATTTCTTTAAGACTTTCCACGCAACTTATTTAAAATGCTAAATCAAAATCTACCTACAGGGTTTGAAAATATCAAAACTTATAAGCTTCATCAAGGAGACATCATCAATCCTTCTAAGAGGACAAAGATTCCATCAATAATCAATATTCACCATATACTTGATAAAATTATCCGATTTATCAAGTTTATACATCTATTTCTAGATCTCATTCTTTATGAATCAAAATAACTATTAACAAGTATATCTGAGTATTAATTACTTCAAGAATAAGAGTAATAGTATTTATAATAATAATATTTTTATTTTATTTTGCATGTCAGTTTAAAATAATCAAACTATTATGGTCCCATTCAATATACACATGTGTACTAGGACTAGAGTTTGAACTTAACCATTCTTCATAGTCAAGATTACCTACTAAAATTTTATGCTATAATCTTATTGATAGATTAGCTAATTCCATGTAGATTATGAATAATAAATTTAAATTCTACTAGAATTAATGATTCAATATTCCATGCTCAAGATACACTCTATGTCCCAAATAATCTACTATGCAGAATAAAGGATACATGAATTTCTAAAAATATAGTTCATTGCAAATTTGTTCAATAAAAAAAAATAATACAAACCAATCAAAAGAAAAATAACCAAAAAAGATTTTCAGTATAAAATTGTTCCAACAATCTCTCATTTAGACTTAAAGCCATGATGCCACATATTTGACTTTCATTTTTTCCACATGTCTTTTAAAACTTTTAGTTGGATGGTTATTTGTAAAATTATCTACCAAGTTGATGCTTGATGTGTTTTGCTTTCTTATCGGTTCTAAATTTCTTCAAGTTAGCAACTTCTTCAATATTATCACAATACAATGTAATAGGAAGTTGCATAGAAGGGATGACTCCTAGATCTATCAAAAAGTTTCTAAGCCATACAACCTCATTGGCTGCCTAAAAAGCTACCACATACTTAGCTTCCATTATGGAGTCAGTAATACAAGATTACTTGATACTCATTTAACTTATGACTCTACTTCCAAAGGTAAACACATAACGCGGGGTGGACTTTCTCAACTCCTCATATAATTGGAAATCCAAGTCTATATACCTAATAGGTATAAGATTGTCCTTTTGGGACACCCATAAATAATCTCTAGCCACTTTAAGTATTTTATTATATTTTTTACTGATGTCCAATGTTCTTATCCTAGGTTAGATTGATATTTACTTATCATGGCTACAACAAAACAAATATCTAGTTTGGTATAATATAATGCATATATCAGACTTCCAACTACTAATGCATAAGGAACGTAACTACCCTTATTTTATCTATCTCGCTAGGTGTTTTGGGACACTAATTTTTTGATAGAATAATTCCATGTTCAAAAGTAAAAAAATCTTCCTTGGAATCTTGCATGCTAAACTGAGTTAATATTTGATCGATATAAATAGTTTGAGATAAGTTCGACATTCTTTGCTTAAACCCTCACAGAACTTAATCCCATGAATATAAAAGTCTTTTCCTAAGTCTATTATATCAAATTGACTAGATAACTAGACATTAGCCAAATATAACAAATTCACATTATTACTAAAGAGTACTATATCATCAACATATAATTTCAAGAATACCACCATATTATCACATCACTTCATATACACATAATACTCATCCTGACATTATTCAAAGCCATAAGAGTTAATGGCTTGATCAAAACAAATATTCCAACATCTACATGTTTATTTTAGTCCATACATAGACTTCTTTTAAATACATAACTTGTGCTCTTAGCACTTTTTAATGAAATCATCAGGATTCATCATACAAATATATTTTTCAAGATGCTCATTCAAAAATATAATTTCTATATTGATCTATTAATTCACATAGTTATAATGAGTTGCAATGGATAAGAGAATCTTGATTGACTTTAGCATGGTTATTGATGATAAGGTTTTCTCATAATTAATTTCCTCTTTCTGAGTAAAACCTTTTGCAACAAGTATAGCCTTATAAGTCTCAACATTATATTCTATCCCTTTCTTTTTCCTATAGATATACCTACTTAATGGGGTTATCCCTTTAGGTGGCTTCATAAGGTCATATATATGATTTGAGTGCATAAACTATATCTCTTATTTCATATCCTTGTGCCACTATTCTATATTTTAATCTTTAAGTATTTTATCATAGCTTCTTGGATGAGTATCTACCTTATCAAAGATTCTATCATAAGAATCTCCCAAAAGTGCGTACCATGTAGGTTGACAAATAGCCCTCCAGTTGTGTTGAGATACTTCTCTTAGTTGTATACTTTTAGTGACTTGCTTCATATATACTAATCATTGTGAATCGTTATGATCATTACTAAAGGTGTCAAACGGGACATGTCGGGCTGGCCCAGCCCATTTTTTTCAGGCCCGGCTGTGCTTTCGTTCCGTACCAGGCAGAGCACGGTTATTGTACCGTGCCATGCCTAGCCTAGCACGGTTCTGTGGGGTTCAGCCCAGCACGTGCCCGCGGCACGATCCCTCGGGTTAGGCTAGGTCGGGTCGAACCCTAAATTAAAAAAAAAAATTAGGGCTTCGGTGTGTGCCGTTGTGCCGAACCCCTAATTTTAAAAAATCAGGGTTTCGGCATGCCCGAAACCCTTATTAAAAAAATTAGGATTTTAGCACGCCTAAACCCCTAATTTTAAAAAAAATTAGGATTTCGGCGCGCCGAAACCCTAATTTTTAAAAAAATAGGATTTGGGCATGCCCGAAACCCTAATTTTTAAACAAAATTAGTGTTTCGGCACCCTCGTAACCCTAATTTTTTTAAAAAAATTGATTTTGGCATGGCACCGTGCCAGGCCAGGTACGACACGAGGCCAGGTTGGCCTCGGCACGACACGACATGAACCCCGACATGGAAAATTCCCATGCCGGACCAGACCGGCCCGGTTGACACCTCTAATCATTACCCTATGGCGGTGCAACTGCATATCAATAATAGGTTCTTGAGATTCAATATCAACACTATTATCAACAGTTTTTCTATTATGATGAGATAATGAGGTATCTGAAATATTGTCTTGGAGTATTTCTTCTTGTATTACCGGTATTGAGAAAGTTTGAATTAGTTTATCTCCTCTCAATATTATTAGAACAATCCTACTTATGAGTTTATGGTTTGTTATATAGTCTTCTTTTAGCAATTGCGCATTGATGGTGTTAATTATCTTCTAATTCTTTGGACTATAAAACACACCACCTTTAGTACCTCAGAATATCCCACAAAGTAACAAACTTTTCTTCTTAGTTTTAATTTATCTATTTTCCTTTTTAGTGCATGTGTTGAGCAACCTCACGTGTTGGTGTTTTTCAAACTAGACTTAAGTCTAGTCCACAATTCAGTTGGAGTAGTAGGAATAGACTTAGATGAAACCAAGTTTAAAACATGAGCTATTGTTTCTAAAACATATCACTAGAAGTAATCAAGCATATTCGAATAAAATATCATTCATATTATCATGTCCATAAAAGTTGTATTCCTAATTTCTATCATACCATTCTGTTATAGAATGACAAGTGTAGATATATAGGATATAATCTATTGATTCAATAAGTAGTTTCTAAACTCTACCAAGAGGTACTAATCATAATGATTAGATCATAGTATCTTGAGATATTTATTCTAACATTTCTTCATTTTTGTCATGTACTCTTTGAATTTCTAAAAGGCATCGAACTTATAGTGTACCAAACAGAAGTACTCATATCTTGAGTAACTATCAATAAATGTGATGAAGTACTCAAACCACCTCTTGCTTGGATATCCATGGCTCCACATAAATTAGTATGAACTAGCTCTAATTGTGGTGAGTACATTTATATGACCTGTAGCCATTAGCCAAAAAGGGCCACTTGGTCATCTTTTCTTCCAAACATAATTTGCATGCTAGAAGTATTTCCACCTCAAAAATTCCAAAGATCTATCTTTAACCAGTCATGAAATTCATTTTAGATTTATATGACATAGGCATTAGTGCCAAAGATAGGTTTGATTCATACTAGAATGAGATTTTCTTTTATATAATAAGGTATTTATTTTATTCTACTTGTACCATTATAGTGAAGTAAAGATAGTATTAATAATATAATGGTTGTATTCTAATGTACCAGATTAGATAAACTTTTTATTCAAATATATTGTGACAAGATCATTAAATAAAAAGAAAAATCAATCTTTAACCAAACTAGAAATAGAAATTAAAATTTTTTTGATTAAAGGTACATAAAGACAATTTTTTAAAAATAAAATAGTATCTCTCTCAAACTAAAGTAAGTATTATCCCACTACAAATAGTCACTATCTTTGTAGTATTTCCCATGTGAAGATCGATCTCACAATCACTTAGTTGTTTCGTTATTTGAAACCACTACAAAAAATCACACACATAATTTTTGGTGCATGTATCTATATACTAGGTATCCATAGATACCCCCGTTAAACATATTTTAACTACCAGTAATTGAGATTTATCTTAATTATTCACCTTGTTAAGAAAAGCCAAACACTTCATCTTTTAGTGTCTTGACTACTTGTAATGAAAATATTTTTTTAGGCCTTTTCACTCCCACTTGTGACTTTGGAGCTGACTATGGAACATGATCATATTTTTAAAATTTCTTTTTCTTCTTACCTTTTAGTTTAGAAGAAATCTTTTCGGCCACAAATATTTTAGATGGTTTTCTAATAATAATTTCAGCTGATATCAATTTTTTAAGCAATTGTGGGAATATCCATACAAGTTTTATCATGTTATTGTTTAGGCAAAATTGCCTATAAGAATAAGGCAGTGACTAAAAAATAATATCAATCTAAGAATTCACATCAATCTCAATTCCAATGATCTTTAGTTTATTCAGAAGATCAATCATCTTTTGCACATGATTGCACAATATGTTATTTTCAAACATAGTAGTCATCAGATCCCTCGTAGTTTTTGTGTCCAGCATAAAGAGTTTGATTCTCAAATATTTTTTTGAGATTAGATATCATATCATAGGTAATAGCCATGAACTAATGTTGATGTTGGAGAATATTTGACATGGAAGCCAAAATATAACACATTGACATCTAATTAGCTTTTACCCATTTCTCAGAAGAATTGGATTCCTCATCAGCTACCTCTTCATGAAATTATCCAGGCATATAATTTTGAGTATAAATTTGTAATTTTTAGTAGTTGGGAAGGTTCAGGGGTTTCTTTTTCAACCTATGTAATTGGTTCCATTTAGTTTATTCTCTTTGAGAGTAGTGGTAAGTGTGTTGAATGATATTTTCCTTAAAAAACTTGAATAATTTTCAATGAGCTTATTAAGTTGAGTATTTCACAAGAATTGATTCCCCTACCTATTCTTGAATGAATTCATCATCAACCTGATACTCCAATGATAATATATCTCGATGAGAGGACAACAAATATTTATATTGTTTAGACAAACTAATTCCTATTAATATTTCTTTCTAAGTAATTGTCCATGCTAAATAAGATTAAATTGATGACTTATCTTTGGTCTTACCAATAATAGTATTGACTCAGATAGAGAGGATGCGATTATTCATAGCTAAATATACAACATCACCTAATTCTAAACTGATTTATCCTTAAATTAATATTTCAGATGGGGAAGTGATTCATTTAAATAATCTATAGAATTACTTTATGGTAGTTTATACTATGTACACCTACAAGCTAGTTAGCACGATAGAAAGAATACACCAAGACTAACTTGTTAACCTACTTACATAATCATCAAAAAAGTGATATAGACCATGATATTCATTCTTAATGAACTTCCTCACCCATTTAGATATTTTAAAATTAAAGGCTATTATTTTTTCCTTTTAAAATAAAACAAGAATTTATATTCATAAATACTATGATTTTTGTGAAATGTGTATGTGCGAAGGTTTTGCATATTGACTATTTTCAAAACACAACTATCACTCAACTTGTTATACTTATATACACACTATAATATTCATTGATCAAATGAATTCATCACATCCACAATGACATGTCATAACATATACATCAATAAATTCATGTGATGAGTATGCCATCAAAAATGCGTATTCCTTATTTATGTGAGGAGTATATCACCACATAATAGAAAATGAGAGAAATAGAAAACAAAAAACTTATTCTATTGAGAACTCTTCTAGGCACCACTATGAGCTCCACCATGGACAGCTGTTAGTCATCTTGAGCTCCACAATGGTCGGCTCACCACCACAAGCTCCTCTACGGCTATGTCCTGCCACCAAGAGCTGCACCATGGATGGTTCACCATCACAAGCTCTTTCACTGCTATGTCCTACCATTATGAGCTTCACTACGAATGGTTCAACACCGCAAGCTCTTCCATGGCTATGCTTAGAGGTGTCAACCGTGCCGGGCCAGCCCGGCCCAGCACGAGGCACGGCACGGTTCAGCCGTGCCTGGGTCGGCCCGGCACGGAAAAAATCCTTGCCCAGGCCTGTGCCGTGCCCGGCTTTGGCACGGACCGTGTCGTGCCGTGCCTGGCCAGGCACGGTTCGGCCTGTGGCACGGCAACGACCGCATGCCTCCCCTCCCGCAAAAAAAGACCGCGGGTCGGGTTAAATTCGACCCGACCCGTGGTCCCCGTTTCCCGAACCGCTCGGACAGGTTTGCCCGAGCGGGCCAGGCGAGGCACGGCACGGCCCGTCGTGCCTACGGGCTGTGCCGAGCCCGGTTTTTTTAAACCGTGCCGTGCCGGGCACGGCACGGTAGCACGATCGTGCCCGTGAAAAACGGGCCGTGCCGATCCGGGCCGGCCCGTTTGACACCTCTAGCTATGCTCAGCCATCGAGAGTTCCTCCACAGATGGATCACCATTGCACGCACCTCCACGGTATTGTCCAACAACCACGAGATCCACTTCGGATGGTTAACCAACACAAGTTCCTCCATGGCTTTGTCCAGCCACCATGAGCTTTACCATGAATGATGCTTGTTCACTACAGAATACTTAATCATAATTGAGTTACATTTCTGTGTCATTAAACAATCACACGATTAAATGCAAAGCTACAACCTAAAAAATGAATAAGCATTACCACAAACTCAAATCATATCGTACACATCAATTGCATTCAAATGCATAAGAACAAACATAAAAAAGATTGGGTAGTAGGTATCGATTAATATAGGTTAGAATACCTCTATTAATATCAAGGCTATTTATTTATACCTATACACATTAAAACCCGATAGTTTCATACATAATATGTCAAATTCTTTTTGATACCTTTTGCTGCAAATTCGAATGCATCATGTATGAAAAATCACTACCATTTTAAATCTATATCTTTACATAAAGATGATGAGAGTTTGTTCAAAAACATACCTTAAATTTAGCAACCAGGAGCTTCTCCCATATTACCCTTCACCAACTTTGGGAGAAAGAAAACATTGTTATAGTAGAGTAGCATCATCAGTGCCATTATTTTATAATGAAAATAAAAAAAATCGACACATGTCACATCACCTCTTAAATATTATTTAAGAATGTAACATTTGGTTTTTCTTTTAATTTTAAAAATATGATATTACATATTATATTTATTATCTATATTGATATATATATAATCAAAATTAATTTAATATAAATCAATTAATTTAAATTAATAATAGAATCAAATAATTTGATTCTAATAAAATTAATTATTTCGATTATACACACACATATATTTTAAACAAATAAATAAAATCATTAAAATATTTCTTATAATACTAGATAAAAATATAGAAGGGATCTTAGCCTAAATAAGATTTTGAATTTATATTAATTATAATTCATACCACTATAAAATTATAATTGTACTTTATCACTTATTGAAAATAATTTGTGTCATTTGTTATTTAACACTTATTAAACTCATCATGTTAAGATTATATATTGATTGAATTAAATTATTGAAAATATTATTCAATTAATCTTTAATTATTTCTTCAATGCTTTCAACTTAACTTATTTGAAATATAGAATCAAAATTCACCGGTAGGGTTTAACAATATCAAAATTTATAAGCTTCCTCGATGTGCACTATTATTCCTAATAATAGGAGATGGATTCATCAACAATCAATATCTACTATTTACTTGATAAAGTTATCCAATTCATATAGTTCATAAATTTATTTCTAGATCTTATTCTTTATGAATCAAAATAATTATTAATAAGTGGATGTGAATATTAATTACTTTAAAAATAAGATTTATATTATTTATAATAATATTAAAGTATTTTATTTTACATGTTGCAATCTTATCAAATTATTATCCAATTTTATCTAGATTGTGAATAATACACTTATATTCCACATGAATTGATGATTCGATATTACATGCATAAGCTAAACTATATGTACCAAATCATCTATTATGTAGAATAAAGGATACATGCATTTTTATAAATTTAGTTCATTGCAAAATCATTCATAAAAATAAAAAAATGAGTTGTGATAAATAGATATTGCTATAGTTAACCAAGAGGGTATAGTTATATTAAATAAATCTGCTTTATGAAAAAGAGCTCATGAGAGTTAGCAAGAATGTGATAATTTCTTGACACCATTAAATAAATCTTAAGAAGATGATATTAATGTTGTGATGAAATAAAGATGCTTTATGGATGAGATGTACATACTTTTTATGATTCAAACATGTTATAAAATAAAACTGAACCCGCAATAATTTGAAAGATAGAAAATTCAAAAGTAAAGCAATAAATTACATCAGGAAATAAAATACATTCAAGAGAAAATGAGAAATTGGAATACATGGGAATGATTTTCAAAGAAATAGAAAAGTCATTTATATAGGAAAAAGTTTGGAAATCTCCAAACAGTTTTCCAATGTGGGCAAGGTAATTTTCACCTACCCCCATATTAAAATAACATTCTCCCACTTGAAAATCACTTTCTTTGCATGTCAATACTTGCTTCCAATCTTGTTGATCGGTTTGGTTAAAACTTTTCATTGCTGATCGGTTTGGTTAAAACATCCGCTATGTTTTCTTTGGTATCAATCTTTTGCAAATCCATACTTCCTTCTTCTACTTTCTCTCGTACAAAATGATATTGTACCCTAATGTGTTTTGTCTTGGAGTGAAATACTATATTTCATGTCAAGTGTAGAGCACTTTGACTATCACAAAATAAAGTAACCTTATCTTGTTTATATCCAAGCTCTTCCAACAGTATTTGCAACTAGATTGCTTCTTTACTGGCTTGTGTAGCTGCAACATATTCTGCTTCTGTCGTAGAAGTAGATACAATAGGCTGCAATTTCGAAACCCAACTTACAGCTCATCCAGCAAGAGAAAAAACATAACCTGTTGTAGACTTGCTATTATCAACATTTCCAGCATAGTCTACATCAACATAACCTCTGACAATAAGATCTGAAATTCCATAGCATATTGTAGTATTTGAGGTTCCTTTCAGATATCTGAAAATCCTCTTCATAGTACTCCAATGTTCTAAGCCCGGATTTGCCATGAATCGACTAACCACTCCCACTGCTTGTGCAATATCTGGTCTTGTACAAATCATTGCAAACATTAAACTTCCCACTACTGATGCATATGGTACTCGAGACATCTTTCATCCTCTCTTCTTCCGAGCTAGGACACATACTTGAGGATAATTTTAAATTAACAGGAAGAGGGGTAGAAATTGGCTTACTATCTTACATGTTGAAGCGACGCAAGATTTTGTTAAAATAATTTTGTTGAGAAAGCCAAATCTTCTTATTATTGCTATCTCGGTAAATCTGCATCCCTAGAATCTTGTTTGCTAGTCCCAAGTCCTTCATATCAAATTCCCTAGCTAACTGTGCCTTCAATTCTTGGATTCGACATTTGTTTGGGCCTGCTACCAACATGTCATCCACATATAATAGTAAAATGATGAAATCATTTTCTTCAAACCTTTTGTAGTATGTACAATGGTCTGAACTTAGTCTATTATATCCAAGGCTCATGATGAAGGAATCAAATCTCTTATACCAACACCTCGGTGCTTGTTTCAAACCGTATAGAGATTTGTTCAACTTATAAACCAAGTTCTCCTTACCAATTTCAACAAATCCTTCTGGCTGGAACATATAAATTTCTTCTTCAATTTCTCCATGAAGAAAAGTAGTTTTAACATCTAACTGCTCCAAATGCAAATCAAGTGTAGCACATAGAGTCATTACTACTCTAATTGTTGTAAGACGAACCTTCGGAGAAAAAATTTCATTGAAGTCAATACCTTCTTTCTGAGCATACCCCTTCATCACCAATCTTGCACGATACCGTTCTACTTGATCATTGCTATCCCACTTTATCTTGTAAACCCATTTGTTGCCAATAGCTTTTCTTCCGATTGGTAATGGTACTAGCTTCCAAGTCTTGTTCTTGTGTAGAGCTTCAATTTCTTCCACCATTGCTGTCATCCACAGAGATGCATCTGAATTATTTGAAGCTTCTTAAAATGTTGAAGGTTCTCCATCTTCTGTTAGGAGACAATATGCAATGTTACTCTCTGTAACATACTCCGAGTGCCAAGCTGGTGGTCTTTTATTACGAATTGGCCGACTAACCCCTTGAGCCTCAGACACGACTTGTTCTTGTGCTTCATGCTCTAATTCTTTCTCCATTGACTTTGGAACATCTTGTTTCTGATCATTTTCTACATGAATAGTGGTAGTTTCTGAAACTTCTTTTAATGTGCTATAATCTTCAATTCTTTCTTTTAAAATTACATCTCTGCTGATAATTACCTTGTGGTCAGTGGGTTCCCACAGGCGATACCCCTTTACTCCTTCAGCATACCCTAAGGATATGCATTTTCTGGATTTTGGATCCAGCTTTGCTCTTTCTTGGGTGTTGTACATCACATATGCAGGACATCCAAAATAATGTAAAGTAGAGTAGTCTGCTGGCTTACCCGTCCACATCTCCATCGGTGTCTTCAAATCAATCAATATTGATGGCAATCGATTTATCACATAGCATGCAGTTTTTGCTGCTTCCGCCCAAAAGGACTTGGGTAGTCTTGTAGTTGTTAACATTGCTCTCATTCTTTCTGCAAGAGTTCTGTTCAACCGTTCTGCCACTCCATTTTGTTGTGGCGTGTATGTGACTGTGAACTGTCGTTTGATACCTTCTTGCTTACAAAAAACAAGAAATTCACCAACTGTATACTCACTTCAATTATCTGTCCGCAAACACTTAATTCTTTTCCTAGATTCAAGTTCCACCTACGCTTTGAATTCTTTAAAAGTTAAAAATACATCTGACTTTTTCTTGATTGGATATACCCAACATCTTCTTGAATAATCATCAATGAAGGATACAAAATACTTTGCTCCTCCATAAGATATTTCAGGTGATTCCCATACATCAGAATATATCAAGTCTAGCATATTTTACGTCATACATTTGATCTTTTAAATGCTAATCTATTCTGCTTACTAGTAACACAATGCTCACAAAAAGGTAAATTTACTGTTTTGAGCCCCGTAAGTAACTTTTTATTAGAGAGAATCTTCAAACCTTGTTCTGACATGTGACATAGTTTAAGATGCCATATCATTGTTGATTCTTCTTCCTTAGTAATTGATGCAACACATGCATCTGCTTCCTGTACTGTTTCTCCTTTAAGCATGAATAAATTTGCCGTGATCTTTTCTCCCTTCATTACCATGAGTGAACCTCTCACAATTTTTATCATCTCATTTTCAATATGAGTTTTGCATCCAAGGCTATCTATTTGTCCCAAAGACAATAGATTTTTCTTCAAGTCAATCACATGTCGTACATCTTGAATTGTACGAATCATACCATCAAACATTTTAATTTTGATAGTAACCACACCAATAATTTTCAAAGTATGATCATCACCCATGTGCACTGACCCACCTGAGATTGGTTCATATTTTTGAAACCAATCTCTCCGAGAAGTCATATGCCACGATGCTCCCGAGTCTAGCAACCATACATCACTAAACTATTTTTTACATTCAACTATTGTTGTTACCTCACTATACAAAATACTATCTTCATCATTGATGCTTGCAACATTCCTTTGTGTCTTAGATAACTCATCATCTATATTTCTTTTCTTAAACCAACAATCTCTTTTTAAGTGTCATTTCTTACCACAGTTATAACATTTAATATTTTTCTTACTTCGAGATTTTGATCTACCATAATTCTGACTCCCACTGGGGCCATGCTCATTTGATCTCCCTCGTATCATCGTCAAAATATCTATTTGTTGTGCATTTACATATCTATCCTTTTTGTTTTTACGTCTATTTTCTTCTTCTAAGATGGCAGAGACAATATTATTAAAAATTAAACTATCAGTCAATGCACCATTCGTTAGATTGATGACGTGTTGATCATACGAATCAGGTAAACTCTGAAGTAAAATCTCAGCACGTTCAACTTCTTCTATCTTATGACCCAACGTAGTAAGTTGCGAAAATAAAGTATTCAGTATGTTGATATGATCAGTTACCGTAACAGATTTCATCATTCGTAAAGTGTACAGTTTTCTTTTTAAGAAGATCTTGTTGTGAAGTGACTTTGCCTCGTACAACCTTGTGAGAGTATCCTAAATTTTTTTTGTCATATTCTTTTCTGCCACACTCGATAATACTCCATTAGCAAGTGCCAAATGCAGGTCAGCTACTGCATTACTATCCATCTCATTTCACTTGTCGTCAAGAATTCCGGTGAGCTTTTTTCCAATTGCATCTAAGCAATTATCCTTCCTCAAAATTGCCTTAATTTTCATTTTCCACAATGAAAAATTACTTCCATTGAATTTTTCTATTTTAAATTTTGCTGTCATGTTTCACTTTTACAGTGAACAGTAACCGAGAATAATAATAACAATTTGTGTTATTACACTAAAAAAGTTCCCAGGTAAGTGGAGGGGCGCATTTACCCTCTTAAAAACCACAAACCTTGAGGCTCTTATCGCCCTTTTGACAGAACTTTTCTAAAATGCACTAACTACAAAAGTTACTAACTAACATCCTCTGATACCACTGTTATAAAATAAAACTAAATCCGCAATAATTTGAAAGATAGAAAATTCAAAAGTAAAGCAATAAATTACATCAGGAAATAAAATACATTCAAAAGAAAATGAGAAATTGGAATACATGGGAATGATTTTCAAAGAAATAGAAAAGTCATTTATATAGGAAAAAGTTTGGAAATCTCCAAACAATTTTCCAATGTGGGCAAGGTGATTTTCACCTACCCCCATATTAAAATAACAAAACATGAAAGTCAATACATGGAAAAGTTTTGGGGAAACCCCCTTAGAATCAACCTTTGCACAATATCAACTAAATAGAAAAAATAAGCAAGAAAAATAGATGACACAAGATTTTTTACTTAAAAACTCATTTTTCAAAGAAAAACCACATGCTAGCCAAAAAAAAAAAATCAACTATGTAATAAATTTGTACAATTAGATAGTTTTTCACAACTTACCCCATACTAAATTGGGACCAATAAAAGAGAAAATACAAACACATAATAACTAAGTGTTTACCACTATACAAAGATAACAACAATATAAATCCCATATTAAACCCTAGAAAGAACCTTTTGCTCTTTCTCTCAATCTTATCTCTTACCTTCTTGGATCATATCTCACTTCTCCTTCATTCCAATTTATATAGGGAAAAAAAGTAGAGCCAAAAAAGTAGGTAGCACCCCCACCCATATTTGAAAAATGAGAGGTTCACCAACCCGCATCATTTTCAACAAAGGTTGAACCCATCTTTGAAAAATGAAAGGGAGGTTACCAACTCTCTTTATTTTTAAACAAAGGTTGCACCTATCTTAGAAAATGAGAGGAAGGTTACCAGCCCTCCTCATTTTTCAACTAAGGTATGAATCATGTTTTAATGTTGAATTTTTGTTTGGCTCATTTTCTTCTAATGTAGGGGTGAACATTCCAATCAAACAATGAATAAATGAGGGGTAAACCCTCGATCATTAGTAACCTCAGATAAGATTTAAGTAATAGAAATTATCGTTGAGATATGTTGGAAAATAAAGATAGTGACGAAAAGGACATGCATTCTTTGGAAAGTAAGAATTATTAGCATATATTACATGAAATTAAGATAGAAAGAATATTGAAAAATATCTCTCCAAAAATACTAATACACATAAGAATGAGCAATGTTCTTTTGCTCTAATAAAAAAAGATTCTCACATTCAAAAAACAAGAGGATATAAAAAAATTATCTTCCTTTGAAGGAGAACCCACTTTGTATTTTAACAAAGATGAGTTAAATCAATTCAAGAAATGTGTGTCACTTACATTAGTGGGAAAGTGCTATTTCGGCAAGATAAAATGAGATAAATGGAAACTTTCTTGAATAAACTAAGGCTTAATGGAAATGTTGAATGTTGTATGCTTGATGGTAGGCATATACTCATATGGTTTTTGGATGATGAAGATTACACTAGGGTATGACTTAGAAACACACTCTATATAGAAACAATGACCATGGGATTGATTAAATAGCCACTAGAATTTGAAGTAAATAAGAGTCATTTATTGTGCAGCTTTGGGCAAGATTTCTATATCTCCCAATTCATTTTAAGCAATAAAAATATCCTAATTTCATTTGCTAATGCTTTTGGAAAGCAACTTCAAACTTTGAGAGAAATGCGTCTAACCTTCCAATAGCGGCTTTTCCCATGGTATTGGTTGAAGTGGATATTAGGAAAACCCAAATATCCCAAATATGGATTGAGATAGGTAAAGAGTTTCGGAAAAGCTTTAAGTACGGAAAATTTTCATACTTTTATGATCATTGCTACAAAATATGATATTTCATATATTCTTGCTTTTTTAAACAACCACAATTTACAAAGAATAAATAGAAAACAAGAAATTCAAAAGATGAACCATGTACAAAATAAAATTAATGAGGAATAATCTAACAAGGAAATGATGTAAAAAAGAAGACTGGGGATGGAAGCAACCTACCCAAGCTTTATTACCATGAAAACAAGACAAAAAAGAGGAAACCCACAGCCTAGAACTCCCAATTAGTGTAATTCATATGAAGGTCTTTTCTTCTCCCAATAAGCACGATCTGTCTAAGAAAACATAATTTCTCAAATAGGAGAAGAAAGGGATATCCTTGAATATTAATTTGGACATAATGCCTATTCAAGTGATACCTCCCAAGAACGAGGAAGTAGTACCTTCAAATTTGCATGCTAATATGGTAGACTTAGAAGATATCTTGGAAGACATCGATGACATCTATTTCATAAATGGCTGAAGTAGAAATAAGGATGAATGGTGATAACAATCCTTTCCAATAAAAAAAATAAATTTAAATTTGAATCGGGTTAAGTTACTATGAAAATATTAACTTGGAATATTAGGGATACTGTAAATGAAATTGATTGAGAAATAGCGAAGTGTTTGTGTAAGATATACAAATAGTGATCATGGAGAAATTCTAGTTGTTCTTTAGCCATTTATTAGTGAAAATTAAATAGAAGAAACCTAGAATGGACTGAACTTTGAGCAATTATGGAGCAATTCAAATAATTAATTTTTGATTTTCTGGAGGAACCATGTTGACATAAGGATTAAAAAAATTGTCAAGTTTTTCACCTAGAAGCTATCCGGGATTCATAAAATTATCAAATGGCTCTAATAGTAATATATGAAGAGTGTAATGTAGATCAAATGAAAGAGTTATGATGGGATTTAATGAATTTCTTCAAAAATATTGATAATTTATGGATTGTTATAACTGAATTTAAATAGTATTTAAGTTAGATGAAAAATTAGGAGGTAGAATTCTCAATCATAAAAGCATGAAAAATTTTAATACTTATATTAGATAGTGTTCTAATGGATGCACAATTTGAAGGATCAAAATTTAAATGAACAACAAGAAATTTATGATCTATACTAGATAGCAAAATTATTAACCACCTATGGAGTAATTATCTATCTTCCACAAAAACTATGCATCTAAATATGAGTGATTTGGATCATTTTTCTATGTTGGTTCAATGGAGAGAGAGCATGGAATAAAAATCGAGCATCATTTAAAATTTAGTATATGTGGACTAAGCATAAAGAATTTCATAATTTTGTCAAAACTATTTAGTACCCAACTAATGTGGAAGGCCTTCAAAAACTAGTCTATAAATTGTTCAAGATTAAGCAAAGCCTTCGAACATGGAACTAGAAAGTTTTTTATTTTCCAAAACATTAAACATAGAGAAAATGTTTTGTTGGAAAAAGAGAAACTAGTAGAAATGAGTATGAGGAATAATTATGAAAGTCATCTTAGAGAATTAATGAAGCCAAATTTGAATCTTAACTAAACACAATTCAATGACGAGATATATTGGAAGCAAAATTCACTATCATTTGGCTTAAAGAAGTTTAAAATTTGAGATTTTTTTTTCATGTTGATGTTAAAAAGCAAAGGAAGAAAGAAATCATACATGAAATACACTCACGGAAGAGTATATGATTGAAAGATGAAGATAAAATTAAAAAAAATCAGAGGTTTATCATTTTAAAGCCTTTCTAAAAAAGATAGAACTCAAGAGGATCCACCTAATCTCATTGCATGCAATTTAAGTAAGAGAGAACAATTGGATTTTTCAAGGAAAATGAGACTAGAGGAAGATCAAAAGGAAACCTACTCCATTTATTTGGATAGTACTCGGGTCAAGATGGATTCTTAGTATTTTTTTATAAAATATTGTTGAGATATTATTGAAGATCTATATAAATTAATGTTGCTATACTTTAAAGGCACATACCTTCTCATATCTATCTCAAGCACTTTAATTATCTTGATTCCAAAAAAAAATTTCTGGCCAATTGTGTAATATATATATACAAGATAATTTTGAAGATCTTGTCAAATAGAGTTAAACAATCCATAAATAAATGCATCTAAAATTATTAGAGTCAATATGTTCCTTCAAAAGTGTATTTAATACCATTATCATAGTTCGAGAACTTACCCATTTGATTTAAAAAAAGATCAATGAGAAAATATGTTAATATCTTAACTATTAATGTGCCTAAATTTCAACTTAAATTAATATATAAGTTATTGATTAAAGCTTTGAGGTTTACAATGATAGTTTACCTGGATATTTGTCTTGTGTATGACATAGATATGAAGAGAAAATTTTGCTTGGAAAGAAATTTAATTGTCTCTACTATCTCACACCAACCCAAAATCAATATCTCATAAATCACATTATTTCCTTTTTTGATCTTTGACATTAACATCTTAGATATCCATTTGTCATGCCACTTCACACCATATCCCATTTTTTTTTTCAAAAATTACGTTCCATTCTAAGAAGTTTTCATTTAATTCATTCTGACATTTGGGTATCACATAAAATTAACACACTCCTAGGGGCCCCTTTTTTCTTAACCAATATTAATGATTTTACTTGCTTTACTTGGGTTCATTTTATGCATCTTAAATCTAATATCATCTATTGGAATAATTTTTCTCTTGGGTCAAAACTCTCTTTTATCAAAACATTAAAATTTCACATGCTAATAATGAGGGTGAATTCATATAAATAAGTCTTTTTTCTCAAGGAATATGACACCATTTTTCAACACATGTGTGCATACTTGCAAAAAAATGGGGTATTTGAGTATAAGCATCACCATATTAAAAAAATAGGATGTTCCCTATAATTTTAGGTTAAGTTACATTATAATCTTTGGGGGAAGAATATTTAAACAATGTGTTAACTTATCAATCATCTACCCACATCTTTGCTTTTCTTCATATCTATATATGAACTCACATACAAAACTCCACCAATTTATTACAATCTTTGAGGTTTTTTTTAATGCTAAGCCACAATTTACACTCTTGATAATAAATTTGGTTATCATGCATGTGGTTCTATTTTATTATATATCCTCCTTATCAAAAAGGTTATCATATTTATGATCTTGATGAGTATATTTTTTACTTATTGGGATGTTATCTTCCATGAAAATATATTCTCTTTAGTGATTTTCTACGAAAAAATCAAGAAGATCATCATGTCATAACTATTGGTTCAATTCATTTATCATTTCCCAATCATTTATAATCCAATTACTATCACTCATCACATACTCTTACTCACTTCATCCCTCTCACATAAGCACTACCTGATCCTCTTGTTCGACACTTTACATACCAACTTTTTTAGATAATTTGGCATATATTTACTATTATATTTATACATATTTATGATTTTATGAGAGAGATTTCACTAAATATATGTTTTGAAGGAATTTGATAAATATTTGTTAAATCATGATTATTTTTGGTCAAATTAATAGACATGGTAGAGCAAAGGTTTGGAAGAGAGAAAAGTAATGAGGAGTCATGATAATTTCTATTTTAGGATTCTATTATACCTTTTAGATAATATTAAATAGTTTTTGTATTCTTTCTTTGCTATAAATCTACAAAACTAGTAATGCCAATGTTTGTACATCATGAAACTATTAAGTTGTCACAAACTTTTCACTGTGCAACATAGTCTTTGTAACTATAATATTTTATTGGAGTAATGATTGCAGTATCTTTATGACACATAATAGCTATGATTCTATTTACATATAATGGTAGCCAGGTACCCCACTAGTATTATTAGTCATGATATTTTTTAGGTAGTGGTGACTATTCCTAGTGGAGCATTTGTTGTGGTCATTGTTTGATATTATTTTTCAAAGCTAAAATATTAAGTGTTTTGAGTTGTGATATTATTTTTCACTATGATATTTTGTTACAGGTAGCATTCGTTGTGGTCCTAGTTTTTCCAATATCATGACTTTGTGATTCAGTGAAAAAATACCAAAGTCATAAGCATTCCTAGCATCATAACTTTGTTTTATATAGATTAAATATATTAGTGGTGACTATTCCTAGTGGTGTGATAACAAAGAGAAAATATCAATTGTTGTCATTCTCAGTACTACAATACTTAATTCTAGAATGAATTTATTTGAATATTGGTATTCCTAGTACCATGACTTGTGTACTTAAGAGAAGATATGATGAGACCAAAAGGTCATGACCTCCAATCATCATGACTTCTAGCTTAATGCATCACATAGAATTCTCAAAGTATACAAGCAATACCTAGAAGATTTTGTGAAATGATGAAGATAAAAATTAGATTTCGAGCTAAGAGCATTTACAAATCCTAAGCAGCATAATTTCAACCATTATTTAGTGGCAAGTACAAGGTGAACACAAGCAATATTTTATTAAGCTTAAGTTTTTACACTTAGATTATCACTTGGGACAACATTGGAAACCCTTGAATGTAGGGTTGGTAAATATACTTATGTGTGATGGATACTACTTTTATAAAAGTTATGTTTGTGTTAATATTATTGTTTGGATGTAGATATATATTTAAATGTTATATAAAGTTAAAATTTAGGGTTACACTATTTCATAGGTTTATGAATGTAGACAATGGAAGATGGTGACAGGCATGTCATAGGACATACTCAAGTGATATGATAAGAAGAAAGTGATAACCATTCTAATCTTAATGTATGAGATAAACCTATGTGTAAAAATATGATATTGAGATAAGTTTAATCATTATAAGTATGGTACTTATAAAGTCAAAAAATATAAATATACTTAAGACCAATCCATTGTACATATTCTAAAAGAACTGATCTCAAATGATATAAGAGTTACATGGAATATCTACCTAGAGTTTCACCTTAGTGTAAGAGTCATGTGTTAGTATTGATAGATGGTGACATCTAAGTCATGGTGCACACACAAGAAGATGTACTTTATAAGATGGTGATAGCCATACAAGTCAATCTATCTTGTATGATTCTCATAGATATAATTTATGAGAAGATGTATGTTAATTATCATGAGTATGATAATTACAAAGCTAAAAATACAAATATATTTATTATCGTATCATCTTGTGTCTTTAAGATATTAGGGTTTAGATAAAAAAGTGCATATTCAAAGTAATCATCAAGAGCATTTGATGCATTACCTAAAAGAAATAGATATGTGGGTGACCCAAGAATGGAATAATATGTGGCTTAGGTGGTAAAAACCCTAAAAGTGAGGGAATCATCCTAGGTAGTGACAGTTTTAGAATGATAGTTACTTTGTATGCCAAGAAGTTACTAACTCATTTTCATACTAATCTATCGTTCATCCTATATTCAAACATAATATTGATCAAATACTAAGAATAATCATCATGCATAAGAATGTGAACCGATCATAGAGTCTAAATATCATTCTGAAAATCCAAGTCACTAACTCATTTTCACTATTGGTTGATTAAATTGCTTACAAATTTTCTATGAGATTGATATATAGACTTATGCCCATTTTTTTACTTGTATACATGATATACTTGTTGGACTATTTTAGTTGAGAGACAAATATGCAAAAAGGTTTTGATATCATGACAATTAACAATAAGTTTTGATACTCTCAAGAAGTCACAATAAATTTGAATCTATTATCGAGGAATGATTATTTAATTATAGATTGAATAGTCAACTTGAGTTGACATAACTATCCTTTTAAAAGAATAATTGTATTTCTAGTTATTTGGATACATTTATTGCTTTATATTTGTATTATATTTGTATTTTTGTTTTTTTTTGTTTTTTTTTTGTTTTTTTTTGTTTGTTTTGTAGGTGCTACACCTATAATAGTAAAAATTTTGGGATTGAGTTTATATTTCTGGACCTATAAATCGAAAGAATGATAAGAGTACTACTGAGATACAGAGTTGAGAGAGAACAAATAGAAGAAAATGATAGTAATAAAGACTACTATGTAAATGTAGGATGAGCTATTCAACAACCCAATCATCATTATACCTTAGATGATTATTAGCAACATACTATGATAGAAATTAAGTTATTCTGAAATTTGGATATAAATAATGCAAAAAAATTAAATTAAGTTGATGTTGAATTTAGTAGCTTTAGCTTTAGTGCAATAATAACTTTTTTGAAGTTGTGCAAAAATGGTGAAGATGAATGGAGTTAGCTCGAATAAATTTTCCATCTTATTTGAGAAACAAAGCTCAGAGCTAGTTCTAGGATTTATTTTGAGATTTTATTAAGAGTTGAGATAAACGTATGCAAGTCTTTCTCACCAAGTTCTTTCTACTTCAAACCATATCTCAACTAAGGGGAGAGATAAGCCAATTGGGATAATAAAATAAAAAGAAATTATATGATACTTGGGACTGATTCAAAGAACTTTTGATATGATAGTCACAACATCGAAGTGAATATTAATTCCAATCTTAAACATTATAGCTAAACTACATGATAAGGTGCATAACTGATTCAGCCTTGGGTGGTTCGATTATCAAAAAATCACTTGAAGAAACACATTATCTATTTGAAGAACTAGCAAATAATAACTATCAAACTCTAAATAATTGAGTATTTATATGGAAGCAAGCTGAAGTATTAGAGTTGAACATATTGACTACCATAGAAGCCAAGATTGATGTATTTTTTAATAAGTTTAGAACACAAGATGAAAAATGATTAGTGGGAGAAATTTCTTTTTTTACAATAGTAGAAAATTGTAAATTTTGATTCTATATCTCCAATGGAGGAAGCCAATATTTTATAGAATAAATAATATATATTTTGACCCAACAATAATGCTCCAACACACTACCATTTGAATCCATAAATTATGAAAACCTATTATATGAGAGTTATGGGAATGCATAATAAAATATTAGTCAATTTCATGAGAATTGAGGAATGAAGCATATAACAACTCAAATTTACAAAGACAAACTAGGAAAAAATAGCATGACATGAATCTACAAAGGAAGGAGATCAAAATAGGAGAAAAAGTATTCAACTCTCATCTCAACTTATTTGTAGGAAAGTTGAAGTATTAGTAGTATGAATTATTTATGATCATAAGGGAGAACAACCAGAAGCTATAATGAAAAAAAAATTGAAACTTCCTTGATGAAACAATGAAGAAAGCTATAACTATTTCCAAATTCACAATGTCCATGGAAGAATATCCCAAAGGAGCTACTCTAAATGATAGCTTAATGTTATATGAGAAATCAAGAAGATAAGTAGGGGAAAAAGATCATACAAGGAAGTTTGTCTAGATTACCGAGGTCACTAACTAAATCTACTATCCAATGGAAGTGTAACTAAGTATGCTAAATTTAGTTCTAATTGAAAGGTAATATAGAAAAAATTTTTATTTTGATAATCTGAGGAATGAACTCATTACACACATGATTCATACATGAAATAAAAAATCCAATGATTAAAGATTTTATTTCCAAAAAATAAAAAGTTCATTAGAACACTCAAAATTATTTATTGTATTTCTTTGATGATGTTTGACTATAATTCTTCTTACTATATTGATGCTCGTGATTTTTTATTTTTAAAAAAATAGAAGAAAATTCATTACTCTAGGATGAGCACATACTTTTAGTATGTGAGTTGTTCGGCACTCAATGCACTAACTTTTTTTAGATGATTTGGCGTATATTTACATTTGTATTTGTACATATTTATACTTGTATGAGATATATTTAACTAAATATATTTTTGAAAGAATTTGGTGAATATTAGTAAAATCATAGTTATTTTGGGTAAAAATTGGTAGACTTGGTGGAGCAAAGGTTAGGATCAGAGAGAAGCAATGGGGAGTCATAATATTTTTTATGGCACAACTATATTACATCTTCCAAATATAACCAAGTAGTTTTGGTATCCTTTTTTGGTTATAACTATATAAAAATAGTCATGTCAACCTTTATACCCTATGACCTTACCACCAAATTGTCATATTCTTTTTATTGTGTAATATAGTTTTCATGATCATAATGTTTTCTTAGAGTCATAGTCATACAATCTCTAAAATATATAATTGCCACAACTTTGTGTTCACAACATGATAGTCAAGTACCCCACTAGTATAATTAGTCGTAATACTTTTTTGGGCCACAACTTATTTAACACATTAAAAATATTATGTATTTTATGTTGTAACATTATTTCTTACCATGACATTTTGTTCTTGAAAATATTTACTCTGGTCATGGCTTTTCCAATACTACAACTTTGTGCTATAATAAGAATATAACAAAGTCATGATTATTCCTAGTGTCATGACTTTGTATTATAAATAATAAATATATTGTCATTGTCAATATGCAAAATACCAAATATAACTAGTAATTTTGGTAAATATTCATGAAATGTTTGTATAGAAAAGAGTTTTAAAATGGATAATTTCACTAAATTATAGTTTTGATGGATTATGATGAATAGTAGTGAAGGTGGGTGATTTTTTTTTGTGAAATAAAGATTTGGTAGATTATTGAGAAGAAAGAGAGTGAAAAGTCATGTAAAGTTATAACATTCTTCATGTTATGATTTTTTACACATCATTACGCTATAGAGAAGTTTTTGCATCCATTCTTGGTTGAAGCTCCACACAAATTATCATAGTAATCTTTATATGTCATGACTCTATTGCCTCATTGATATAATCATTTTACAATGCAATGCATTCTATTTTCTTGTAACACTTTCTTGGAGTTATATATACACTAGCTCATAATATTGTTTATGGTTGTGACATTAATTCTATTTTATAGTAATCAAATATCTCACTAGTGCTCAAAGTCATGGTATGCCACAGTATCGAAACTTTCTCTATACAAAATGATCAAGTCTAAGGCAATACCTATAATGCTATTCCTAGTGCCATAACTTTTAGCAATAGAAATTTTTTAGAGAGAAATACCTGAGCTAACAAGTCTTAGTCATTCTCAATATAATGACTTAGTTTTATAAAGATAAAATGTACAATCATAGCCATCTAATGCAAGAGAGAGACCTAAGATGCAGTCAATTCCTAGTATCATAACTTTATATTCTAAAGATAAAATATGTAGCCAAAGTCATTCCCAACACCATTGTCATCTAATGTAAATGAGAGACCAAAGTAGCAGATCATTCATAGTGCTACAATTTTATTGTCTAAAGACACAATTTTTAGCCATGGCTAGTCGTAATGTCATGACATTTTAAAGTTAAAAAAAGACTAAAGTTATGGCTCATTCCTAAAAAGTTGTAACTTTTGACTTAAATTTCTCAGATAGTCATTCTAGTATAGAAGAGAAAAATAAGAATTTCAAAAAAATATTTTTAGGGCACAAGAAAATAGATGAAATCTAAAGTTTTGAAAGCCAACTTTTGCCTAACCCTAGGAAAAAAATATGAGGTATACAATTAAGTATTTTAGATTTAGGGTTTGATTCTTAGATATTCTCAAGGTTATCATTGGGAACTCAAAATTCCATTAGATTTATCTTTAATTATCTTATATAAATTTCTCCTTAATATTAGGCTAAATTGAGATTTAGAGTTATAGAATTTAATTATGTGTGATGGATGCTTAATGGATTAATTTTATGTTTGAATTTTATTATGATAAAAATATTGATGGATATACCATTTATATAGTATTGAAATTAAATTTTTACTATTAGTGAGTTTTTATGTGTTATCATTATTCTTCTTAATAAATAAGCCAAACAGAATACTCAAGCATAATGATAAAAAAAAGTAACAACCATTCTGATTGTGACATATGAGACAAACCTATATATGAAAACTCAATGTTGAGGTATGTTAATCATATGAGTATGATACTTAAAAAGTATAAAGCATGAATACTTTATAAGACAACACATTGTGCTTGTTTTAGAAGTACTAGCCCTAAATTAATGTAGGTATTTTATAATATATATTTTAAAAGTTTTACCTTTAGTGTGAAAATCATGTTTTATCATAATAGATGGTGATAGGTAAGCCAATGTGACATATAATTATAGGTAACTCATAAGTTAATGATAGTATTGTGAGTTTCTTTTTCTTGTATGACTACCAACTATGAGATCTAAAGAAAAGTATATGTTAATTATATGAGTATGGTGCTTTCGAAGTGAAAAATATAAATGCTTTTATTATCATATCAGTTTACATATTTATGATATATGAGATTGGAAAATAAGAATACAAAATTATGAAGCAACTATTAAGGATAGTTGATGAGCTACCTAAAATGTATGGTCTTATGAATGACTCGAATAAAAATGATTTATTTTATTTATGGTAATGTACTAAAAAAGTAGTTGTAAGGGAATCATCATTAGAGAGAGTCTAATAGTTGATACCTATTTTTACTTTTTCTCCTTCTCTTACTGCTTCTTCTTCATCTTTTTCTACTTCTTCTTCTTATACTGCCACTACCACAAATGAGTATCTACTTTCAAATAATAATGCTCATTTATAGATGAGATAATATAGATTATAGTATATTCCATTAGACTTTCTCATTAATCAAAGATAAAAATATAAATTATAGTTCAATTGTGAAAGCTTACTAATAGATGAGTATCAAATTGCAATTAGAGTATAAAGGGTAGATTAATTACCAAGTGTGCAAGATTAATAATAGATGAGTATCAACTTGCAACATATAGGAATCCATTTGTTAGAGCATATGTTTGAGTGGTTGATTTGCCATTGTGGACAACTTCCTTGATTTGATAGAGCATCGTGATATATGTATCTCACACATCAACCATGATACAACATCAATATACATTTTTTCACAAGGTAAATGGTCTTGAGGTTGGTAATATATGTTCTACAAATCATCTACATTGGAGAAACCAAGGTCTTGAAAGACTAACTATGGTCTCCTTTAATGATACTATTTTCTCTATGACAAGATTAATCAATCAAAAAGTTTGGTTACCTAACAACGATAAATCAATAGAGCAAGCAAAGACATGAATATTCAATTGAAATGCCTTTCAATCTCAAAAGATTATCAAAAGATAACCATCAATGGGTTTAAAACCTATTTTAAAAATATTATAGCTCAAATGCCAAACCAGTTAATTAAATATGATAATTTTGAATTAAATCACAAAATTATTTTTATTTTCCCAAACTATATAAATAGGGGTGAATAAATAAATAGAAAAAATATATATAAATATTCACATTATTTTTATTACACACACACACACACACACACACACACACACTACAAAAATTATGAATAGATTAACCAAAATGGCTTTTTCGGATTTTTCAAAAATGACGTTAAATGCATAGTACATAGTAATTTTAATAATGCAAAAATTATTAAACACATATACACACTACCATAAAATAAACGAACACAATAAAAAACTTACACTATCAAAAAATACACTGCTAAAAAACTTACCATAAATAACACAAACTATGATCATACACACTCTCATTTTATCATTCATAAAATAGCAAAATACAGATTAAAACTATTTGTTTTTGAATAAGTATTCTAAAAAATTTATTTTTTAGAATAATTATTAGAAGCATCTTTTTGTGCTCTTCATGCAATATAGATAATAAATCAAGAACACATGCATTTTTTTTCGTGCTCCTCACCCAAGAACACCCGTGAACAAAAACACTAGCAATGGGCCATGAATAATTGAAGTTTTAAATAGAAATATTTATAATCATAACAAAAAAAAAGATACTAGCAAACTATAACATCAAAATCACCCAAACCATGATAAAGAAGTTTACCCACTTAATACCAACATGCCCAAACAATGCATAACAATTTTTTCCTTTCACATCGGTGGTAATAAAAAAATTATAGATATAATTATGTTTAAAAAGTTTATGTATACTTTTTTTATAGTTATATATATATAGTTATGTTAAAACACACTTATTTAAAGCAAACTTATATTTATGTATACTATTTTTGTATACATGTAGTTATTTATATTGAATAATTTTTTAATTCAACATACCTACTATGCACCATCAAAATCCACACAATGACAACACATTATATCACAAATGCATGAAGTATGTATATGATTAAGTATATATACACAATCCAAGAACACCACAGTGAATAAAGGAGAAGAATTTCAGAAATATTAAAATTTAAGCTTAATCAAGTTAATCGATGAAGAATAAATGTATAAAACATACCTCAAATCAAATACAAATTAAAACTTAAACCTCAAAATCAAATATATGTTGAAGCGTCGGTGTTAAGGGGGATGGATGGCCATCTGCGGAGGTTCGCGTAACTTAAGCGTTGGTGTCGAAGAAGAAAATCACGTTGTAAATATTAGCATATTTTTTATATTTTTAATTATTAAAACATTAAATAAATAAATAAATAATATATATATATATATATATATATATATATATAAAATCAAAAAGACTAATTAATTTTATTCACTATAAAAATTTTTTCGAACAAAATTAATGTGCGTGTTGCAAGGTACAGATGAAAAATAAACACCTTAAAATTTTTATTATAATATTAATATAAACAATAAATATATAAACAATAAAAAAATATGATTAGCTTTATAAAAAAATATCAAATAGGTACAAAATTAACAAACTCTATATAATAAGACATAAATGAAATGATGATTTGCCTTCCAGTCACTCGCCTAAGAGTTATAAAATACTATTAATGTTAAAAAATATTTAAAAATTTATATTTTATCGTTATAATTTTTTAAGAATTCATATTAATTTATACGAAGATAATATAAAATAATTTTAAAGGCATAAAATTTCATATTATTTGATATTATTACTAATTTTTAAAATTCAATAAATTACTTAAAGTGAGAAGATAATTAAAATAAGCTATATTTATTATTTTAATAAAAACTTAATGTCAAAAGCTAAAAGTCAAAATATTACTCAATTGTTTAATTCCTATAAATTTTTATAAGAGCAAACATCTATGAATTTATTTATAAATTATTAATTTATTTTCTTTTAACTTTATTAAAAAAATTATATTTATATTATATTTCAAGATTTTCAAATATTGTATTATTTATGTATTTAAAAGATTTCTATAATAATAATTTTTTTTACTTATAATAATATTAATTTTTACTAGTTTATACGTCAATTTAAATAAAATATAAAATATTTTATATTTTATTATACAATGAATTAATTTATATTTATATTAGTAGAAATTTTAATATATGTTAATTTAATTTTTAAAATAAAGAAAAAAATTATTATACTTATTGAATTTATTATTTATTGTTACTTTAATACAAATATTTAAGTTTCTTATTTTAAAATTTTAGAAAATTTTTTTGTATAATTTTATAAAAAATTAATACATCATAAAAATAGTTAATTTAGTCCTCATTAATATATATAATTATTTTTTGTATTTTGATATTTTTTAAATTATTTATTTATAATATAATTTTTTTAAGATTTTACGAGGAGAATGTATGTTTCAAGGATTGCTTATCTATAGACCATTAACATACATTTAATAAACAAAATTAAATAAATATTAAAACAAATAAAAAATAAAAAAAATATATAATTAAATATTGGCTAGGGAAATGTCGTCGCTAAATCTGGAGCTAAATTATGGATTTTATAAGGTAGGAAAAATTCGTCACTATATTACATATTTTACTAGCTCGAGAAAATCCGTCGCTAAATAATAAATTTTATTAGCAAGGGAAATTCTATCACTAAATCCAACGCTAAATCATGGATTCTATTAGCAAGGGAAATTCTGTCGCTAAATCCATTACTAAATCATGAATTCTATTAGCATGGGAAATTTCATCACTAAATCCATCACTAAAACATGGATTTTATTAGCAAGGGAAATTTCGTTGCTAAATTCATCGCTAAATCATGGATTCTATTAGCAAGGAAAATTTTGTTACTAAATCTGTTGCTAAATCGTGGATTTTATTAGCAAAGGAAATTCCGTCGCTAAATCCGTCGTTAAATCATGGATTCTATTAGCAAGCAAAATTCATTCACTAAATCCATCGCTAAATCATGGATTTTATTAGCAAGGGAAATTCCGTCACTAAATTCGCCGCTAAATCATGGATTTTATTAGCAAGGAAAATTATGTCGCTAAATTCATCACTAAATCATCAATTTTATTAACAAGAAAAATTATGTCGCTAAATTTGTCTCTAAATAATGAATTTTCTTAGCAAGAGAAATTCCATTGCTAAATCTGTCGCTAAATGATGAATATTATTAGCGAGGGAAAATCCCTCGCTAAATCCGTCGCTAAATAATGGCTTCTATTAGCGAGGGATATTTTGTCGCTAATCCATCTGTAAATTTCGCAATTTTCTTGAGCGGAATTTACGAAAATTTTCCGTCGCTAATCCATTTCTAATTTCGTCGCTAAAAACCCTGTTTTTTCTTGAATGGAATTTACAAAAATCTTCCGTCACTAAATCCCCCACTTTTTTTAACGGAATTTAAGAAAATTTTTCCTCACTAATCTGTCGCTAATCCGTTTCTATTTTTTTTTTCGAAAAAAACCATTAATCCCTTGTTATTCTCTAGCTAATCCATTGTAATTTAGCTAGAGATTGACCCCTAGCTAAAATTCCCTAGCTAAAACAAAATTTTCTTGTAGTGTCTAGTCTAGTCATAGTTAGAAAATTAATCTTTAGTGTGATTTTCTTAAAAATTGTAGATTCAATTAGATGAGTTACATCATAAGTAAAGTTAGAACTTAGATCAATAAGCATATCTACTATAGAACAACCCAAATAATTAACCTCTAAGAGAGAATCAATTATATATCTTCTCTATGACATGATAATACTCCTCAAAGAATAAGTCATCTCTATGCCAAGAAAGTATATGAGTCTCCTAAGGTCCATCATCTAAAATTGTGTCCGAAGTAATTCTCGAGATGAGTGATCCCCAGCCCATCATCTTTCATAATCCAATTATCATCTACATAAACAATCAACAAAAGTATTTTGCCATAAGAACTCCTTCATAAGATCAAAGACAAGTTATGTTTCCATAAGAAAGTATAATCTAAACAAAGTGATTTCTTATGAAAATCTCATAAGCTAGGCTCTCGGTGACTACTTCAGGCTATGCATTATCTTCTTCAATCTATAAACTACATTTGATTATACTACTTGAAACCCAAGAAGCTACTCCATATACATCTCCTGCTCAAGGTCACCATGAAAAAAATTTACTTCATATCTAGCTAGCATATCATCCAACTATGAGAAACTACAAGATAAACAAGAATCCACATCATGACCTTCTTGGCCACATGAGAGTTAGCATTCTTAATAGTACATAGAAAATGTCTAAGTTAATTCCTTGATACAAGTCTCACCTTGAGGTGATCTATATTCCCATCTAGACTCGTCTTTCTAATCAACACTCGCCTATGACCAATAATAGATATTTCTGAAGGTCATGGTACTAGTTCTCAAATCATATTAGAGTTTAAGGTATGTATCTATATCATCATGTCATGATGCCATCAAGGATGAGATAAAGTCTCATAAAGAGACTTAGGTATATTAATATCATCAAGGATGAAATAATAAAAGAAAAAAAAAGAAGGAACAATGTACTAGTAGGAAAAAACTTATAAATCAGATGTTTGAGTATAGCTCATCTATTCTTGTTAGAGAGTAATTGGAAGGTCAAAAAAAATTAATTTGACTTGGACAATCTTTAAGTTTACATGGGTACCAATTAGTAATTTTGCCTTTGATTTGGGGTTATGCCCAAATTTTGTATCATTAGAACTCCATTATTTGACTTATGTTGTGGCTTAATTTTTATGGGAACATATATTTAATTTGACTTATAGCATGAGATTGCATATGGCTCAAGGAATAACATCTTAGTCAACTTTTAGTTTATGCAGTAACCAAAGGCAATTCTAGAATTTCATATAATTGATCAAAAATGTTAAACATGTTTGATGAGATGTCGAAGAAATATATCTACACATCATATTAATTGATGCTTTTAGGTTTTAGAGAAATATTTTGAATTTGTCAATATTTTCACTGAATTTCATGTACCTCGATTATCTTCATTAACTAATCATCATCATTTTCTTTAGTTGTTTATTTTTTATTTTTTTCTTTATAGCTTTCCTTATGAAGATAACACCTAGATACTCTCTAAAGTCCGAAGCATTATGTCTTCGATATAAAATTCATAACTTTTATGATCACTTTCCAATCAATGTCATTCATATTGATGCCAAAAAGAGATGATGTTACAATTTTATAAAGTTTATTTTTTTACCAATTGATTTGTTGTCAAATGTCATCATGACAATAATGAAATATATTTTTAATATTACTATAAATGTATGTGCAAAACATCTAATGATGAAACTCATAATAGATTAAGAACTTGCTCAGGAATGTGTACATAAATTTCTTATTTCTATTAGATTAAGGAACTCCAATATGTCTTTGATAGTGAGTAGTCACTAAGTGATGAAATTTTTAAAATTTATTACCAAGGCATTATTCTTATTTTCAAGCATAAACATCCAAGTCATTCCAGTACATGTATTAAAAAAATAAATAAAAAACATATGAAATAAAAATAATTTTTTAAGGACGCCAAACATTAATGTTGATAAAATTGACACTAACATTCTAAATCACTGATAACAACCAACAAAAATGATATCAACTTTCTAAGAAACCAAGAAGAAAATTTTTCTAATATTAAAAATGTATGTCTACACAATACGGTTTGTCATAATAGGGTTTTTCATAACAGGGTTTGTTAAATAATAGGGTTTGTCATGTCTTATATCTAATTGAACAATGTTTAAGTTAGAATATTTTGGAAAAAAGCAAAATGTGAGCTAATGATTATTGTACATGCTAGAATGGAATTGATTTGAGCACAAACAATATGTTATATTCATGGATGAAATTACAAAGACAATATCTAATGTAATATTATAAGACAAGAATTGAAACCTTATTTGTTATTAAGAAAGGTGTTATTATTAGCCACAAAGTTAATAAACTAAATATACATGATCTATATATTATTTTTAGAATTTTCATAGAAAATAAGAATTTTACAAAAAATAACTTGAATGATGACTTTTATTGCAGGTGGTCTTTTCTCCTCAATGGGAACTAATATTTTCTTTTGAATGAATTGTTTCATTGCAATGAGAACACGCCATTGTTATAAACATATTAATTGATTGATTATTTTGATTTTTTGAGGATCTTAATGATGGTTATTTTTATGATTAATAAGCCAACAAGATTGAGCTTCTTGACATTATATAAGAGATTTTCATTATTACTTTTGTTGATACTATCACTAACATACACAAAATTTGTAAACTGAGCTTAAGATTTTTCTTTAAAAATTTCATGATTGATCTGATTGATTTTGGGATCAAGCTTTCTTAAACAAATATGAACTTATAGCCTAATCATTTCTAATCATAACCTGAATGATTCCTTCAACCATATCTTCATTAGTGACAATAACATGATCATTTTTTTTGAAATAATAGCAAAAAAGTATATTCTGGTAGGTGGTACAACATCATAATTCAATTTCAAAGAGAAGGATCCCAATTACACTTAAAATTATAGATTTTATGCAACCTAACACAAGGATTGGGATATATCACATATAAAAAAAATTATCATTTTAGAATTAAGTTCTTACATGAAGATGAGGCAAATTTGTTCAATAATATACCATAAATGGACCGACCAAAAGCTTCTCCCATATAGCCTTTTACCTGCTTCGGGAAGAAGAAGAAGATGTCACAGTGGAGTAGCATCATCCATGCCATTTTGATTTATTATTAAAAAAAAGAAACCATTATAACTCTTAAATATTATTTCAGAATGTGATAAATAGTGTTTTTCTTTTAATTTTAAAAATTGATATTAAAAAATATATATGTATATATTCAAATTAATTTAATATACATCAATTATTTTGATTTTATATTAAAATCAAATAATTCAATTTTAAAAATTAATTATTCTAATTATACACACATATACTCTAAATAAATAAATAAAATCTTTAAAATATTTCTTATGAAATTAGATAAGGTTACAAAAGGGACCCTAGCCTAAATAAGATCCCAAAGTTATATTGAATCATAATTTATATTAATTATAATTCAACTAAATGAAATTATAATTATATTTCCCCACTTATTCAAAATAATTTGTGCCTTTTGTTGTTCAATACTTACTAAATTCTTCATATTAAGATTACAAATATTCATTGATTGAATTAAATTACTAATAATCAAATTCAATCAATCTTTAATTATTTCTCGCGACTTTCCGCTTAGCTTATTTGAAATTTTAGATTAAAATCCACTTATAACGTTTGACAATATAAAAACTTATAAGCTTTCTCAAGGGGGCATCATCAATCCTTCTAATAGGACATAGATTCCATTAGTAATCAATATTCATCATATACATGATAAAGTTATCTAATTCATAGAGTTGATAATCTATTTTTAAATCTCACTCTTTATGAACCAAGATAACTATTAACAAGTATACTTGAATATTTATTACTTCAAGAATAAGAGTAATAGCATTTATAATAATAATGATATATTTTATTTTACATATCAATACAAAATAATTATACTGTAGTGGTCACATTCAATACATACAAGTATACTAACACTAGAAGTTATAACTTTACTCTTCTCCTTAGTCAAGATAGACCTACTAAAATATTGTGTTATAATCTTACCAATAGATTATCCAGTTCTATCTAGATTCTGAATAACAAACTTATATTCTATAAGAACTGATAATTAATCTACAATGAATAAGTAAAACTCTATGCACTAAATCATTTATTATGTAGAAATCAGAATAAAAAATACATGCATTTCCATAAATTTAACTTATTTCAAATTTTTATTAATTAAAACAAGAAAATGATGCAAACCAATTTAATAGAAAATAATCTAACTGATATTTAGTATAAAATAGTTCCAGCAATCTCCCACTTAGACTTAAAGCTAGGATATCACACTTATGATGCCCATTCCCTCCACATATCGATCAAAAGTTTTAGTTGTAATGCTCTTCATAAAAGGAACCACCAATTTATTTGCTGATATTATTTTTGTCATCACCACTCCTTTTCTTACAATATTTCTTATTATATAATACATATGCTTGATGTATTATACCTTCTTATGGGTTCTTAGTTCCTTTGAGTTAGTAAGAATTCTACTATTATCATAATAAAGTGTAATAATTAGTTGTATAAAAGGAATGACCTTTAGATCCATTAAAAAGTTCATAAGCCATACAACCTCCTTTGTTGTCTCTAAAGCTATCACATATTCAGCCTCTATGGTAGAATCAGTAATACAATATTACTTAATACTCCTCCAACTTATAGCTCCACTTCCAAAGGTAGACACATAACCTGAGATGACCTTTCTCAAATCCTTATTTAATTGGAAATTTAAGTCTATATACCCAATAGGTATAAGATTGTCCAATTGGTATACCAACTTATAATCGCTAGTCATTTTCATGTACTTGATTACATGTTTTACTTTTGTTCAATATTCTTATCATGTGTTAGATTGATATCTACTTACCATGCTTATAGTAAAATAGATATCATGTATGGTACAAAGTATTACATACATCAAACTTTCTATTAGTGATGCATAAGAAACTATTTTTATTTTCTCTATCTCACTAGGTATTTTGGGACGCTAACCTTTTGATAGAGAAATTCCATTCTTAAAAGTAAGAAAGACTTTCTTGGAATCTTACATACTAAAACAAGTTAATATCTGATCGACATAAATAACTTGAGACAAGCCCAATATTCTTTGCTTCCAATCTCAAAAAAGCATAATCCAAAGAATATGAGTAACTTCTCCTAAGTCTGTCATATCGAATTCATTAGAAAATTAGACATTAACCAAAGACAAATAAATCCACATTATTATCAAAGAGTAATATATCATCAATATAATTTACTAAGAATACCATAATGCTTTTTAATGATTAATCAAAACCATAAGACTTAAATGGCTTGATCAAAGTAAGTATTCTAAGATCTAGATGTTTATTTTAGTCTATATATATATATATATTTCTTTAATTTACATAATATGTACTCTTGGCACTTTTCTATGAAACCATCAAGTTGTATCATATCGATATATTTTACAAGATATTCATTCAAAAATACAGTCTTTATGTCCATATTATAAATCTCATAGTCATAATGAGTTGTAATGGACAAGAGAATCTGGAATGACTCCAGCATGACTACAGGCAAAAAGGTTTCCTCATGATTAATTATCTCTTTCTAAGTAAAATATTTTGTAACAAACCTAGCTTATAAGTCTCAATGTTATCATCCATTCCTCTTTTTTTCTAATATATTCATTTGTACTTGATGAGTTTTATCCCTCACGTGGTTCCATAAGATCCTTAACATGATTGGAGCACATGGACTGCATCTCTAATTTCATAGCCTTTTGCCAATGTTTTGCTTCTTTATATTTAAGTACTTCATTATAGCTTCTAGGATTAATATCTATTTCTTCAGGGATACTTTCATAAGACTACCCCAAGAGTGTGTAATGTGTAAGTTTATGAATAACCCTCTGGCTATGATGGCACAATCCTCTTGGTTATATACTTTAAGTGACATGCTACTCAAATAAAAATTCTTATGAACTATTATGATCATTTCCCTCTGGGTATACAACCAACATATCAATCATGGGTTCATGAGGTTCAATATCAACACTTTTGTCTATAATTTTCTCATTATGATGAGGTAATGAGATATCTAAAATATTATCATATAGTGTTTCTTCTTTTATTATTGGTATTGAAGGAGTTTGTACTAGTTTATCTCCTTTCAATTCTTATAGAATAATCCTACAACTAGGCTTGTAGTTTGTTATATAGTCTTCTTCTAGGAATCAAGCATTGGTGTTAACAATGTTCTTTTGATCCTTTTGACTATAAAGTAATCCACCTTTAGTTCCTTTAGGATATTTCATGAAGACAAATTTTATTCTTAGTTTCAATTTATCTATTTTTTCTTTCAATAAATATGCTGAGCAACCCAACAAATGAATCTTTTTTAGACTAAGCTTATGTCTAGTCCATAATTTAGTTGGAGTAGCATGTACAAACTTATATGGAACCAAGTTCAAAACATAAGCTGCTGATTATAATGCATATTCCTAGAAGGAATCAGACATATCCAAATAACTCATCAATGATCTTACCATGTCCATACAAGTTATATTCCTTCTTCCTGCTATATCATTCAACTATGAAATGCTATATGAAGACAACTAGGATGTAATCACTTGATTTAATAAGTAGTCTCTAAACTCTCTCAAAGGGTTCTTTCCACCATGATTTGACCATTGTTTATTGAGATATTTATTCTAGTGTTTCTCCATTTCTATCCTATATTATTTGAATTTCTCAAGCCTTTAGACTTACGACATATCAAAAAAATCTACACATATCGTTAATAATTATCAATAAATGTGATGAAGTACTCAATTCATTTCTTACTTGGATAACAATGGGTCCATATAATATGAATGAACAAGTTATAATTGCTCTGTGGCTCTATAGCCCTTAGTTACAAAAGGTCACTTGGTAATCTTTACTTCTAAGAAGGATTTGCATATTGGAAGTGTTTTCACCTTCAATGAACCAAAGGTCCATCTTTAACTAGTCTTAAAATTCATTTTAGATTTATTTGACCTAAGCATATGTCCCAAAGATATATCTAGTTGATATTAGAAGGATATTTTTTTTATATGGCAAAGTATTAATATTATTTGACTCATACCATTATAGTGGAGTAGAAGAAATATCAATAATATAAAGATTATATTTTAATACTCTAGAATATATAAACATCTCATTCAAGTAAATTATGACAAAATAATTGAATAAAAAGTAAAATTCATCCTTAACCAAATTGGAATTAAAAATCAAGTTTCTTATGATTAAAGATATAAAAAGACAATCTTTAAATAAAATAGCATCTCTCTCTAATTAAAGTAATCATTCTCTCACTATATTAGCCATTTCCTTTGTGTAGTATTTTTCTTATGAAGATCGATCTCATTATTACATAATTGTCGTGTTTCCTAGAACCACTATAAATAATTACAAACATGATTAGTGATGCCCATATCTACATGCTATGTATCCATAAATATCACCACTAAGCATGTTTCAACTACCAATGATTTAGATTTAACTTGATTATTCACCTAATTGAGATAAATCAAACACTACTTCTTCTAATGTCTTAACTGTTGCAATGAAAATATTTTATTTCTACTATTTCACTCCCACTTGTGACTTAGGAGCTATCTATGGAACATGAACATGTTTCTAAAATTTTTTCCTCTTCTTACCTTTCAGTTTAGAAGAAGCCTTTTTTGCAACAAATACTCTAGATGGTTTCCTAATTATACTTGCAGCTGATACTAACTCTTTTAAGAAATTATGCCTATGTTTAATCAAGTTTATTCATATTATAGTTAAGCAAAATTACCTATAAGAATCTTGCAGCAACTAAAGAATAATATCAATTTGAGGGTCAACATCAATCTTTATGATCTCTAGTACATTTAGAATACCATTTATCTCCAAAACATTATCCCTCACTAAGGTGTTTACAGCTATAGTAGTATTCATTAGGTCCCTCTCAACATTTAGTCTAGAAGAATGAGTTTGATCCCTAAATATTTCTTTGAAATTAGACATCATATCATAGAAAATAGCCATGAAATGATACTAATGTTAGCATATATTTGACAATAAGCCAAAATATTATACTTTGATGTCTCATCAGTCTTTACCTATTTTTTATAAAGGTTGACTTCCTCAATGGTCACCATTTATGAGGTTTATCTGAGCATAGATTTTTAAGAACAAATTTTTAGTTCTTAGTAGTCAGGATAATGTTGAGGTTTTTTTTCTCATTGAGAATAGTGGCAAGTGGGTTGAATGATATTTATTTTAAAATACTTAAAACATTTACATATAGCTCATTAGGTTGAATTATATCACGAGAATTAGTTTTCTCTACAAATTCTTGAATGAATTCATTATCACTCTGACCCTCTATGAATAATATGCCTTGATGGGAGGACAACTACTATTCATATGCATTCAAATAGATAAATTCCTATTAATCTTTCTATCTTGGTACAATTTCATTCTAAACAAAAAAATTAAATTGATGATTTAACTTTGTCCTACAAATAACAATAGTGAGATAGTGACTCAAAAAAAATAGGATACTATTATTCATAGCTAAGTATAAACTATCACCTAATCCTAAACTAATTGTTTTTTAAATTAATCCTTTAGATGGAGAAGTTATTCATTTAAATAATCCATAGAATTACTCTATGGCCATTTGTGCTAAGCATACATGCAATCTAGTTAGTTTGATAGAGGGAATGGACCAAGTCCAACATGCTAACCGACTTGCATAATCTTCAAACCATTGATGGGGACCATAAAATTCATTCTTGATGAACTTCCTTGTTCACTTAGATATTTTAAAATTGAGAGTTTTTATTTTCTCTTTTTTTAATAAAATAGAAGTTTATATTCATAATACTATGATTTTATAAAATGTATATCTACGAAGGTTATGTGAACTGATTATTTTCAAAAAAAAAAAAAACTATTACACAACTTGTGATACTTAAATACACATCACAAAATTTATCGATCAATCTAAGCTTTCACATCCACAATGACATGTCATATCATATACATGCATAAGACATGCCAAAACATATACATTAACATATTCATATGATTGCTATCACATATATGCATTTTTTATTTATGTGACAAATGTATCCTCACTTAATTACTAGGTTCAACATATCAATTTTTTTTAGTTTTTAAGATGTATTGACTAAGGACTTCTTTTCAAGGAAGTCCTTGCTTTGAAGTAGTGCCACAATGAAGGGTTTTTACTTTCTTCTAATTTTTTTATTTATTATCGTTCTAGGTACAAAACCCCCAAAAATTAAAAAAAAAAGAAAAACACAAAAAAAAAAAAGATTCTATTGAGACCTCATCCAGGCACCACCATGAGCTCTACCAAAAATAGTCGTCTATTACTATTAGCTCCACCATGGATGGTTCACCACTGCAAGCTCTTCCATAGCTACATCCAACCACCACAAGCTCCTCCATGGATATGTTTAGCCACCATGAACTCCTCCATAGCTATGTCCAGTCACCATGAGCTCTAGCACAGGTGCTTCACCCTACAAGATCTTCCATGTCTATGTTCCACCATAGTGAGCTACACAAGGGATGGTTCTATTCATTACAAAATGCTTAAATTTAAATGAAAAAACATCCCCATGTGATTAAATAATCATACAATTAAATGAAAAATTACAACTCAAAAAAAGAAAAAAAGAATAAGCATTACAACAAACTTAAATTAACCCAATATGCATCCAAAAACAACCAAATATATAAGAAAAAAGATTAACAAAATTGGATAGTAGGTGACAATTAACAAAGGTTAGAATACCTCAATTGATATCAAGAATGTTAATCTATACCTATGCATATTAAAACCTAATAGTTCTATATGAATTATGTTAAATTCTTTCCAATACCATTTGTTGGAGCTTGAGGACTCGGATATATCACATATAAAAAAAGTACTATCTTTTTAAAATTATGTTCTCACATGAAGATGAGAAGAGTTTGTTCAAAAGAATTCCTTAAATGGAGCGACCATAAGCTTCTCCCATATAGCGTTTTACTTACTTTGGGAGGAAGAAGAGGATGCAAAGTGGAGTAGTATCATCCGTGCCATTTGTTTTATTCATTAAAAAATGAAACCATCACAACTCTTAAATATTATTTAAGAATGGTGACATTTTTTTTTAATTTTAATTTTAAAATGATATTAAATTTTATTTTTATTTATTTTATAAATGTATAATCAAAATTAATTTATATAAATCAATTAATGTGATTTAATAATAAAATCAAACAATTCAATTCAAATCAAATTAATTATTCTAATTACACGCACACACTCACACACACACTCTAAATAAACAAACAAAATTTTTAAAATTTTTCTTATGTCACTAGATAAGGCTATAGAAAGGACTCTAGCTTAAATAAGATCTCGAGCTTCCAATATAAATTATATTGTACCATAATTTATATTAATTATAATTTATATCACTACATAATTATAATTACATTCCCTCTGTCATTCAAAATTATTTGTCACTTTTGTTATATAATACTTATTTAACTCCTCATATTAATATTAAAGATACCCATTGATTGAATTAAATTACTAAGAATATAATTCAATTAATCTTTAATTATTTCCTTGAGAATTTTTACTTAACTTATTTGAAATGCTGGATCAAAATCCACTTGTAGGGCTTGATTATATCAAAACTTATAAACTTTATCAATGGGACATCATCAATCCTTCAAATAGGACATGGATTCCATCAACAATCAATATACAAAATTTTCACTTGATAAAGTTATCTAATTCATAGAGTTCAAAAATCTATTTCTAGATCTCACTCTTTATGAATCAAAATAACTATTAATAAGTATATGTCAACATTAATTACTTCAAGAATAAGAGTAGTAGTATTGTAATAATAACATTGTATTTTATTTTATATGTTAGTACAAAATAATCACATCTTGGTGGTCCCATTTAATATAAACAAGTGTACTAGCACTAAAAGTTAGAATTTTATCTTTCTTCATTGTCAAGATAGGCTTACTAAAATCTTTTGTTACAATCTTATTGATAGATAATCTAATTCTATCTAGATTATAAAAAACCAACTTATATTTGATAAGAACTGATGATTTGATCTTTCATGTATTTGCTAAACTCTACGTACCAAATCATCACTATGTAGATTAAATGACATAAATTTTCACAATAGTTTATTACAAGAAAATGGTGAAAATCAATAAAGGAAAAATAACCAAAATGACTTTTAGCATAAAATAGTTCCTACATATAACCTACCATAGATGATTTTCGATATGCATCCCATTTTTTATCATAATGCAAAGATGAATAAATCATAGCATCAATGATGAGCTTGATCAATCAATAAGATAACTCTTGGCCTCATGATTTTTAATAACTCGTGTTACATTAGATCTCCAAGAGGTAGTCTTTAAGCATCTATAATGAAATAATTGATTTTATTTTGGGTGCTAATACATATCTCCATGAGTTGAGATAATTGTGAGTTACTGCTCTCATCTATTATCATTCTAACTTATAATATGGTGTTGTGAGTATTCATAGAGTAGTCATTGTATTCACTTCTAACTTTTTGATTCTCAAAAATCTTATAATGATAATAATTTTTCTCTTTTATCATGTGAAACAAATTCTTCAAGCACAAACTAGCATACACATAATTTAATAGAAGTGGGAAAACTATTTTACGTATGTGTCTATTTGTGTGTATGAAAATTATAATTGCCTTTATAGTTTTTCATGAAGCCTTTGTAGTTATTTGTGAAGTCTTTTAAGTTTTTTTTTACAATTTTATTTGTTATATTTAATTATGAAATTTTTATACTTTCATAAATAAGAGACCTAAATTTATCAAAATAAACATCTATCAAAATTCTTTCATAATCATGTATCTCAACTTATTGTCTTATCTTCATTAATATCATATCATATTATTAGCATAAGAAGTATTTAAAAAAAACTTGCAAAAGAATATATCTTAGAAAATTGAGACTCAAAAAAATAATACTAACAAAAAAAGTAAGTAATAAACTCAAACTTTTATTTTATTTCATTAATGCATAATAAAATTTATGTTTTAATTTTATATATTATATATTCTATTATAATGTATTGAATTATATAAATATTATTTAGAAAATCATTTTTTAATCATAGTCAACAGATTATGAAAATTTTAATAACAAAAGAGTATTAAAATCTTGTACATTAAAATTAAACTAAAAGTCACAAGACAAATCAAAATTACAAATATATAGCTAGAAGATATTGATACTCATAGATAAATGTTATGATCTAATATACAATAGATTCACACAACTAGATGTTATCCAAATTATTATTAGTTTATTTTTAATTATATAGTTATTGTGACTTTGTTACAATATCTAATTTTATATTTAGGTGCATCCTAAAAACTAGTTGAGCAAGGATCTTTTGTCCAATATCATTCATTAAGTATATGGCTCATATAAGTAATAAAGATACAATCATAAATCTTAGATTCTAAGAATAATTCACAACATTATATATGATGGAACTCATGTATTGCTTAATTGTGATAATGCTTAGTCATATAATAAATGTTGGTTGATTGTGAATGACCTCTTATGCTAATCGGATACATGGTGGTTATCAACTATTTATCGTTTCTCAATGATGATTTCCTCATAACTATTCTCTCAGTATTTTACCATCGAGATAATACATTATCTCTTCTTAGAGATTACTCACAATTCTTCACCTTTTAGGCATATTAACTACCCTTAATAATCACATCAAATATATATTCTTATTAATTCTATTTTATCTAGTATCTTTCTTGATGAGAATTTATGTAGTGTTAAAGTATTAACACTTTTAGCTTCGATAGAATTATACTTATATATTTAGCATACAATTTCTTTTGTATTTAATTAGTGGAAACCATATGACTAAATATAACTTATAGGAATGTCACCATAATATGAGTTATATCTGTTTGTGCCTGACATGTGGCTTACCTACACTAAAGGAAAAATCATTTAGAAAATATTTTATTTACCACCCAACATCAATTGAGGGTCAATTCTTCTAAGAAATGGATAATAGAATGGCCATATAAAAGTGTTAGTACTACTAGCTTCATAAACACCTACTTGCAATGATTAAACATGCCTTAATTTTTGGGTTTGACATATGAGTTCATCTCTCATATCAGATTTGAAAGGGCTATCACTTTCTTTTTATCATAATGAGTATATTTCATGGCTTACCTATTACTATTCACCACTTCAATCAAATATGAACCCACTAATAATCAAAACCCTAATTTTAATTCTTTCTAACTACTAAACCATCCACAACATGCAAAATCATAATAAAAACATAACATAAAAAATGGTTTATAGAATCCATCACATATAAATGTGTAAAACCATTTCTAGATTATCTATTTAGCCTAAATGCAGAAAGAATAATATAAAAGATAAGTATAAATTCATTTGGTGCCCATTTTTAGCCATTGGGGGAATCTAAAGTTTAAAATCTAAATCTTCTTCTCTCCTCTCTTTTTCCACTTTTCTTAGGATTTTTCTTATATATCCACGCATCTATTGTGGGCACTGAATTAAAGTCATGACTTGGCCTTTTAGTTCTACAACACCAAGTTAGAGTATTAAATTTAAACCATGACTTTGGCCTCTTTCCTTTGTCTGGTTTTTGCAATGCTAGGAATAGTTGTGATTTCTTTTTTAGCTTTTATAACACAAAATCATGATGTTGTGCGTGAGTCATGCCTTTGGTATCTCTCATCTGTTTGATTGTCATAACACTCAGAATAGTGGAATAGTTGTGATTTCCCAATATGAGTCATGGCTTTTTCATTTTACTTTTGTAACACATAGTCATGACATAGAGTGGTCATCACTTATATATTTTGTCTTTATAACCTAAAAGTCATGATGTTAAAGAGTGGTTGTGGCTTTGATGTTTCTCATGAGCCAAGAATCATGACACTTATGTTGGTCATAGCTTGAATTTGGCCCTCTACAATATTATGTAGCAAAAAGTCATGATTCTAGAGTTGCATTGTGACTTTGACTTGATTATGCTTTTGTTTGGTGAAGGAAAAGTAGTAGAAACTAGATGCTGGCATGACTTTTAACACCTATGTGGTACTTGATTGCTACAACATGAAAATAATGTCATAGTCATGAAATAATTTTGAACTAATTTAGCTGCACCTCTTGGAAAATTTCATAGCTAATAGAATGTATTACATAATAAAAGGATTGTAACAACAAGAAAGTAGAGTCATGACATATAAAAATTGTCATAATTATTTGGATAGAAATTTGGCTAAGAATGAATACCCAAACTTATTTCTAAGTATTCAAAGTTGTAATCAAATCATAACATTTCAAATGTTATGACTTTTCATTTCCCTCCTAGTTATCAACTCTACTAAGTTTTCATTTCACTCCAAAAACTCTCGATTTCAGATCTATATGTCAACATCTTTCAAAATTAGATTTTTGTGAAATTATTACAAATAATATAATATTTTAGGCAAACACATCATAAAAACTATACCAAAAAAATAAGTATTTTTTTATATTTGGGATACCAAACAATAGTATAACTTGAAGTTATAAAAAATAACTATCTATAGTCAAAAGATATAAAAATGAATTTTTCATGTGATCTGATGTATTGTACAAATCTAAACATGAAATAAATAATCATAACAATTACAAAATTAATTATCTATTACAGTCACAAAGTAAAAATTAATTGTAAACTATAGATTATAATTATTAATACCTAGAATTTGAAAATACCTTGGTAAGTTTGGGTTTTGGATTTTAGAAAATTTATTTTGGTGCTCCTACAAGCATTCCAATGAATAAATCCGAGCACCCTAGATTTTGTGCTCCAAACCCATATACTTGAACATATTTATTGGTTCATAGGAGAAGAAGTTAAGAATGATGGCTTAGAAAGAAGAATTTGTTAAGAACATAGAAGTTTAAAAAGGTTTTTGAAAACAAAGAAAAAACCACATGAGATCAATCTTCCCCTTCACTCATTTTTCAAAAAAAAAGTGTATTTCTTTTGTTTTATTTTTATCTCTCATCTATAGTTCCTTCTTTCTCCTTCTTTATCCCATGTGTCAACTCTATCTTAAAGAATCTCACCCTCATTTTGTTTTATTAACTTTATTACTTGCACACTTTTTTTGCGAGAACAATAAAACCACACATACATTAGAATAAAATATGTCATATTACAACAATAATATATATATCATTTATTAAATTAAACACACCATAAATTAAATTAAATTAAATATTAAAAATGATCTTTTTTAATCATTGCATTTAGCTTAGGTTATCAACATAGACTCTCCATAACAATGTCAACTCTATAGTATTGATCTCCCCCTTTTTCATCTTGAACTTGTTTAGTAATAGGAAGTTCAATTTGTAAGTTGATGTGAACCAAATTCCATAGTCTAGTTTGTGCATGCTTTCTTAAGAATGTAATTTGCTAAGTATTATAAACTAGATTATATGGGTTGACTTCTTCCATCCATTCCTCTTTTGCAGCTTCCTTTCTAATTAATACTCCAATTTGTAAATTGGACTCTACCATGTTGTTCGATCTTCATAAAGTGATTCAGTTCACTAGGTACAATGAATTGGTTGCTACACTAAGTCTTCATCAAACAATATAGTTTGAAAGATACTACAAATTGGTGGTAGCTCATTAGTTTCAATTGGTAGCTTATTTTGCAAGGTGTTGCAAATTGGATTATGCTTAGATTATGTTTCCACATCTTATAAATCAAAACATAACTTTTGTTCATTTGTATCCTGTAATGTTCCTCGACAATAAATCATATCAAAGAAGGCTCTTTGAGATAGTCTTCCTCTTGTTGAACATGCTCTTTGCATACATAAAAAAAATATTAAGTTTGAGACTTATATTTCCAAAGGTTAGTTTCTTAAGTATATTTCAACAATTGATAAGGGCATTGACCATCAAAAGAAAATGTCTTCCAAGAAAGACATGAACATTTTTAGCCACCCCCTTTATAATGGACTTCTTATCCAACACCATAAAGTTCACCAAATAATAAAATATTCCCACATTTATCAACACTTCTTCAATAATGCTATAATGAATTTGTGAAGGATAAGATATATGAATCACACATGCAAAACATAGAAAGAAAGGAGAAATAAATTGAAAACAAACACAAAATTTACGTGATTCGACCAAAATGCCAACAACCAAGACAAGTTATAAAATTGTTTCTAGTAAATATTAAAATACACACCCTTTTTGAATAGTACAAGGCAATATGTATATATATACCTTCCAGCAAACTCTAGTAACAAAGATAGAAAAAAAATAGTATAGTGGAAGCCCACATCATAATGACCCAAACAATATCATAGCTTTTTGAGTTGGGTTAATATTCAGATCTGCCAAATTCAAACCACTTTAAGTCTTTAGCAATTCTTTCCCTTTGGCTTGAATTTCCATGATCAACATCAACTAATAAAATCAAGTGAATACCCTATATTGTAGTTAACCTTGCAAGGATGCTACTATTAGAATTGGTTTATACAAAAGTCTATTATGAATATTTTCCTGATTAGCATCATTTTTATTTTAATAAATTTTTTAATGATTTGAATTGTTTAAAAATTCTTTTTGTCTTGTATTCTAATTTTGGATGATTTGATGTATAGAGATTAGCTTATGGATAGAATATCAAATTATTGGTACTCATCAAATATAAGTTTGTTCATAATCTAGATATAATTAGATACCCTCTCATTAAAATTATTGTAATAGATTTTAGTGAGTCTATCTTGACCAAAATAAATAGTAATGTTCTAATTTCTAGTGATAGTACATTTGAGTGCATTGAATGGGACAAATATGATGTAATTATTTTATAATGACTTGTAAAATAAAATATATCATAGTTATTATAATCACTATTACTATTATTTTTAAAATAATCATTATTTCATATATTTGTTAATATTTATTTTGATTCATAAATTGGAGGCTAGAAATAGATTTTAAAACTCTATAAATTGAAAAACTTTATTAATCATATGGTAAATATTAATTATCAATGTAATCCATGTCTGATCAAAATGATTAATGATACCCCCCCTAATGAAGCTGATAAGTTTTGATTTTTTCAAACCCTATAGGTGGATATTAATCTGTCAATTCAAATAAGTTAAGTGGAAAATTTTATGAAAATAATTAGATGTTGATTAAATTAGATTGGAAATAATTTGAGTCAATTAATAGGTAGCTATTATCTTAATATGGAAAGTTTAATTTGTGATAAGTAACAATGACATAATATATCTAGAATAAATGAGGAAGTATAATTGATTATAATTATTTTAATAAAGACTGAATGTAAAAACTAATAGAAAAAATAAAACTCAATTGTTTAATTATTATAAATTTTAGTAGGGGCAAACATCTATGTATTTATTTTTAAATATTAATTTATTTTTTTTTAACTTAATGAAAAAATTTATATTTTTATTATATTTCAAAAATTTTAAATTTTGTATTAATTATTTTTTTTTAAAGTTTTTTATAATCATAATTTTTTTTATACAAATAATCATATTAATATTTACTAGTTTAATTATACATCAATTTAGATATTTTTGAAAATATTTTATATTTTATCATACAATGAATTAATTTACATTTATATTATTAGATATTTTAATGTATATTAATTTAATTTTTAAAATATCGAAATAAATTATTATACTTATTGAATAAATTATTTAATGTTACTTTAATATAAATTTTTAAATTTCCTAATTAAAAATTTTAGAAAATTTTTTGTATAATTTTTTTGAAAATTAATATATCATAAAAATAGATATTTTAGTCCTTATTAATATAATTTTTTTGGTATTTTTATATTTTTTAAATTATTTATTTATAATATCATTTTTTATGATATTATGATGAGAATGTAACTTTCAAGGATCGCTCATCTATAGACCTTAAACATACATTTAATAAACAAAATTAAATAAAATATAAAAACTAATAATAAATTAAAAAAATTAAATAATTAAATATTGACCAGGGAAATTCCATCGCTATGTTCTGGATTTAATTAGCTAGGGAAGTTTAGTCACTAAATCCATCGCTATATTCCAGATTTAATTAGTTAGAGAAGTTTACTCGTTAAATCCATTGATATATTTCATATTTTATTAGCTAGGGAAGTTACGTCACTAAAATTTGTGACTATATTCAGGAAGTAATTGGCTAGTGAAGTTCTCTTTTTAAAATCCGTCGCTATATTAAGTATGTAATTAGCAATGGAAATTTCATCCCTAAATCCGTAGCTATATTTTCAGGACGTAATTAACTAGGGAAATTACGTCGCTAAATTCCGACGCTATGTTCGGTATGTAATTAGCTATAAAATTCCATAGCTGAAATCTGTCGCTATGTTACGGATGTAATTAGTTAGGGAAATTTCATCGCTAAATTTATCTCTAAATTCCGGATTTTAATAGCTATGGAAATTTAGTTGCTAAATTCGTCGCTATATTCTGATTTTTATTAGCTAGGGAAATTCCGTCAGTAAATTAGTCACTATATTTCGGTTTTTATTAGCTAAATAAATTCCGTTGGTAAATTCATCGCAATATTTCAGTTTTTATTAGCTAGAGAAATTCCGTTCGCTAAATCCATTTATATATTCCCATTTTTATTTGCTAGGAAAATTCTGTCGCTAAATTCGTCGCTAAATCTTGAATTTTATTAGTTAGGGAAATTTCCTCGCTAATCAGTCGCTATAATCCTTGTTTTTCTTGAGCAGAATTTATGAAAATATTCCATAGCTAAATCCGTCGCAATATTCCATGCTTTCTCTTGAGTAGAATCTACGAAAATATTCCGTCGCTAATTCGTCGCTAATCTGTCGTTATATTCCCCGCTTTTCTTGAGCGGAATTTACGAAAATATTCCGTCGCTAATCCATCGCTAAATCCATTGCTATATCCCTCGCTTTCCTTAAGAAGAATTTACGAAAATATTCCATCGCTAATCCGTCGTTAAATCCATAGCTAAATTTCTCACTTTTCTTGAGCGGAATTTATAAAAATATTCCATCGCTAATTCGTTGTAAATTTTTATTTTAATGAAAAAACATAAATCCATTGCTATTTCCTAGCTAAATCAACAATTTCTTGTAGTGATAATTCTATATTGGTATGGATCATAATAAATGTAAATTATTATATGAAATAATTTATATTGAAAGCCCGAGATCTTATTCAAGTCAAAGTTCTTTCCATAGTCTTACCCTGAAATTATAAAAGAAGTCTATATTTTTTATTTTATGAAATATATGTATGCACATAATATGAATAATAAATTTAATTGTAATCTAATTAATTTAATTTGGAAATTAAATCAAATTAATTGTATATGCATTGACTTAGTTATAATTATGTATATTTAAATTTTAAATAAATAGATTCTATTTTTATTTATTAAAAAAACCGAATAGAATAAATTAATATATATCAATTTTTGGTTTTGGTTATGAGGGATATAAAAATAGAGACATCAGTTCGATAACGCATCTCCACTATAGTGTTGCTATCTTCATGGAAAAAATCTATCGTAGAGGTGATATGAGAGAAGTCTTTTTGGCTGAGTTTAGTTTAAGGTACGTTTCGTTTGCATTACTTATAAATGATACTAAAATAAAATAATCAAAATATTCAAGAAAATTTCACAAGTATGCTAAAATTCAATCAATAGCTCCTAAAATACAAGTGAGAGTCAAAAAACTAAAAGGTAAATATTTTCACTACAAGTAGTCAGGACAATGGAAGTAGTGTCCAATTTATCTCAGCAATGTAAAGGATCAGGGTAAGACTCAATTACTAGCGGTTTAAGCATGTTTAGTAGTGGTATATATGAATACCTAATGTGTTTATACAAATGCTACTTATCATGTCTGTAATACTTTACAGTAGTTCTAGGAAATTAGACAACAAAGTAATAGTGAGATTGATTTTCACATAGGAAATAGTACCAAGGTACTAGTGGGTATAGTGAGACTTTGCATAATTTAGTTTGAAAGAAATAATATCCTAATTTTAAAAGATTATTTTTATGTATCTTCAATAAGGAAAAATTTGATTTCAATTTTTAGTTTAGTAAGAGATTAATTCTCTCATTTATTTAATAATTTGGCAATAATTATATTGAATAAAGATTATCTATTATGATACATTGAAATATAATCTTTATATTATTAAAACATTTGCTACTCCACTGCAACTATGTAAGTCGAATAGCATCAATTGCTTGCCACATAAAAGTATAATATCCTTTTGAAATGAATCAGACCTATCTCTAGCACTTGCGCCTAGATCATAAAACCTAAAATGAATTTCAAAATTGGTTAAAGATTGACCCTTGATTTCATTGAAAGTGGAAACATTTCTAGCATGTAAGTCATACAGAGAAGGAAATATGACCAAGCGGCTCTATGCGGTCAAAGGTTGTAGATCCAAGGAGGTGTTGGAGTTGGTTTATTCTGATTTATGTGAACCCGTAGCAATCAAAGTAAGAAGTGGTTTTGAGTATATCATCACTTTCATTGATGCTTACTTAAGATATGAATATATTTATTTGATGTGTTATAAGTCCGATGTCTTTGAAAAATCCGAAGAGTTTATATAGGATAGAAGCGGAGAAATGTCATAATAAATATATCAAAATATTACGATCTAATTGTAGTTGCAAGTACCTCTTTGGAAATTTTATGAACTACTTGTTAGATCAAGGGATCACATCCTAATTGTCTGCTACTGGTACTTTGTAGCAGAATGCTGTGGTAGAATGAAGGAATGTGACTCTTATGGACATGGCGAGATTGATAATGAGTTATTTAGATATGCCTAATTCATTCTAGAGAAACATGTTAGAAACAATAGCTTATGTTTTTAACTTGATTCCATCTAAGTTAGCTCCTACAACTTCAACTGAACTATGGACTATGCATAAGCCTAGTCTAAAATACAATCATTTGTATGGCTGCCTAGAAATTATGCTGAAAGAGAAGATAGATAAGCTAAAAACAAAAATAGAAGTTCATTTCTTTGTGAGATACCCTAGAGGAACAAAAAGAGATTTGTTTTATATTTCAAGTGATCAAAACGTCATTGGTAGTACCAATGTCCAATTCCTCAAAAATGACTATATAGTAAACCAAAACCCCATAAGTAAAATTGTTCTAGAGATATAAGAAAAGATAAGCCTATCCACACTTCTTCAATTATAGATGGAACACTACATGGTAACATCTTGGATGCCTCATTACCTCATCATAATGAGAAAACTATTTGTGATTGTATAGATATTGAACCTTGTATGCTTGTCATTGATATGCTAGTAGTAAAATTAGAGGGTAGTTATCACAATGCTTCACATGGATTGGTATCTATATAGCATGTCACTAAAAAATATACAACTAAGAGGAGTGTCTCATCGTAGTGTGATGACTATTCATAAATTGACATGGTATACACTCTTGAGGGAGTTTTATGATAGAATCTTTGATGAACTATATACTAATCTTAAAAACTATGATGAAACACTCTAAGATAAAGATGGAGAACATTATTGAAGGGATAGGCAATCAAAAATATAGTCAACACAATCCAATCATGTCTGAAATCTTGTAGGACTACATGAGGGGATAAACACCATAAAATATATGCGAATATATAAGAAAATGAGAGAGATAGATAGTAATATTGAGACTTATAAAGTTAGGCTTGTATCGTAATAATTTACTCAGAAAGAAGGAATTGAGTATGAAGAAACCTTTTTGTTGGTTGCCATGCTAAAGTCAATTTGGATTTTCTTGTCTATTGTAAATAATTATGACTATGTGATTTGGCAAATGGACGTGAAGACTACATTTTTGAATTAACATCTTGAAAAGTATATCTATATGATACATCTAGATGGGTTCATAAAGAAGGCCAAGAACACATGTTATATAAGTTGAACAAGTCCATTTATGGACTAAAACATGTATCTAGATCTTCGAATACTAATTTGATCAAGTCATTAAGTATTATAACTCTAATCAATATTAAGTGAGTATTATGTGTATATAAAAATAGAAGATAATAATGTGATATCCATGATATTGTACATCAATGATATCTTGCTCTTTGACAATGATGTGAGTTCATTATCTTCAAATAAAGTATTATTATCCAATCAATTTAATATTCCAGACTTAGAAGAAATACCTCACATTTGTAGAATCAAGCTTTTGTAAGATCACATGAAAAGAATGTTGGACATATTTCAAGCTATTTATATCAATCAGATATTGACTTAATTCAGCATGCAAGATATCAAGAAAGGGTTTCTTCATTTTAGACATAGAATTCATCTATCAAAGAAATATTATCTCAAAACACCCAAAGAGATATAGAAGATGAAATTAGTTCCTTATAAATCTACAATAGGAAGTCTCATTTATGCAATGCTTTGTACTAGACCTAATATCTCTTATGTTGTTAGCATTATTACTTATAAATATTATGTTATTAGCATAGTAAGTAGAAATCAATCTAACCTAGGACAATAGTATTGGAAAACACTGAAATACATAATCAAGTCCCTGAAAAAGACTATAGATTACATGTTAATAGATGTGTTAAATGAATCGTGTTGAGCCGACACAACCCATTTTTTTGTGGTCCACTCAGGCTGCCATGTCGTGCCAAGCACATCCCGACTAGCCCGAGTTTGTTGGATTCGGGCCGATTTGTGTCGGGCCTAGTGGGTTTAATGTAAAGTCATGGTGGACCTTGTAAGTTTTGTGCCGAGATGTGTCGGGATGTGTAGGGACATGCCATTTCAGCCCATTCAAAATTGGGTCATCCCTAATTTCAAATATATTTTAAATTTTAATTGTATTTAAATTATCACCAATATATTAGATCTAATAAGAACTCTAAAGTTAACTATGTTTAATCATGATCATTATTGGGATGATTGAACAGTGTGAAAGTTTATTGTATGCATCTATCTTGGGGTTGGTAAGGGGCAATTGAAGGGAGGGTGAAATATTTTTTTAAAAAATATATTTTAAATTTTAAAATTTAATACTAAATTAATTAATTAATTAATTTAATTAATAAAACAATAAAACAAAATTACAATCACAAGTCACACCTCACAATTCAAAAAATAACATAATATAAATATTATAAATTTTAGTGGTTTTGTTTTCATAACATAATACAAGTACAAATTACAAAATAGCTAAAAAAACTCAAAAAATAAAAATTAATATATCAAATATTAACTCATAAACATCAATCTCATTAGCATATGAATAAATAAAAAACAAAAATAACAATAAAAGTAGCAAGTTCAAATGACAAAAATCAATATACGATCTAAAAATGATCAATCCCGTAAGCATATAAATATGATGGTATCACTAGCGGTAGGCCATAGGTAGTAGGCTCAATCTCAATCATCATTAAAGTCTCATGAATGATCATCAGCCACCAACTTCTCCTCTCTTTTTTGTAGTTGTAGCATGTACTTGGATGCACAAGCTAGAATCCTATCAATCCTTCATACATTCGAATGCCTCAGTAATATTTAGCTACAATCTCGATCTCTTATTTGAAATCACATTCACTATAATAAAAAAAATAGACTCCGATACTAGGCTCGACACTAGAGGAGTTTGTAGATCTCATGTCATCTTAGACAGAACATGATAGGTAGACTTTTATGATTTCAACCACTGTATAATATCAATGTTTTTGTTATCGGTATGTGATAGAATTTAAGAGTAATTTGTATCTAAGTACTGAGATAGTTCACTCCTATTTAATGGTCCATTTTATCATTTTTCCCATCGCTAACTGAATGAAGAAGTCATTATCTCTAAAAGGGTATCCATGTCCATACTCAGAGATTGACTACTACAACCACCATACCTAGTATCATAGTATGTAAATAGCTTAGTTATCTTCTTATGAATGAATCCTTCAGGTTGGTGTTCCTGTTCATGCATGAGGATATGCATGAAAATATGCATGAAGAAATGACCTGATATGTATGTCAACCCTAGGGTCCATGCACGAAGCTAGACAATAAAGAGATGAAATGGTAGACTATACTTTAAGTTTTTTTTTCATCTCAAGAGTCATGTCACAAAATATTGGGTCATCTCTAAATTTTCTAAATATGCTACTAATGTTGCATATGCACCTGAGTGCATTAAAAGTCATGAGGGTATAAACTGATGAACATATGTTCATCATGTCATAACAAATCTTCAAGAATTTCAAAATGAAATTTCTGTAGCCTAGTTAGTGTCATCAATAATAAGTTCGTTATAGTCACTATTGATATAGTTGGATATCATGTGTTTATATCCAACACATGACTCTTATATAAGGTATGTAGATTTCCAATTGTATCTCCATCTGATTGAAATTTCTTTTTATTAAGACCTTTAAACAAATAGAGACTACCAAACTTTTGTTGTATGCGAGGCATACGAAAAAATTATAGTGAGTTACAAATATTTTCTAAAGTGGAGGAAATAACCTTCATCCCTACTTTTACTATTAGGTTAATGATATGATACATGCATCAAATATGAAAAATCTCTCTTATTGGCTTATCTCTTAAAGTCATAATAACATATTAATAGTTACTCTATTATTAGATTCATTATTAAATGTGATACTAAATATTTTATTTTGAATATTATATTCTCTAAATATTCCTATCATGTACTCATAAATGTCCAGGGCATCATGAGGATAGAGAATCTCTAAGAATCCTAATACTATTTTATCATGTACTCATAAAATATACATAGTGGGTAGTGAGACATGCATAAAATGCATCATCATGATTAGTCCATTATATTCCCTAAATTCATTAATTATTATTTCTTTTAACAAAGTTATTGTATTTTAGTATATCATTCCTATACGTGAACATAGGAATCCTATGATATGTAGACTAAAAATAAGTCTGCATGATATTGACTATTGTTAGATCCTCTAAAAATCTAGTCGGAAGATCCATCACGATGATAAGTTTGGTCATGTCTTCCCTCTCTAACTCATTGCAGTATATGAATGGGATCAACATAGAGGCCGAACTAGATCCAACTTCAAAGACCCCACTGCTGAGTTGGGTTTGCCTAGGATTTAATGCACCATGTTTTTTTTTTGATATATTATTCGGCATGTCTCTTAAGGTGTCTAGTCTCACATTAACTCTTATAGGTTAATATTTTTTTACAATATTTGTATTGTGCCAATTCTTCATCTGCACCTCTAATATTCTTATTTTGTATAATTAATAGAGTCCAAATTATTGATTTTCTTATATTTTTTAGATGTTTGGGTCGAGGTCACATGAGAAAATAAACTATTAAAATTAGCATCATTAAAATTATTATTTATTTTTTTTATTTTTATTAGTTTATTAAGTATATTCTAGATTATGTTTTTTAAATTAAATATTAATTTATATTAAACTATTAACTAAAAAATAAAAAAACTAAACAAAATTTAAAAAATAATACTAGTAAAGTGTAAAATCTCATTTGCTTAATGATGTGCATAGTCTGATAACTGATGTCTGCATTATTGTCTGCACCTAAGTCCCAAAAGGAGAAAGAAAGGGATACGAATGAGAGAGAGAGAGAATGATAAAATGGATTAGAAATAGGTAATATGATATATATTTGAGAATGAGAGAAGATATATATATATATATTTCAAAAAAGTAATTAAAAAACACATTTTTTATATCTTTTTGATTTTTTAATTAATTTTTGGGCATAATTTCGATAGTCATCGGATTTCTACCCTAGCATAGGCTTATGGGCTCGGGATTAGGCTGAGTCCAATGTTTAGGCAGGTTGGGTTCAAAACACGCCTAAACACTAGCCCAAGATTTAACCATCCAAGGCATGGTTTAGGTCATGCCAATGAACCATGCCTTTGAGCCAGGCAACCGGGTCGTACCTGGCCCAACATAAGGCCTAAGTGAGCTCAACACAGCATGGCACAAACCATGCCTTCGAGCCAGGCAACCGGATCGTGCTTGGCTCAACATAAGGCCTAAGTGAGCTCAGCACGACATGGCACAAACCATGCCGATAGCAAGCCCAACATAATCCCATGGACCATTCTGGATTGTGCCATGTTGAGCCAGGAACGACTCAGTTGGGTGGTTCCTTGGGGTGGGCCTAGGCTGCTCGGCCTACTTGACACTTCTATATATTAGTATACTTAGCATATAATTTTATACCTATAAGGTATACAAACTTAGATTTCTAATTGAATAAGGATTTGAGAAAATCAACCTCAAGCTATATGTTTACCTTGGGAAGTAGAGCTATAAGTTGGAGAAGTATCAAATAATCTTGTATTGCTGATTCTATCATATAAGTTGGATAAGTATCAAATAATATTGTATTGCTGATTCTAGCATATAAGTTGAATATGTATAGTTTTGAAAGTAGCCATGGAGGTAATGTAGCTTAGAAACTTCCTAACAGATATATGGGTCATTTTTTTGTGCAATTATCTATTATACTTTATTGTGATAATAGTGGAGTGGTTGAAAATTCGAAGGAACCTAAAACTCAAAAAAAGACAAAACACATCAAGTACAAGTATCATTTAATAAGTAATTGTGAAAATAGAGGATGTGATGGTGACAAAAGTGACATTGACAAATAACTTGTTAGATCCTTTTATAACGAGTCTTCCAACTAAAGCATTTGATAGTCATGTATAAGGGATGATAGTCAGATATATAACATCATGACTATAGTTTAAATGGGTGATTTTTGGAACTAGTTTATGCTAAAAAGTCATTTATGAATATTTTTCTGATTAACATCCATTTTATTTTAATAATTTTTTTAATGACCCAAATTGTTAAAAATATTTTTGTCTTTTATTCTGACCATGGATGATTTGGTGTGTAGAGATTACCTTATGTATCGAAGATAAAATCATTAGTACTCATCAAATATAAGTTCGTTTACAATCTAGATAGAATTTGATACCCTATAGATAATATTATAGTACTAGATTTCTGTGAGTCTATCTTGACCATGCTGAATTGTAAAGTTAAAATTTTTAGTGCTAGCACACTTGGCTGTATTGAATGTGACAAATATGATATAATTATTTTGTACTAACTTGTAAAATAAAATATACCATGTTATTATAATTACTATTACTCTTATTCATTAAGTAATTATTGTTTGTGCATATTTATTAATAATTATTTTGATTCATAAAGGGTAGAGTCTAGAAATAAATTTAAGAATACTATTAATTGGACATTTATCAATCATATGATAAATATTAATTATCGATGGAATCCATGTCCTGTTAAAAGAATTGATGATATTTCTTTGAGGAAGCTTATATGTTCTAATATTGCCAAACCCTACATGTGAACTTTGATTCAAAAATTAATTAATTTAAGTGAAAAGTATCGAGAACATAATTAAAGTTTGATTAAATTAAATTATCACAAATTTGATTTAATCAATGAGTGTATGTAATCTTAACACGAAGAATTTAATTTATGATAATTAGCAATAACATAATGTATTTAGAAATAGTCAGTGAGTGCAATTATAATTTTATAGTGGTATTAATTATAATTAATATAAATTATTGTACAAAATAATTTATATTGGAAGCCCAAGATCTTATTCAGGTCGGGGATCCTTCCATAGCCTTATCCAGAAGTAATAAAAAAAGTTTATATTTTTTATTTGTTTAAATATATGTATATACATAATAAGAATAATTAATTTAATTGTAATTTAATTAATTTGATTTGGCAATTAAATCAAATTAATTTTATATGTATTACAATAATTATAATTATGTATATTTATATTTTAAATTAACAAATTCTATTTGTTATTTATTAAAAGGAACTAAACGAATCAAATTAATATATATTAATGTTCATTTTTGGTTTAAAAGAATATAAAAATAAAGACATTAGTTCGATGATGCAACCCCCACTATAGTGTCATTGTCTTCATGGAGAAAATCTAGAGTAGTGGTGATATGCGATAAGTACTAGCCGAGTTTAGTTTAAGGTAAGTTTCTTTCATATTTCTTATAAATGAAACTAAAATAAAACAATCACAATCCTCAAGAAAATTACAAATGATTTTTTGAGTCCCCGAATCCCTAACATCTACTTGGTACTATGTACTCAAATCAAATCTACCAATGCCCAAGCATGCTCACTATGACACCCTTGGTCACCATGTTTGCTAGATTCTCATGTGTAAATAACTTATGTATAACTATAATATCATATGATAAAATTTCTTGATTGAAGTTATACTTAATATCAATATGCTTGCTCCACTCATGACACATCTGATTTTTAGTGAGATGGATCATACTTTGACTGTCATATAATACTAGAAGATTCTTCCATGTTATTAATGAAATAGCTTCTTTCATTGACTCTATTAGTGCCATATACTTTGTTTATGTTGTGGATAGTGCAATTGTATCTTGCAATGTTTTTTTCCAGCCGATGACACTACTAGGAAGATTAAACAAATAACATGTCAAAGTCTTTTTTATATTCAAATTTGTTACATGGTCTGAATCCACATAGCCAATTACTGAGTCACCCATCCTGGCCCTATTGAAAGTCAAATACACATCTACTGTACCATTGAAGTATCTCAAAATCCATTTCATATTCTACCAATGTTCCTTCTTAGGACACACCATGTACCTACTTGCCATACTAACATCATGTGAAATATCATGATGAGTGCAAATGATATAGCATACATGATACTGCCTACAACACTCAAATATGGAACATTAGACATAAACTCTATTTCTTTTCTATCTTCAATGATAAGTCTAAAAATAGATTGAAATGAGCAACCAATGGAATACACATAGGCGTAACACTATCCATATTGAATCATTGAAAAACCTTCTCAACATAGGACACTTGAGACAATGATACCTTTTCAACATTTTTCTTAATGTGTGATTTTCATTCATAATATCTTTTTCACAACACCCGAGTCCATCTAAAACTTCCAACCCAGTTGTTTTTCAAAATGTCAATATGGGAGATGCTTTTAGCAACAATAATCATGACATCCACATATAACAACAAATAAATAAAGGAATGATTTGAAAGTCACTTGTTATACATAAAACTAACATATGCATTATGAGTAAAACTACTATGTATCATCAATGTACCAAATTTTCTATACTACTACTTAAAAGACTATTTCAAACCATTCAAGGATTTCTTGAGCAAACAAACATGATTTTTCATACTTGGAGTGATAAATCCTTCAAGCTGACTAATTTAAATATGCTCCTCCGTATAACCATTCAGAAAGTCAGTCTCGACATCTAATTTTTCTAACTATAAATTATGAAGGGCCACCAAAGCAAGCAAGACCCTAATAGAAATGTGCTTCACCATAGGAGAAAAAACTTCATAGAAGTCAATCCCTTCTTTCTAATCGAGCCTTATACCAAGGTGCTTCTAAGCTTGGATAACTTTCCTTTTTGAAATCTCATATTCACACTACTACCTTTTATTCCTTGTGCAATCACACAAATTCCCAAGTCTAGTTCTTGTGAAGAGATTCAATATCTTCACCCAAAGCACCAACCCATTGATCTATATCTAAAGTAGAAACAACTTCACTATAATACTAGGTTCTAGCAAATCAATAGTTTCTATGAATGATAAGACATATGCAATCACATCCACCTATCTTTTTGGTAAATCGACTTGTCTCTTCTCCCTACATATGTCAATGTTAAATTGTTATTGTTGATCAGGTACATCATCATTATCATCACGATCAAGATTATACACCCTATCTACTGAATTATTGGACTAAATTGATGTACTATCTTCTCTAATTTCACTTGCCTTTTGACACCATGATTTGTCTATGCTACTGCTTTTTCATTTTGATTATTTAATGAGGAAAATTCATTTAAATAAAATTTTTGCTAATGATAAACCATGGAGACTTTAAATTATTTCACCACAACTTATATCCTTTCACTCCAGTTGCATGCCCTATAATTATGCATGTCTTGATTCCCTAGGCTAAAATTTATTATTCCTCTCATGAACATAAGCGAGAAAACTAAATACTCACAACTAAGAGTAATCAACAATTGAACCATTCCATACTTTAAAAGAAGTTTTACAATCAATAGCTATTGATTGAGATCGATTAACCAAGTAACAAGCCATATTAATAGCTTCAATCCAAAGTTCATGTCCTAAATCCAAATGTGACAAATGTCTCCTTTCCATGTTACACAAAGTTCCAATTCATGTGTTCGAAGATACCATTTTTTTGTGGTCATCCTATGCAACTATAGTTTCTCAATATCTTTTCTTTACTATATAATACAATAAATATATAATTACAAAATTCCAACTAATTGTTAGTTTTAAGACTTTAACTTTTCCCTCTGTCTACTTCTTCATCATGGCCTTCCACTTAACAAAGGTTTAAAATGTTTCAACTTTTCTGTTCAAAATATACACCCATAGCATTATTGAGTAATCATCAATCAAAGTTATAAAATACTCAATGCCTCTCTTGGATGGAATTCTATCTGAATACCATAAATTTGAATGGTTGAAATCCAATTTGTCTAGTCAAATGCATTACCCTTATGTTAGGATTGACTCATACTTCAGAAGCTATTGGTGGAGTTCAATGTCATGAATTAGATTATGGAATTAGAATCTAAATGAAGTTGGAACCTATTTTTTGTGGATGCGACTAGAGACTATGCATTAGAGTTGTAACATGTATTATAAAGTTATGACTCACCTTAAAGAATAACAAGTGTTAGTGACCATGTTTTATGATGTTACAACATCACTATATTCATGACCTATTCTATATTTTTGTGACTATCTGTCTTAAGGATTCAAGTCCCAATAATGTCTTATGATATCATGATATGAATAAATTCATGACATGGATATATAATATTATGACTTAGAACTTAAGTTGAAAGTTTTTTTAATTTTACATATAAAGGTTTGTATATAAGTGAGAGAGAGAGAGAGAGAGAAAGAGTTGTAAGTTAGTACTTGTAATCTATTCTAGCACAATGTGTGAATACAAGTGAAATGTTTTCCTCTTTTATTATGTGTATTGTCTCTCTCTCTCTCTCTCATTTAAGTGTATGCTTCTTCTATGAGAGATTTATTCTCACCCATCTCAGAAACCCTAAACTACTATCGAGGAATTCCTATATCAATTCCTAATTTAGTATTAAAGGAACATCGCACCTAAAATTCTATGATTCTATTTTGTATAAGAGGTATTATGTAATAGTATAATTCGACCTCATATTTTTTTTGCATTAGTAAGGTTTCAAAGCATAGTGTTGAGGTACCTAAAATCCTAATATTTGATATCAATTTATGGGGATCCCTATCCCTTGATATTTAACATTTGATATTAGAGCCTAGTTTAGGACTTCTAGTTTCCAACATTTGGTATTAAAGCAAGATTCTGATTCTCCAATGTTTGATTGAAGTGCCTAGTTTAACTTTTGATTTGTAAAAGGTGAATCAAAGAATGATGATTTTGGCATGATGGGTTGAGGTGAAGAAGTTCATGAAGAAGGGCTTCAAATTGTGGAATTTGAAGATGGAAGGCTTGCTTATTGATCAAGATTATTAGCATGTTATCAAAAAACCTAAGCTAATGATTAGTGACCAAAAATAAAAGATCACTTTTTATTGTCAATTGGGACAAATTTAAGCTTGAGGCTTGATCCGACTATGTCTTGCAGATGAGGTGTTGAATATTTCTTGTGAGAAATCAATAAAGGATTTGTGGAAGATACTGGACATGTTTTACCAAAGAAAATCTTTTGCTAACAAGTTTTTCTCGAAGAAGAAGCTATACAAATTACACATTAAAGAGGTGGATACTTTTAACTCACACCTACATGAATTTCAAATACTAAGTAGCTAGTTGTTTTTAATTGACTATGAGATTAGTGATGATTATAAAGCTACCACACTCCTCTATTCACCATCTCACTCTTGGGATAATTTTATCATCACAATTGGTAGTGGTATAATATGGTTTTCGTATGAGATAGTAGTTACAATTTTATTATCAAAGGATATAAGAAGGAAGAGCATTGAAAAACACCTATTGATGTATTATATGTGATGGAGAGGACTAATGAAAGAAGTGTGTTGTATAAAAAAATCAATCACAAGATGAAGATCATAATATGGTGGATAAGCTAATATTGTGGTGCTAAAAATATAGTTTAATTAGGAACTTCAAGAAAGACTATTAGAGAAGCCAACATGTCATGATAAGAAAATTTGTAGTTGTGACCTAGGAAAGTATTTATTGGTAGATGAGGAACCATTAACTGGTGGTGACTTTCATTTCATTGAGGCTTGTGTTTCTTATCATAATGAGGATACTTGGCTTATTGATACTAATGCATCATATCATATGGCTTCTCATAAAGTCTGGTTCATCTTGTATAAGCTGTTTGATATAAAAGATGTAACTATGAAAATTACTCAATGGTGAAGATATAGTTGGTCATGGGAAGTTAAAGTTGAAGCTATTTGATGGGACCTTCAAGGTTATCCAGGGTGTGATGCACATTCTAGATCTAAGTAAAAAACTTAACTTTTATGTGTGATAATGAATGATGAAGTTATATTCTATTATGATGACAAGACATGCAATATAGCATGATGAGCAATGGTAATTACTCGAGGAAGAACATATCTATCCTTATACAAGTTACTAGAAATTATCATTATGCCTCAAGCCAGAGGGTCCTTTACTACTGAAGGGGAAGCTTGAAAAGTAATTTAATGTCATGATAGGATACATAGTCACTACAAAAAGACAATGAGACTTGAAAGAATTATTGCTTGGGGTCATGATAGATAAATTTGAGGTCATTAAAAAAGTGTAAACTGGCCATAGGGTGTTCATAGCTGTGACAAAAAAAATATGAGGTTGTGACAAGAGAACAAATAGCTCATGAAAAATTAGTAGTTGCAAAAGGTAAATTTGAGGTCACGTCAAGTGTCCAAACTAGTCATTGGGGGTTTAAAGTCATGAAACATAAATACAAGGTTGAGACAAAAGAATAAATAGCCCATGAGAAATTTGAAGTTGTGACATGTAATTTTGAGGCTATAAAAGGAGAAGATAACATCCAAACTTGAAAGAATATTGTGACAGCAAAGACTTGGACACACCACTAAGAAGAATCTAGTAATATTGTCATGGAAGAATATGATGAGAAAGTCCAGATTATGAGGACTACTTGTGTGGAAAGTAAAAATGAGATGAGTTAAAATCAATACCCATCGGATCAATGGTGGTGCTAAATTTTATTCATAGTGACATAATTGGAGCAATATTGAGATGTCACTTGAGAGATCAAGATGTTTCTTTCTTTGACAATGTTTTAGATATGCATGAGTGTACTTTAATTAGAAGAAATATTAAGTGTTAGAAAAACTAAAGGTGCTCAAAGTACAAATAAAGAAATTCAATAAGAAGATATAGATTCTATGCATGGACAACAATATGAACTATTTTCTAGTTGATGAGTTATATGTCGGGTATGAGAATTCCCAACAAAACATGATCATGATGACACCTTAGCAAAATGAAGTTGCTGAAAGGCTGAACAGAATATTAATTGAGAAGGTAAGTAGCATGAGAAGGTCAGTAAGGTTGGAGCTAATAAAATTCTAGGTTCGAAGTAGTTGCTACAACATACTATTTCAGCTACTTGAAGTAGCTGAAAGGATTAGACAATTTTCAAGGTGGTATATGGAAGGAAACCAAGTCTAGCTCATTTTCAAGTCTTTGAGTGTGATGTATACCCATGTGTTACAAAGAAAAGGAAGAACAAGCAAGACTTCAAGTCATAGAAGTGCTAGTTCGTTGGCTACAAAAAGGTATTAAAAAATATAATCTTTGTAGCCCTAAGACAAAAACAATCATTTATAGTAGAGATGCCATATTCTGTGAGTGCAAGGGTGGAAAAAATTTTAGGGTTGACTCATACTTCTTTTAAAGTTACCATCTTTGTAGCATAATGGTGACTTTGTTATGTGGAGTCATGACTAGAGACTAGACTAAAGCTGGAATAGTTACTGAGGAGTCATGACCCTATTCTATGGAGCCACAACTAGACTAAAGTTGGAATAGTTGCTGAGGAGTCATGTGTTTGTTTTGTGGATTCATGAATAGTCTTAAGCTATAATTGCTAGTAAAAAGTTAGGACAGTGTTTTGAGGAATCATGAATGGACTAAAACTAGAATAGTTACTGAGTCAACCATATTGTTCGATAATCCATATACCAAACAAACTTTGATTATTTGACATGATTCTATTTATGTGATTGCATATATTGGGATATTATCTGGCATGATTCTATTTATGTGATTGCATATATTAGGGCATTATTAGACTGATTTTACTAAATGAGCATTTGAATGGAAATTGATGAATAATAGTGAAATTGAGGATTTTTCTATATAAAATTGATTGACTTGATGGAGCAACAAGTTGAATAGGAGAAGAGCTATGAAGAATCAAGACTTTTTACCAACTCATGATTGTGTATCATCATCTTATATCTTCTTTATTAGTTCAACATTTTTTCTTGGTCACGACTCTATAAAACTATTCATTACTATCTTTGTAAGATATGACACTACCATTGAGTTATCATAATCATTCTACATTACAATATATTCTTTGCTGCTATGAAATTATCATAGATTCACAACCACAACTTGGAAACACATCATGGCCATGATTTACTTCCATGTTGTGATAGCCAAGTACTCTACTGGTATAATTTTTCATAAAAATTACCAAATCCATGACTTATTATATATAGAGCCAAAATACCAAAGGCTCTAAGTCATGAAAATATTTTCTACCATGATATTTTGTTCCAATGAATAGTTAATCATGTCACGGTTTTTCTAGTGTCCGACCTTAAGATTTTGACAGAAAAAACCAAAGCTATAGTCATAACTAGCTTTGTAACTTATTATTCTTAGAGATTATGTTCCATTCATGACACATCCAATACCATGATATTTTTTTCTCTAGAAAGAATGATCAAATTTGTGGCATTTTTCAGTACCATAACTTTGTGATCCAGTGAGTATTTCTTTAGTTATGCTCAAAACTAGCACCACAACAAATTTGATTAATGAGAAACCACCAGCATCGTGGCACCCATTATTGCCTTGACTTCTGGAACCCAATTAATTAGATTAGAAGAGACAAAGATGTCATGACCTCAAGGCGATATCATAACTTCCATATTAAAAAGACACATAAAGTCCCTGACATATAAGGTCACGACTTCCAAACCCTATGTGGTGCAAAATTTGACCAAATTTAGGGGGAAATCCAAAGAAAAGATGACCAATGATTGTTTGAGTTTAGGTCTTGAAATATAAAATCTCATTTTTACTGACCTTGAGAAGCCACGATTCATATGAGATGCTTCTCCTAATATTTCACATGAGTTTATACCTAATATTAGGCTAAAGTGAGATCTAAGGTTGGTTTGTAAAATTTTTGTATGGATGTTTTGCAAAGTTAAATGATTACTTTGATGATAATATTGTGGTATGAATATTAATGGATATAAATGATATATAGAACTAAAATTTAGGTTTTTATAATATTTTAGGTTTATGCATGTGTAGGCTATGGTGAATGATAATAGATAAACCATAAAATATACTCATGCAACATAGTAAGAATGAAGTGATAACTACACAAAATAGACCTATGTGTAAAATCTCAAGATTAAGATAAATTTAACCATTACGAATACATCGCTTATGAAAGTCAAAAGGACATGCATATTTATGACTAATCAATTATTCATATTGTTGAAGAACTAGTTTTTGTATGATGTAGGGGTTTAGTAGAATGCATAACCAATGAGTTCACCATAGTATGTAAGTTATGCATCAGTGATAGGTATGTCATGGGGCACATGCAAGTGAAAATATTTTGTATGGTGGTGACAGCTCTATAAGTTTGTTTTATTTGTATGATTTTAATAGTTGAGATTTATGGAAAGACATATATTAATTACATGTAAAGACTTTCGAAGTCATGAAATAAAATGTGAATACTCGAAACAATCCTTAAGGATAGTTGATGAATTTCCTAAAAAATGTACTTATGAATAGCACACAAATGAAATGATATGTTGCTTTAGTGTTGACATAACTAGGGGACAACTACGAGGTAATCATCCTCAATTATGGCTATCTAATAATAATAGCTATCTTGTATGCCAAAGGGGGAACTGAGTCATTCTCATACTTATATGTCATTCATTCAATAGTTAAGCACAATATTGCCTAAATAATTACATACTATCATCTTGCATAAAGATATGAGCCAATCATAGAGTCTTCAACTAAAAACTCAAGTTTATCTTTCCAACTCAAATAATAGTCAATTCATTGTTGGGTAATTGAACCAATAACAAAATAGTTATAGCATTCCTATCTATACTTATGTATATTTACTACTTGTCTAACTTGTATACTTACAAATTTATATTGGACAAAATATAATGACCCAACAAGCTTTTAGGATTATGTCATAAATGGCAAATCATGACACACATAACAAAGTAAAAATATATTTTTTGGCATCATTGCTAGGAATTAATTAATTATTATTATGATTAGTCAACTTGTCTTGATATGATTATCCTTGTAAAAAAGGATAGTTTTGTTTTAGTTGTGTTGATAATAATTTCTTGCATTTTTATTTGCTTTGTATATATTGCTCTATTTTTCTTTTTGTTTTGTTTGTTCTTATTCTTTTTTGTAGCTACCATATTTCATGAGAAAAAAAATTTGGGACTAACACCTATAGACCCATAAATTGGAAGAACCATAGGAGCATTGGTGAGGCCGAAGGCTTAGAAAGATAGAATTGAAGAAGCTAGTAGTAATATGGATCACCAATATAGCAAAGGACAAGTTATCCAATTGTCCAATCCTTATCACACATTGATAAATTATTTCTGGCTAACTATGATGGACAACTACTCTAGAATTCAAATTTAATTGGTAGAAACAAACGATTTTGAGTTGAATAGAGTTAGCATATATGTCATTAGGAAATGCCTTTTTTTCATTTTCATTAAAAGACAAGGCATGTAGTTGGTTTTAGTGTCTATCTAGAAGTTCAATTAAGAGTTGGGATGAACTTATGAAAGTATTTCTCATCAAATTATTCTCACCTCAAATAACCTCCCAATTGAGGGTGGAAATCAGTAAATTTCACCAAGAGGAGTAAAAGACTTTATATGACCCTTGAAATTGATTCAAAAAAAATTAGAGGAGATGCCCACAACATGGATATGAGTTATGATTCCTTGCTCATACTTTCTACAACAAACTAAACTACATGATGAAGTGCATTATTTTTATTTTTTTTTGGAAACCAAGAGCTTCAGGGCCCACTTATGTGGTCCCCTACATCTCCTTGGGCCCCTGGAAAACCGAGTAGGTAAGAAATATCCCTAGTACCCCCCACCAGTAAGACTTGAACTCATGACCTCCTAAACATTGCCAAGAGTCCCAACCAGCTAAGCTCCTTATGAGAGGGGTAATGAAGTGCATTATTGATATGGCCTCTAGTGGATCCATCATGAACAAGTCATCTGATGATTTATTTTATTTATCCTAGATGGCAAAAAATGACTACTAAATTATGAAGGATCGAATATTTAGAAGGACGTAAACTATAGTTTTGGATTTGGATAGATTAAACATAATGGAAGCCAAAATGGATTTATTTTTCATTAAGTTAGGAGCACAAATGGAGAAGCAAGTAAGTTTGGGGGAAATATGTTTTGCAGCATCAACAAACAAATAGTTTCAACCATAACTATCAAGTGGAAGAAGCTACAATTTTGTGGAATAAAGGGTACATTTTTCAATTAACAACAAATCCCCTACATACTATAACGAAATATGACAAATCATGATAATTTCTCATATAAAAGTTATGGAAACATGCAGCTTAATGTTGGTCAATCCTAGAAGAATTTTAGAAATAACTCAATGAGTTATCAAATGTAATAAGCCTTGAACTCCAATTACAATAACCCAAATGTGGTAGAAAGATCATTTTGGATGCCATCATAATTTCTTTGCTCACATAGACAAAGAAATGTAATGACCATTAGGAGAATAAAATGTAATGAATTGAAAATAGCCTTGAATAAACAAATGCAAATATAGAGATTATAGAAATTCAAATGAGACAACAAGCATTATCTATGAATGAGAAGAATTTGAATGGACTATCGATCGATACTAAGGTAAATCCAAAGAAGTTTCTTTTAATTACACTTTGAAGCAAAGAAGAGTTAGAAGGGAAGCCAAACTAAAATGAAAAATAGAAATTGAGCTGAAATTAAGGATTAAGTTGTGACTAAAGAAGTCATGAGTTTCTCCAAAGCCACAATAAATTCTGATTCCATGACATCTAATGACATAATATTTTTTAAAATCATGATATGCATAGTGCTCATTCCTCAAGTCATGTCTCTTGTAGTGATGCAAGATGAATTTGGGAAGGAAGAAGAGATGCAAACTATTAAAAGCAAATTGTAGACTAGTATGCAAGATAATGACAGGGTTAAAGGTGAGCTTCATCTCCCACCTAACTTATCTTTTCAATAACATTTAAGACAATGAATATTGAATGAACAATTTGAGAGATTTCTCAATGTCTTCTAGAAATTAGAGACTTAATTTCTCATTTTCCAAGGCATTGACTCAAATGCTAAATTATATGAAGTTCATAAAAGACATACATAGTAGTAAGAGAAAACATGAGACTTGGAATAATGAATATGATAGAGAAATATAACATTATTATTCAATGTAAACTTTCAAGAAAGTTAAAGGATCCAGGATACTTTACTATTCCATGCATTATTATTATGCATACTTTTTGAAAGGTGCTATGTGACTTGAGATCAAATATCAATTTGATGTTCTTGTCCATAGTGTAGACTACAGAGGTTGCACCTAGATAAAATTACTCCAACTTCACTCATGCTCCAAATGATGGATCATTCGATGAAGTTTCCCAATGATATTATTGAAAATTTGTTAGTAAAATTAGTTGATATGAAAGATCAATATGCTTCATTATCCTAAGATGATCATTTAAAGCCATTAGACAAGTATTTATTAATGTCAAGAAAGAGAATTCATGCTTCATGAGGGTAAAGAACAAGTGAAGTTAAACCTACATAAAGGCCCAAAAAATCTAATTGAAGACAGGTAAGATTATTAAAGTATAGATAGTCCTATACACATAGCCATCAGACAAAAGGTGGATTTCTGATGCAAAGACTTTGTAGAGGATTTTTGGCCCAAAGAAGATGAAAAATATAATGAACTAGAAGATCCTCGAGTTACAAAAAATATTGGAAGCAACTATGATGATGAAGACTAGTATAGGGTTTTGGCATTCTTTAAAGTCACATCTTCATAAGAATAAAAGTCACAATACTCCAAAGTTGTGTAAGAAGAAGCAAAAAAGATGGAACTCTCAATTCAACAATATAGAGGAATTACTGATGAGGATTTTAATATTTTAGAAGTAGTATAATGAAGAAAAAGATTTCAATTGATTGTTTATATGCTAGAAAATGAAGACTAGGCAGAGACATTAATATTTGAACATCTAAAGGTAGATTACGAGGAAATAGCCAAGAAAAAGAAATTCACAACTTATGTGCAAGGTATGAATTTACATTCTAGATCAATGAAGAAATTCAAGGTAGAAGACAAAACAACAACAATAAAGTTCAAGGAGCTAAACCATAAAGTCGATTTTTTTTAAAAACTACGACAATGAAGATCTAAGAGCAATTCCAATAGCTATGACTTCACAATAAGTCATGATATTACTTGATTAGATCATTGGAAATGGTGCCAGGACTTTCCACACTCTTGTGGCATCCATGAAGAGACATACTGAAGATAATGACTTGAAAGATGACATTTTGTTGAAGGAGAAATTGGGAAGAAATGATGAAAAGAATGACTATACTAAGAAGCTAGCCTGAAAAATTAAAGTTACTAATTGAATTGGGGAGTAGATGAATCTCTAGCCAAAAACTGTAAATATAGCACTACTCGGGAGGTAATCCTATATTCTTTCACATGTGTGCTATAATAAACATATTTACTTTTTTATATGCACCATCTACACTTGTATAATAGACACCCAAAAAGTAGTTGCAGTATTCAAACCTAGTTAGCATGGCCCTCAAACCCAGCTATGTTAGTCCTTTTAAAAGAGAAGTTGCAACCACACAAAGAGGCATGGTAATTTTTTTATTGATTGTGACTAACCTTATTCATATTTTAGACCCTTAATTGATTTTATTCTTATAACTCTTCTTATTTTCCATGTGGTTGAAATTGCATAACCCTAAATTTTTGAAAATTTGAGCTATGATGGAGGATGAAACATTTTTTTCAAAGCTAGAAAAGAAAGAAAGGAGGGTGAGATGAGTCCCAAAGTCAAAGGCAAGTGATAAAGATAACTCGCTACCAAGGCTACATCAAAAGTCATGAAGTAAGAGTCAACTTTTCTTATAGAAACTAGATAAAGATGGATGATTTTGGTGTTGCCAAAGAAGAGATTTATAGGAGAGAAAAGATTTAACGAGTTGATCCCACCTTTCAAGAAGATAATAGAGAGAATGAATTGGGACTAATTATTCATGCACATGGATCAAGGGAATGCAATAATAGTTCAGGAGTTTTACTCCATTTTGAAATATTTGCAAGTTAAAAAAAATACTATATATGAAAAGTTTGGGCGAATTTGATCATAAATTTATTAATATAATATTCAGATTGCAAGGGATTATAAATATGACATTCAAATCCTTGAAGATGCAACCCAACTATAAGGTGATTACTAGGTGGAAGAGAAACTTTGAGAGTTTCATTAAATAGTGCATAAGGGAATTTAGTATAGAGAGAACTCATAATACACAAGATTTGGTTATATTTTTATGCTATGTTTTGTAGTCGACTTTCCCCCTTTCCAATATTACACAAGATCACGTGATATTGTTCTTTGCCCTCTTGAAGGGATATAATATTTATGTGGGGAAAATCATTGAGAAGTACATCCTCACTTATTAAGAGAGTACATTTTTTGACCAAATAATGTATCATTCCTTTATTTCTATGTTATGCTAAGCCTAGAAAGTCCCTATGAAGGAAGAAAGAGATGAATGACATTTTTGAATATCTTCCTTGATATTGGTAGATGTGAAGTGAGGGATAAAATGAGAGAAAAAAAAAGAAATTCTTGATGTCCCCATCAAGAATTTCTTTTTGACTTAGAAGCTATGAAAGGGAATAGAGAAAAGCTTGATGAAGAAATTGCAATCCCATTCGAATATCCCCTTGGCTAGACAAGGAGGTCAATTGGAAGTCGTTATGACTATTTTGAAAAGCATGAAGTAGGACGCCGAGATGAAGGATGTATCCTTGAAGGTGGAGATACAATAAATACATAGTTCCTTGGTGGTAGAGTTGGAGAGAAAAGGCAAAAAAATATGAATCATACATGAAAATAAAATGAAGAAGAAGACAAAGCGAATTCAGAGAAATGAGATGAATTGTGCGATATGCATCTCAAGAAGAAGAAGGTTTTATTTGTGTCTGCATAAAAAAAAATTGAAGACCACATTATAAAGATCTTGGAAGAGATGATGAAGTGAGTAGAGATCAAAGTGAGGAAAAGCTTAGAATCATTTGAGAAACTTTGTGTTTGTTGCAAAGGAGTGGCTGACAATGATAAATGGCCAAGACAAAATTATCACTGAAGATGTGCATGATAGGGAGAAACAATGGATTCAAGACAAAATAAGGCATAATGAGAACCCATAAAATGTACTTTATACTTAGTCTCTTTAAAGATTCATTGAACTCCATTAGGAGATAACAAACTGAAATGTGCTACATTGTTGTGAAGAAGATGGAACATAGAGCATTTATCAAAGGAAAGACGAAGAAACTTTTCTCATTCTAGCAACCTTTTTAACCCTCTATGGTAGAGTTCCCATTTTAGTTTTATGATTTTCATTAGAAATCACAAGACCCACCTTCTTTTCCATGTTGAGATTAATGTATTTGTTTTCTTTTTTGATTATAATCGTCTTATGTTATTGATTTCAAAAAATCTTCAAAGATGAGAAGATTCATTACTCGAGGATGATCAATACTTTTAATGTGTAATTTTTTCAATAATCCATATACCGATAAACATTGGCTATTTGGAATGATTTTTTGTGTGCATATTTTGGAAAAATATTGGACCAATTTTATCGAATGGGTTATGCATAACAATTGATGAATAACAGTGGAATCAAGACTTTTCAATGTGAAATTAGTAGATTTGGTGGAGCGATGAGTTAAAGTGGAGAAAAACTTTGAAGAATCATGACATTCTTTCATAGATGTGACTCTACAAAACTAGTCATGGCAATATTTGTATGTTATGATTCTATCACTACGTTGTTAGAATCATTCCATTATATAACACATTCTTCATAGATGCAACATTATTATGGATTCATGGCTACACTAACTTGAAAACACAACATAGATATGATATAATTTTTATGTCAAGGTAGCCAAGTACCCTACCAGTACACTTACTCATGATAATTGTCTCCATAATGACTTATTCTAATATTTAAGCCAAAATACTAAAGGCTATAAGTTAAGATAATATTTTCCACTATGATATTTTATTCTAGTGAACATTTACTTTAATCATAATATTTGTAGCGCAACAATATTGTGTTTTAGAGAGTAAAGACCAAAACTATGACTATACCTAGTTTCATGACTTTGTGTTCTAGGAGACAATGTTCTAGCCACCACAATTTCATTACCATGACATTTCTGCTCCAAAAAGATATCATAATATTCTTAACACTGTGACTTTGTGATCCATGGAGAATTATCTCGGTCATAGTCATTCATAATGCCATGAGAACATGGCTCCAAGGAAGATCATCCAAGTCACAACATTCATTGTCTCCATGATTTTTAGAACCCAATAAATATCCAAATAGATAAAGAAGTTGTGATCTAAAACTAGTACCATGACTTCTAGCTTAAAGAGTTGCATATATCCCCTGAACATATAAAATCTACACTCAGCAAAAAAAGGAAAAGAGGAGAGAAAAGAAGAAGAAAAAAGGAATCTGAAATTCAAGGAAAGAGTTCCAAAACCTTGTGCAACTTGATTTTTGATCTTATTTAGGGACAAATATAAGGCAAATGCAAGTAATGATTATTTGAATTTAGGTTTTGATACATATATTATGATTAGGGCTGACCTTGGGAACCCACAATTCATATGAGATTTTCTTCCTAACATCTCTCATGACTTCTTTTCCAATGTTAGGCTAAAATAAGATTTAGGATTGGTTTGTATAATTTTGTATAGATATTTTGCAAAGTTAAATGATTATATTTATAGTAATATTGTTATATGAATATTGATAGATATGGATGATATATAGAACTAAAATTATGGATTTTTATAATATCATAGGTTTATTGCTGGAGGTCATGGTGGATGTTAACATATTAGTCATATGACACACTCACATAGTATGGTAAGAAAGAAGTATTAGTTCTTCCAATATAATATGTGGGATAAATCTATGAGTAAAAATCTGAGATTGAGATAAGTTTAAATATTATGCATATGATACTTATGAACTAGAAAGTATAATAAAAATATTTAGTAATAATTCTAATACATATTATAGAAGAATTTTCCTTCAAGTGATGGGTAGGTTAAATAGAACTCCTAACCTAGAAATTTCATCATAGTTTAAGATTTATGTGTTCGCAATTGTGGATGATGACATATATGTCATGTGGCGCATATAAGTGAAAGTGTCTCATATGGTGCTAATAGTCAAAAGAGTTTATTCTATTTCTATAATTTTCATAAGTAATATTCATGATAAGACATGTGTAAATTATGTGAGTATGATAATTATAAAGTTAAAAATACTAATATATTTATTATCACATCATCTTGCACCTCTAACACGTTATAGGTCAGAGAATAAGATGTGCATACTCAAAGTAATTATCAAGAGAAGTTGATGAATTATCTAAAAAAAGTATACATGTTAATAACCCATGAACATAATGATGTGTTGCTTTGGTATTAAAATATCAAAGGGAAAGCTATTATGAGATCATCCTTGGTAATAATAATTCAATGATGAAAATTACCTTGTATGATAAAAAGAATACTTTGACTTTGTCATACTAATCTATTATTTGCCTAATAGTCAAATATAATATTTTTCAAAAAACTATAGAATATCATGATGTATAATGATATGAGACAGCCTTAGAGTCTTAGTATTCATCTAAAAACCCAAATTTATCTTCCTAACTCGATCATTAGTTGATTCATTTCTGGGCAATCAAACCAATAACACAATTTTAGTATGATCAATATCTAAATATATGTCTATTTTACTACTTGTATGATCAATATACTTGTAAAGATATATAAGATGAGAGACAATCACCCAATGAGTTTTTGGAACAATGTCATAAATAGTAAGTTGTAACATAAATAATGAAGTCACAAAACCTAAGTTATGGAGTTTTAACTAGTCTAAAGATAGAATAATGGTAGGAGTTGAGAGTCATGACATTGATCTTGGAGTTATGACCTAAATGAAGTTGCAATATGTTAAGAGAGATAGTAACTAGAGATTAAAACTTTGGAGTCATGACTTGTATTGTAAACTCATGACTCAACTTAAGTTGCAATATCATTGTTGCTGCAATATGTGTTGTGTTGTGGTGAGTTGTAACTTGAGAATTAAAGTCGTGACTTATTCTCTAGAGTCACAATATGAATGAAACTATGACATATTATAGGCCATCATGACTTGAACTTAAGTTTAAGAAGTTTTTTAGGACACTAAATAAAGGCTTGTAAACAAGAAAAACATTAGTGACTATAGAAGTAATGAGTGTGAAAATGTGAATGAGTGAAAGTAAAGTATTTAAATATGCATAGCCACAAAGCATAAATAATGCAAATATATTTTTCTCCTCTCTTTTGTCTCTCTTCCCTTTTCTCTCATGGTGCATGTGTACTTATTCTATGAGAGTTCTATTTATTATTAATTTCTCTCCTTAAAAACATTAAACCCCAACCATCATTTATCCTTAAAATCTTATAGATTATCAACACTTGGTTTCAAAGTTGATTGTTGGGACACATAGATCTTAACATTTGGTATTAGAGGCAAGGTTCAATATAGAGCCTACACAAGATTTATGTTTTGGTATTGGAGGCCATAGTTCAATACAAAGATCTAATAAAGTATGTGTTTTGGTATCATAGGTCATGATTTGATACAGAGCCTAGATAAAAGATGTATTTTGGAATCAAAGGTAGGATTGATGTGTAGATTAGAGAATATTGAGTTTAAAGGCATCTAGGATTGAAGCTGAAAAAGTTGTGAGTGATGGTTTCACATTATAGATATCACAAATGAAAGATCTGCTTGTTGATATGGATTATTCGTCTATGATAGATGATTCCAAGATAATTGTGAGTGATCAAAAAACAAAGGCATTGCTTGTGGATACTATCAAATGATATAAGATAAATCAAAGAGCTTGAGGCTTGATCCAACTATGTTTGGTAGATGATGACTTGGTGAACATTTCTGGTAAGAGAAACAAGAATGCCATATGAAGGAAACTAAATATATCTTATCAATATAAATCATTGGTGAACAAATTAATAATGAGAAAGAACCTCTATAAGTTGCACACAGAGGAGAACGACTCATTTTCTTCACATCTATTGGTCATCAAATAAGTCAGCTATTATCTATTGGTTGTCAAATAAGTGATGATGATGATGATAAGGCTACCCGCATCATTTGTTCACTACCTAATATAATTTGATTACTACCTAATTCATGAGATAATAAAATTATCTAATGAGGATATATCTATAACTCTACTTTCAAATGATATAAGGAGGAAGAAGCTGGAAAAATACTCTAAGGATTTATTATTTGTGAGGAAGAGGACTAAAGACTGAAGAATGAACTAGTCTAGAATCAATCTAAGTCATAAAGACGATCAAATTGTATGGATAAGCTAAAGTTAAAATGCTAGAAGTGCAAAAGATCTAGGCATTTCAAGATGAAGACTAGGATTTTGAAAGAGTGTTAATTTAGGTAATGACATCACAAGTTGCAATGCAGAAGAGAGCTAGTTTGGTAGTCAAGGAGCCATCCACTAGTGGAGACCAACATTTTATTGATGTCTATGTCATTCAAGTTGATGTGGACTTCTAGTTCATCAACATGGATGCATCATATCACATGATTCCTCATCGAAGGTAATTTAGTCATTATGAGTCATATGATAGAGTAGATGTGACTATGAGAAATGATTCAATGGTTAAGATAGTTGGCCATGGAATGGTAAAAATAAAGTTGCATGATTGAACTTTTAAATTTATTCTAGAAGATATGCATATTAAAACTTAAGTAGAAATTTAATCTTTGTAAGTGTGACGTTGGATGCTGATGTCATGTTTAGTTGTAATGATAAGCCCTCCAAGATAATATGGGGAGCATTAGAAATTGCTTATGGAGCAAGGTGTGAAAGGTTGTACAAACTATTGGAAAGTAATATCATAGCTGACATTGAGTCCTTTGTTTCTAAAAAGAAATTCATGGATAATAGTATACAATCATTTTGGAAATATGATTTCAACTAGGTTCAATGTCATAATGTAGAGACATGAAGTCATGACCTAGTCTAATCTTACTACCTAAAATATTGGTGTGCTATTAGAGACTTAGGCACATCAGTGATAAGAGTCTAATATCAATATTCTCAATTAGGTAGGTGGAAGGGCTATTAGGGTGTATAAAAGCCATTTGGTTTTATGAGGACAATATATATGGAAAGAAATAAAGGATGATGTTTAAATCTATTTCCACCAGATTAATAATAGTATTAGATTTGATTCATAATGATATAGTCAAAGAGATCTATTTCATTCATAAGAAATATGAGGTGTTAGAGAAGTTCAAAGAGTTCAAAGTATTAGTTAAAAACAAATTCAATAAGAAGATAAAATTTTTACACATGTATAATAGGACTGAATACTTTCTAGTTGTTCAATTCTATGCTTAGTAGGGAATTTCTATTAGAACATGATCAAGATGACACCACAACAAATTAGAGTAGCTAAGAGGCTGAGTAGAATGTTGATGGAGAAAGAAATGAGTTATGACTTTGTTAAAAATTTTAATGTTTAGCTTTGGCATGTCCCAAAAGCTAGTTGGGCTAGGATTTCTTGTTCAACATTGTTATACAAGTATATATGTCATAAAAATAATAAAGTAGACCTCTAGTCTAGATATAAATCCCAAAAAAATTACATACATAGTTTGATCAATTAACAGTAATTAACTTTTACTCTAGTAGGTCAGATAAATATGATTTCTAGTGTGAATCCTAGATTCTAGGATTAGTTTATTTTATTATGTATGTTGAGATATAGAAATGGTCTGGTTTTAATTTTGTTTAGTCATAAAAAAAGTTGAATTATTATAGAAAGACATCTTATCCTACCACTATATAAGATGATTATCAACTATAGAGTCCTTTTTGTTGATCATCCCCTCATAACTATCTACTTAGTACTTTATGACCAAGACAATAAATTATCTCTACTCAAAAGACATTCATAAGTCTTCACCTTTTAGGAAACCCATTAATTTCCCTTAATGGTTGTTTCTAATATATATTTTTATTTTCCAACCTCTTGTATCTTTTTGACAAATGATATGCTAATAAAAGTATTTATACTATTTGTTTCACTAGTGTCATACTTATATAATTAACATATACTTTCCCACATATTTCACTATTAGTAGCCATATGAAAAAAAGAATGATAAAAGACTGTCATTCCATAGGAGTCACCTTCGTTTGTACCCATCACATGGCTTACCTATCACCATCCCTCACTATGATATAAAACTCCCATGGTAATGGTGAAACCCTTATAAAAATATTTCATTTAATGCCCAATATCAATTGTGGATCAATTCCTCTAATACATGCACAATAGATTGACCTATAAGAGCATTTGTGCTTTAGGCTTCATACTCATCATAATCATAATAATTAAACTTACATTAATTTGATATATTGGCATTTGGTTCTGTTTCATCGGTCACGATCATAAGCAATATCACTTCATTCCCATCATTATGAGTGATAATATTTCATTGCTTACCTATCACAAATCACCACTCCAATCAAGTACAAACTCATCAATAACCAAAACCCTAATCTCAATTCTATTTAATAATCAATCCATCCATTACACAACAAAATCACACAAAACCATAGTATTAATTGATAAATAGAAACATTTATCACAGATAATAACATTATACCATCCATTGATTCTCCATTTAGCCTATCATTTGGAAGAATAACATATGGGACATGTAGCAAACTTAACTCATATGAATCTAGGTGTGCATTATAACTCTAGAAAGAATTTAGGATTCAAAACTTAGTTCTCTTAAAACTAAATCAATTGTACCTTGATTTTTTCCTAGGATGGGGTTGAAATACATTCCCGCCTCTTAGAGTTTATTCTTGTGTCTTGTATCACCCTCATTGCTCATGGATTATCGTAAAAATAATAGTGAAGCTTTAGGTTTTCATGTTTCATACACCCCTCATAGATTTCTTTTGGATTTTTTTAAGTTTTCCTTTTATACCCAAGTATATAGTTTGAGTTTTTAATAGGAAGTCACAACATTAGATTAAAGTTGCAACTTTAGTCTTTCAGCTTTGTAACACAAAGATATGACTCTAGGTATGAGCTACATCTTTGGTTGCTTTCCTCTTGTTGATTATCATGATGTTGAGAAAAGTTATGATGATGTATTTAGCCTCTGAAATACAAAGTTATGATGATGGAAAAAGTAATGATGGTGTATTTAGCCTCTGCAACAAAAAGTCATGATGCTGGGAATGACTATGACTTGTGTATTTCACTTCTAAATCACAAAGTTGTGGTATTAGAGAATAGCTGCGACTTTGTTTTTTCTCTTGAGCCAAGAGTCATAATACTTTTTTTTGGATGTAGTTTGAGTTTGGATCTGATAATATTTTGTGGTCAAAATTCATGATGTCAATTCACTACCATGGCTTTGGCCTGAGTATTTTGTGGCTTTTGTATAGAAAAAGCCATGATGCTGGAGCCTATCATGTCTTTTAAAACTGATGGGGCACTTGGTTGGTACGATATGAATACAATCTCACATTCATGAAATTATCGTGAACTAGTTTGGTTAGTACTTTGAGAAAGTTTCATAGCCAAAAGGATATATTGCACACTAAAATAATAGTGTTAACATGGTGATAAAATCATAGAGTATCAATATTTTTATAACTATTTGTGTAGAATTTCAATCAAGAATGGATATCAAAACTAATCTATAATTACTTGAAGGTGTAATCAAGTCATTATCAAATCCACTAAGCAAATGTTATGATTTTAATAACTATTCACTCCCCTTCTAGTTACCAAATCAACTAAGTAACCTATTTCATACTAAAATTATCCAATTTTATAATTATTCATCAAAATCTATCAAAATACTATTTTCTTGAAATCATTCGAAATATAGCCTTTTTTAAAGCAAACACGTTGTAAAAATGAAACCAAAAGACTAGTTTTATTCTTTATTATGAATACCAAACACAAGGAGCATGAGAAGTTGAGTAGGTTTGGAGTTAAAGTTCTGAGCTGAAGTAGATGCATAGCATGCTACCTGAAGATTTGTACTCAACTTTTTACATCGACACTAAAAGATCATATATTATTTGAGGTGTTGTATGGAGCTAATGTAGCCCACCTGAAAATATTTTTATATGATGCATATCTCTATGTAGCAAGTTAAATAAGGAATAAGCTAGATTTCAATTCTAAAAAGTACAAGTTCATAGGCTAATCAAGTATTAAAGGTTTTAAGCTTTGGAACCTAAGCAAAGAGTAATCTTATATAATAAAGATTTTGTGTTTGGAAAGTATAAGGGTGAACGCATTAAGAAAACATTATCTGAATATCATGATATAGAAGAGGTATATCTAACCATGGTGAACAATGAGCTAGTGAAGAACAACAAACTCTAGTCATGGCATGAAAATATGATTGTGGGATTGAGTTCATCATATTGAGGTGGAGACATGGAGTCGTGAATTAGTCCATAATAATGAAGTGGATCTATAGTGCCTTGAATTAATGGTGAAGAAGATATTGACTTGGGTGAACAAGTTGAGGAAGAGTTACCACAATCAAGCACTGACATTTCTGATGAGTTAATTGAGATAGTACCTGCATTGAGAAGGTCTAGATAATATAGATATTCACCCGTGATATATGTTGATAGTGCATACAATGCTCAATATACTATAAAACATCAACCCACTACTATGTTGGAGGATAGAGTCTCTAGTGAATCAATGCAATTGAAACAAGCAATGAAGGAGGAATTATAGTCCCTAATGAAGAATAATACACGAGGTCTTGAGAAGTTTTCATCAGATCAAAAGGAAATGTAATGCAAAATAATTTACAAATATAAACAAAAGGTTTATGCAAAGATAGAGAAATATGAGGCACAACTAGTTTCCAAGGGGTATTCTTAAGTGGAAGGCATTAGTTATGATAAGATTTTCTCACTGGTAGAAAATATGACCTCAATCTGGGTGGTATTAGATGCTATAGAAAGGTATGACCTAGAATTTGAGAAGATAAATGTGAATATAATGTTTCTTCATGGTGACCTAGAAAAAAAATTATCATGGAGAAGCTCATTGGGTTCTAGGTGAAAGGCAATGAAAATTTGATATGCGAGCTAAAAAAGTTTTGTTATGAGTTGAAATAGTCTTATCAAATATGATATCCTAAATTTGATTCATTTGTCTTACATCTAGGATTGAATAAATATGATGTTGATAACTATTTTTTCACTAAAAAATTAGAAAAATAATATATAATCCTAACTTTGTATGTTGATGACATGTTATAAGAGGTAAATAGCATGAACATAATTATTTCAATGAAAAAGTAGCTTTTCGAGAAGTTTGATATGACTAATCTCGATATAATGAACTTTATACTTGGCATGAAGATTCAAAGTGATTAGAAGAATAAGACATTACCTCTTAGATAGTAGATATATTTGAAAGACATAATTCAAAGATATAATATACATGATTACAAGCTAGTGGGGATTCCTATGATGATTAGTATGAATCAAGAAACCGAGAAATTCCCTACTACCTAATTAGATAAAGAAGAGATGCCTCTCATTTAATATGCCAATATAGTTGGAAGCCTCATGTTTGTCATGGTTTACACTAGACTTGACATTTCTCATATTGCGAGAGTATTGAGAAAATTTATGTCTAATCTAAGAAATGAGCATTAGAATGAAAGCAAAAAAGTACTAAGCTATCTATATAGTATTTTTTTTATTATGTATTTTAGGCTGGTTCAAACAAAAATAAAAGGATATTTGAAGCCAATGTATTAGTTGATGCTATCTAAGGTGAAGATGTGGATATCTAAAGGTCTATAAGCATATATGTTCTTATCTTGTGTGGTGGTTCTATATGTTGGATGAATAAAAGATAAGGTGTAGTTTTCATTTCATTAATAGAGGCATAATATGTGACCCTTTCTCATGTGAGTGAGAAACTTATTTGGATACGAAGACTATGTGTTGAGCTCAATTTTTAGAAGAGAGACCTAAAGCTTAAATGCAATAGTAAAATGTCATTCATCTAGCAATAAATTTGGCCTCACATGCAAAACAAAGCATATTGATATTTAATTTCATTTCATCTGAGAGCAAGTTGAACATAAGCTAATTGAGTTGGAGAAAATTGAAATAAAAAAGAATACTTCTAATTACTTAATGAAGATTCTAGTGGTATAAAGCTGAAACTAGCATAAAAAACAATTATTTACCAAGTAGGAGAATATTATATTGGACTCATATTTTTTATGAAGTTGTTGCCTATACATTGGAGTCATGGCCATATTCCATGTAGCTGAAACTAGAAAATTGGAATAGTCATTGAGGAGTTGCAATCTTGTTATGTAGAGTCATGAGTGGACTAAAGCTTGAATCACTATTGAGAAGTCAATGCCTTGTTTTGTGAGGTCATGATTGCACTAAAGTTGGAATAACTACCAAGGAGCCATGACCTTATATGGTAGAGTCCTGATTAGACTAGAGTTGGAATAAAAACTAGAATACAAAGTCATGACCTCAAACTTGGAGTCATAACCTAAAGGGAGTTACATCCTATTAAAGAAGATTGCAACTAGATATTATAGCTTTGGAGTCTAGACTTGTATTGTGAAATTATGACTCAACTTATATTGTAACATTATTGTGGTCACAACATGTGTTGTGTTGTGCTGATTAGCAACTTAAGGTTTCATGTCACGGCCCACCCCCTGGGGTCATAGCATGAATGAAGCCATAACATGTTATAAGTTATCAAGAATTGAACTTAAGTTTAAGAGGTTTTCTAGGTTACTATTTAAAGGCTTGTAAATGAGAAAAAAAAGTTATTAAAGAAGTGAAAAGTATGAACATGTAAGCACATGCGAGTACCTATCACAGTCTCTATTGGAGCCATTTGCATGAAAATGTAATGAGTAAGGTAGGGGAGACTCCCTAATTGTGACCAGCCACATAAGTGGAATCCAAATTACGTGGCTATATTTAAAAATAACACCTATAAGACAGTCACTTAATGGAGCTTGACCCTTGACTTGAGACCCACCCATACCTTATCCTAGGTCACGAGGCTGGCGGACCGTGCCACCAGGTCAGGCAAGCAGGTAGTGCCTGGCCCAACATGAGACACAACTTGCACCAAACCACCATGACATGAGTTATTCCATGGGTTGGTATCATCTAGGATAATGCATGGTTTTGGATTATGCTTGGCTAGACATGGGTAAACCATGCTAAGTCATGAGCCATGCTCTGGCTTTCCGACCTGAATGATACTTCTAAACTGACTCATACTTTAGAAGATATATGTGGAGTTAGGTATTACAACATGGAATGTATAGTAGTGACTTGAATGGAATCACAATCTATTTTATGATGATGAGACTGGAGACTATGCTTTAGAATTGTGACTTATATTGTGAAATCATGGTCCAACTAAAAAAATACTAATTTTTTTTATTGTGAGGATGTTGTGTATTAGTATAATCAGTACTCTTTTTTTTTTTGCATCATCATGCTATCAAAGCATATTATTAAGGTACCTAAAATCCCATTGTTTGGTAACATATCATTGGGATCTCTTCCATATGATATCTAACATTTCGTATCAGAGCCTAATTTGGGACTACTAGTTTCCAACACTTCCTCTTTATATCCATCCAATGAGTTCTAGTTGCTTAAAACATACAACCTTTTATAACTCATATGACCCATTTGTACGTACCACAATTGAGGTTGATTCTGATCATTGCTCTTTGATGCAATAACTACTTAACTTGCAATTATACTACTTTGAAGAATATATAACATAGATTCTAAATTATCTTTCATAAGTAATATAGTCTCTTCACACCTTGAGGACACAACTTTATACATAGTATTTGGAACCTTGAGAATCTAGAATTGAAATAGAAATTACATTCCTCTTCATCTTTGGAACATGCCAACATTGTAAAGTTCTAACATACCCATCATACAATCTCAATGTGATGCTACCTATCCCATTTATAGATAATGGATGATCATTACCTATATACACTATGCCACTCATATTTTATAAGTAGTAAACCTTTGCCTATGTAGACACATGTGAAATGTTGCTCCATAATCAACCCCCATGAATTTCTTTCATGATTTGAGTTCACAAATAAAACTTTTTCTATCTTAGCATTGTCAATATCATCAGAACATCTAATGTCTACAATATTCATAGAATTATGATGGTTCTTATGTTTCTCTTTTAACTTCAGATGGACTCTCTTAAAGTGGCCCTTTGCACCCTACTCAAAATAGCTTAATTTCTTAGCCCTAGATTTTGATATGCCTTGAGATTTCTTTTTACCAGAAGAAAGAACACTTTCTTACATTCTTCCCATTGATCCATGCTCACCAAAATCTCTCCTTTTGTTATATCTTTACTTTCAGCAAACTTCTTTCTCAACTCCTTTTACTTAATCCCATGCAATTAAGTATCAACAAAAATCTCATAAAATGTTGGTAGCAAACATAAGACAAATAAGGCCTGATCATCATTTTCAATCTTAATGACTATATTATCCAGGTCCATAATAATCAAATTAAGTTCATCAAAAATGTTGTTTAATGAACAAACATTCATTCAAAATTTCCCAGCCCTTTCTTCGAAAGGTGATTTGTTAACAACTTTTTAGTGCAAGGTTCCTCTACTTTTGTTCATGTTACATATGTCAAACTTTCACTAGCAATCTCTCATACAACATTATGAGTCATACACATCAAAATCACATTTAAAACCCTATCCTCCATGTCTTCCTTATCTGCCTTTTTCATGTCCTCTAAAAAATTTCCTTGATTAATTTCCATAAACATTGCAAACTAAAACTCATTCTAACATTTCATAGGCTTAAACTAAATCCCCCCATCAAAATTTTCTATTTTATACTTTATTGATGAAGATACCATTTTCAAAAAAAACCTATATTATGCATACAACCTTTCTTCGCTACCAATCTGTGAAGAAGAAGATACTTCAATTGCACATGCGAATCACATAAAAGTATAAAAAAATAAAATGAAAACAAACAAAGGATTTACAAGGTTCGGCTAAAATGTCTATTTCATCAACAAGATAGATAATTGTTTTGAATAAACAATAAAATACATACCCTTTCTGAATATTAAAAGCAATATATGTACATGCCCTCCAACATACCCTAGTAACAGAAACAAAAAAAAATAATATAGGAGAAGCCCACATGAGAACAAAACAAACTATACCATGGGCTTCTTGAGTAAGATTTCTATTTAGATCCCCAAAGTGGAGCCACATTAACATAATTTTAATCAAATGGTCAAGTAATGAAATTGTGAGATTGTTAGGCTTGAATTCTCCCATTTCATGTTGATTGTATATGGATTTGGGAGAAGATTGATTCTTGCACATAAATCTAAGATAATTTTCGCAAAAAACATGTCTTCAATTTTTACAAAAAATGGTAGGGGTCCAGATCATTGTTTTTCATTGAAGTCTTGGACTCAATAATGACATTCACTTACTTGCTCACCAAATCCTTCTTATTCATGTTCAACTCCTCTCTTCACCATGTATAGATCTTTTAAGAAACTTTGCATTTAAGAGGTATGTGTTTGATCTTATCCAATAATAAATAATTTTTCTTCACTAATCATACTAGTTCATAGATCATCAATTCATCTTGAAATCTTTTCTTCTTGAAGAGCTTTTGAGAAATTGAGCTTTGCCAACTTCTATTCTTTTAATGTATATTCTTCCAGAATTATTTTTTAAAATTTTTGCAAGGTCTTGTGAATGTTTTAGTTTCATTTTTTTTCATGGTTGGTTCCCCTCTTTTTTTAGTCACGTATAGTGGTTATAGAATACATTGCTTTAATTAACTCTCATATGCTTTTGGACATGTACCTTCAATAGCTTATTGTTTGATACTCAACATACTGAGTTTTTGTGATTGTTTTCTATTGTATTCATGATGTGATTATACTGAAAAAAAGTCTTAAATACCAAAATTTTTTTAAATTATGATTTTTATGAAATTAGTTTGACACTCCTAATGTCATGATTTTTTTACACTAGCACATCTGAGAAGTCATGATAACCTTTAGTCATGACTCTACAAACAAGTCATATAAATATTTGTACATCATAACTCTACCACTCAATTATCATAATTTTTGACTCTACGATACATTTGGCATGACCATAATAATATATTGGACTCATGATCACATTAGTTTTAAAGTACAAATTCAGCCAAAATATAATTTTTATGTTACCGAAACCAAGTTTCAAAATAATACTAGAAATCATAGTAAATTGTAGTACTATGATATATTCATTATAGGGCAAAATTCTTACAATGCTAACTTATTTGTAGTCATGATGATTCTTACTACTACGACTTTATGTTCTATAGACTAATTACCTTTGTCATGACATTCTTGCTATCACAATCATGTACTTTAGAGAGGAACTTCATCAATCAAAATATTCTTATTGTCATGACTTTGTATTTCATAAAAAATTATCTTGATCTCGACATTCTTGGCACTAGAATATTGTGCTCCACTGAAGAACTTCCTTAGTCATAGTATTCTTTGTTTCCCTGACTTTGTGTTCTAAAGTAGAATTTTTACAATCATGATATTCTTCCCTCTGTGACTATGTTCTCTCTAAAAGAACTATCTCAGTCAAGACATTATTTGCCACCATGACTTTGTATTGCAGAGAACAGATCCTTCAATCATGGTATTCCTTTGATGTCACTACTTTGTACTCCAAATAGGATTCATAAAACATCTAGAGATACAATCTCAACCTAAAGTCACAAATTTCAACTTAAAATCTACAATGAGCGTAATGGAACCTTGATAATATAAAAGTGGGATTTAAAAATTGTTGAGAAAGAAGTTTGAGGATTCCATTTTTAAGGCCAAGAATTAAGTCACTCCAAGAAGGGCGTCAATTCTAACTTTTAATTAGGGATAAATTCAAGCCAATTGTAAGTAAGGATAAATTGAGAATCTGATTTAAGACCTAGAACCTCATGTCATATACTATTGGGAACCCTCAATTTGATGAGTTGAAGCTCCATAACATATTGTGCAAAATCTTCACTTATATCTAGCAAAATTGGGATCTAAGGTTAATTTTATATGTGTGTATGATGATTATGGATATTTAATATTTAATTATATAATTTTTATATAGTGAATGTTGATAGATATGAATGTTAATTAAAACATAAAATTATGGTTCCACACCAAATAGATTAATACATGTTAGCCATGGTAAATTATGACAAGTCATGAGACACACTCATGAGATTAGAGTCGAAAGAAGTGGTAGCCCTTCTATTTTCATCTCATGAGATAAATCAATGTGAGAAAATCCTAAATTTCTATAACTTCAATTGATGTGAAACTCATGAATCCAAAAGTACAAATAAAATTATTAGCATTTCATTGTATATATTCTAAAAGAACTATCCTTCATATAATTTTGGGGTTATGTAGAATATTTAACCTTTGAATTTCACCATATTATGAGAGTTGTGTATTGGCCATAATTGATAGTGATAGATAAGTCATGAGACATGTGCAAGAAGAGATACTTCATATGGTAGTAACAACCTTATTATTATTTCTTCTTGAATGACTTCCATAGTTGAGATCATTGAAGAGGTGTATGTTTATAAAAGCGAGCATGATGCTTATTAAGTTGAAAGCTCAAATGCAAGTGTTACAACATTATTTCATATCTTTAAAGACTATCGAGGCTGAAAAATAAAAATGCAAGTTTGAAGTAGTTATTAAGGGCAATTAACATATTACCTAAAGAAAGTAGAAGTATGGATGCATGTGAATAGAGTAAATTTAATTTTAGTAATAAAATACCAAAGACACTTCTACAAGAAGACTATCCTTGGTAGTAACAATCTAAGGTTGACAATCACCTTGTATCCCAAGAGGCCAAAATGAGATATCCACATCATTGACTATTCATCTAAAAATCAAGCATAATATTTACTTATTATTAAAAAAAACTCATCATATAAAAAAGAAATAAACTAGCCAAGTTTAAGTATCTATCTAAGACTTGGATTTATCTTTTCAACTCAAGTAGTAGTTAATTTATTATTAGTTGGCCAAATTACTCATATAATTTCTATAGAATTGATATTCAAACTTAGGACCACCTTATTACTTTGTATGACCTATATGCTTATGTATTTATATTGGAGATATTTAATTGCTCAATTGAACTTATGGTGTCATGCTACAAATAATAATTTTTGGCACTATAATAAATTAGCCTAAATTTGTGAATTGATGATCTTGGACTAAACCAACACCTTTAGACTTAGAAATTGAGAGAATGAGAAGACATATATGAGACAAAAAGCTAAGAGAGTAAGCATGGAGAAAAATGATAGAAATGAGAATAACCAAGGAGATATATAATAAGCTATTCAATAGCTCATTATTTGTTTGGTTTGCTAAATATCACTTAATTCTTACCATCTGAAGTCATTTTAATGATGTTTTTACTTGAAAGAGTGATTTATTTGTAATGCTTTTAGAAAATTTGTGTTTTAGAGGATTTTGATAAATAATTAAGAAATTAGTTATTTTTATATAGAATATGTAGCTTGGTAGAGTTTGACTAGCAAGGGAGTGCATAATCATGCAAGTCATAACATTTGACATGATATGACTTTATTACACCTTTGAGTACTTATATATTAGTTTTGATATTTATTATTGGCTAAAATTCTACTCATATAGTCATAAAAAACTTCGTATATCATGAGTCTATCACATTGTTAACACAATCCATTCTTTGCGTAACATATTCTTTTGGTTGCAAAATTTTTTTGGAGTCACAGTCGAACTAATTTGAAACACCTTCATTATTATGATATTAATTTAACATTGTAGCAACCAAGTAACCTCTAGGTATAACAATTTTTTATCAAACCCCATAAATACTCAAGCTGAAACCATGATGATTTTTTGGTATGCATAACTTTTAGTTATAAGATATTACACAGAGCCAAACTTGAGTTGTGGCTAACACAAGCACCACTACTCTTGACTCAAGAGAGAAATCAAAGTTGTGATCTTTTTTTTAATATCATAATTGGGTTATAGAAGTAAAATGCACAAGTTACATTCATAAGTAGTGTAAAATGTGAATCACAACACATAAGTTGCATCCACTCCAAATGTCCCATATTTGTGTTACATAGACACAATATACAAGCAATGACCATGCTTAGTGACACAACTGTGTGTTATATTGGACAAAAGAACCATTGTTACTTGTTGCAACATCATGAAAATCAAGCAAGGAAAAGTAGGAAAAAATTGTGATTCATATCCAATGTCATGAAATTCCTAAGGAAAGCAAACAAGAGCCGTGATGGACATGAAGAACATGAAACATGGGACTCCATAATTTTATTTTCAGAGTGATCAATGAGTAACAAGAGTGATACTAAAGACAAGTATAAATCCTATGAGGTGGTCATACATATTGATCTCCCTCCTAGGGAAAAATCCATGCAAAATTAAATAAGTTTTGAGGGATTTAGATTTTAAAAACATAAATTTTCTTGGGGGGGCTAAAATTGGGTATCCAAATTTGTATGAGACGAATTATCACTTGTCTCATATGTTATTCATCCTAATCCTAGGATAAAAAGAAAATATATGGATGGTGTAATGTATTTATATGTGATAGATGCTTAGTTTATGAAATTAATATGTGTTTTATTATGATTTTGTATGGTTATGGATGGATATGTAGTTAAATAGACTAAGACTAAGATTTTATAGATCCATGCATGATTGGAGTGGATGAGGGTGACAGGTAACCCACAAAATATACTAATGTAAAATGATAGGAATGGAGTGACAACACTTCCAACTATGATGTATGAGATAAACTCAAATGTCAGGATCCAAAATTGAGGTATATTTAATTATTATAAATATGATGCTTATGAAGTTTAAAGTATGAATATTATTATATGCTAATACATTATGCATGTCTTAGAGAAACTAACTTAAATTGATATTGGACATTATATTGAACATTACTCTAGGGTAAGTCACATGACATGCATGAACAAGGTGACTCATATAGTGATGACAATCTAATGAGTCACTTCCATACATATGGATATCACCAATGAAATATGAGAAAAAATATATGTTAATTGTATGAGTATGAGACTAATGAAACTATAAATTAAAACACCCCTATTATCACATTTATTATCACCGAGAAAGATACAAGAGGTTGGAGAATAAGAATGTATATTTGAAGTAACTATAAATTGTAGTTATTGAGTTGTGTAAATTGTGAAAAGGATACCTATAAAGAGATCATCATTGAGAAGAGCTCAATAGTTGACAAGCACCTTGTATGCCTTTAGGGTATGTGGTCATTCCACAATTATATAGCCCTAGTTTTATGATGGAGCATAATCAAAACCAAGTCATATATGAATTCATCACAAATAATTATATGAACCATACTTATAATATAGGATTTGATCATTGGACCTTAGGAAATGATGTATATATGCAATTATATATTAAATTCCTATGAGATCAATATATAAAGTAAAAGTCTATTTTATTACTTATATGCCTCATATACTTACGAAACAAGGTAAAATAAAATTCATTCATCCAACTAGCTTTTGGGATATGCTTAACCTAAAAATTAAGCATTATAACAACATCAAAATATTTCTCATTGGACCTTAGGAGAGTAATAGATGCTAATATTAATGAATAAGCATTCTAAGATATGAATGAAACCTAAAGATGCAAACTATTTTGAGTTGATGCCCAATCTTATTATTATGGTACAATAACATCAATATGGTAAATAATTTTTAGAAGACCTAAATAGTCATATCACAACATTCTTGGAATTGTACGATGTCATGAAGCTGAATGAAGTTTTCCTAGGCACAATAAAGTGGATAATTTTTCTATTTTTTGTTAAATAAAGAAAGGAACTAGTTTTAGTACTTGTCTAGAGGTTTGATTAAAAGTTATGATGTACATGCATAAGCTTTACTAAATAAGTTCTTACAACCTAAAATTGCTTCAAACCTAAGGAAAGAGATAAGTCACTTTAGACAAGAAGAGCATAAGATATTTTATGATGCTTGGATCCAAATGAATGATCTATTGAGAAGGTGCCTATAATTTGAATTATAATTCAAAGCCAACAAGTTCTATAATAATTTGAACTACATGATGAGCTACATACTTCATGCAGCCATGGATAGTTCTATCATGAACAAGTCACTTGAAGAAGTTGATTTTCAATTTGAAGAACTTGTTGAGACTAATTATGAAACTCCCAACAAAAGAGTATGTAAAAAAAAATAAGCTAGAATATTAGAACTGGATAGACAAATAGCAATGGAGGTAAAACTTGGTGTATTTTGCTATAAGTTTGGAGACCAAAAAATAAAATTCCTAGAGTGTGAGAAATTACCATTTTGCAATAGAAAAAAAATTTTAATTTTGACACAATTTATCAATTAAAGTAAGCCAATATTTTATAAAATAGAGAATAAGTGTTCAAACCTAACAATAATGTACCTACACATTACTATCCATATGTGAGAATCCATGAATGTTTATCATATGAAAGCCATATAAATGTATAGCATAATATGGGACAATGTCAAAATAATTATGGAAGCAACTTAATGAAAAACTAAATGAAAATAAGCTTCAAGTTCAAACTACAATAACCCAAAGGTTGTAGAAAAGATACCAATCATAGAAAGCAATTTTTGCAACATCCAAAGACAAAAAGAAGGAATGATATACAAGAAAATTAGATGGGATGGATGGGAACAAGGCCAAAAAATAAAGACAAACAAAAAAATGAAAAAGAAACTAGATATAGAGAAAGAAAAAGAAGTAGAAATAGAAGAAGAACAAGAAGGATAAGAAAAAGAATAATATGGAGAAGAAGATGAAGAAGAATATGAAGAAGAAGAAGAAAAGTAGAAAAAATTGAAAAAATTAAGTAAAAAAAGAAAAAAAATAAGTAGAAAGAGTTGAAGAAGAACAACAACAAGAAGAAGAAAAATAAAAAAAAAAAGATTTGAGAAGAAAAAAAAGAAGAATAATAATAATAATAATAATAAAAATAATAATAATAATAATAATAATAATAAATATAGTACAAAAAAGATTGAAGAAGTATAATAAGAATAAGAGAAAGAATAGAATAAAATAAAAAAGGAAAAGAAAAAGAAGATGAAGAAGAACAAGGTGATGAATGAGAAGAAGAAGTTGTGAGAGAAGAAAAAGAAGAATGAAAAGGAAAAATAAACAAGGAAGAACTAAAAGCAAAATAAGAAGAAGAAAAAAAGAAATAGAATAAAAAGGTTAAAAATATAAATGAAAAAGGAGAAGATAAAGATGAAGATAAAGAAGGGAGAGGAGGAGGAGGAAGAGAAAAAGAAGAATAAGATGATGATGAATAAGAATGAGGAGAAAAAATAGAAGTAGAAGATGAAAAAAAAACAAAAATGTAAAAGGAGATGAAGAAGCATAAGAAAAAGATGATAAAGGATAAGATCAATAAAGAGAAGAAAATGAAGGGGAAGAAGGAGAAAAAAATGAAGGGGAAGAAGCAAAAAAAAAATGAAGAAGGCAAACATATAGTAGAAGATGTGGAAAGAGATGGAAGGGGAGGAGGAGGAGAAGAAGTCAAGAAGAAAAACACGAATTAAAATATAAAGATGAAAAGGAAGAAGATAAAAAAAGAAGAAAAGCGAGAACAAGAAGAAGAAGAAAAATAAAAAGAATAAGTAGAAGAAGATTAAGCAAAAGAAGATGGAAGAGAAGATGAAAAAGAACAACATAAACAACAATGAGAAGAACAAAAAGAAAAAAAAGAAAAAGTAGATGGAAGAGTAGAAGAAGAATAAAGAAGAGTAGGAGGTAGAGGAGGAGTTGATGGAGAAATAAAAAGTGGAAAAAGAAGAAATGGAACAACAAGAAGAAAAAAAAGGAAAAGAAGATGAAGGATAAGAAAAAGAAGAAGAAGAACAAACAAATTAAAAAATAGATGGATAAGAAGAACAACAAGAAAAAGATGGGGAAGAAAAAAAATAAGTAAAAGTAAAAGAAGAAAAAGAAAGAGAAGAATAAACAAAAGAAGTAGGAAAAAAAAGAATAAGAAGAAAAAAAATGTGATTAAGAATGAGGAGGGGGAGGAGAATGAAAACTAAAAGAAGTAGAGAAAGATGAAATAGAAGAAAAAGAAAAATAAAATGTAAATGGAAGAGAAAAATAAGAAGCATAAGAAAAATAAGGAGGAAGAAGATGAGAGAAGAAAACAAATGGGTCAAATAAGAATGAGAAGAATAAAAAAAATGAGAAAATAAAAAAGAAACAAAAAGTAAAATAACAAGAAAGTAAAAGGTAAGAAGTATAAGAGGAAGATAAAAAAGAATAATAAATAAATGAACACGGATAAAAGGAATATGAAGAAGAAAAAAAAAATAAGAATAAAAAAGAAAAAGGAGAATAATATAAAGAAGTAGAAGAAAAAAAGGAAAAAAAAAGAAGAAAAAAAGAAGAAAAAAATAAAAAAAAATAAAAAAAAAATAAAAAAAAATAAAAAAAAATAAAAAAAAATAAAAAAAAATAAAAAAAAATAAAAAAATAAAAAAAAAGAAAAATAAGAAAAAATGAAGAGAAAAAAAATGAAGAAATAGAAATAAAAAAAGAAAAAAAGAAAAAAAAGGAAAAACATCGAAAAAATAGAAAAAAAATAGAAAAAATAGAAAAAATAGAAAAAATAGAAAAAAATAGGATAAATAGAAAAAAATAGGAAAAATAGAAAAAAAATAGAAAAAAGTAGAAAAAAATAGAAAAAAAATAGAAAAAAATAAAAAAAAAATTGAAAAAAATAGAAAAAAAAGATATAAAAAAATATAAAAAAAAGGTAAAAAAGAAAAAAGAAGATAAAAAAGGAAATAATGAAAAAAATGAAAAAAAATGAAAAAAAAAAGATACAAAAGATACAAAAAAGATAAAAAAAAGGTAAAAAAGAAAAAAGAAGATAAAAAAGGAAATAATGAAAAAAATGAAGAAAATGAAAAAAATGAAAAAAATGAAGAATTGAAAAAAATGAATAAAATGAAAAAAATGAATAAAATGAAAAAAATGAAAAAAAAATGAAAAAAAATGAAAAAAAATGAAAAAAAAAAATGAAAAAAAAAATGAAAAAAATGAAAAAAAATGAAAAAAAAGAAAAAAAAGAAAAAAAGGAAAGAGAGGAAAGTAAAGAAATAAAAAGAAGAAAAGAAAGAAAGAGATAAAAGAAATAAAAATAAGAAAAGAAAAAAAGAAAAAAAAGAAAAAAAGATTAAAAAGGAAGAAAAAAGAAAAAGAAATTAAATCAAGAAAAAAAAGAAAAAAAAGAAAAAAAAAGAAAAAAAAGAAAAAAAGAAAAAAAAAGAAAAAAAGAAAAAAAGAAAAAAAGAAAAAAAAAGAAAAAAAAGAAAAAAAAGAAAAAGAAAGAAAACGAAGAAACAGAAAGAAAAAGAAGAAAAAGAAAAGAAAAAAGAAGAAAAAGAAGAAAAAAGAAAGAAAAAAAAGAAAGAAAAAAAAAAGAAAACGAAGAAAAAGAAAAGAAAATGAAGAAAAAAGAAAGAAAAAGAAGAAAAAAGAACGAAAAAGAAAAAAAAGAAAAAAAAGAAAAAAAAGAAAAAAAAGAAAAAAAAGAAAAAAAGAAAAAAAAGAAAAAAAAGAAAAAAAAGAAAAAAAGAAAAAAAGAAAAAAAAGAAAAAAAAGAAAAAAAAGAAAAAAAGAAAAAAAAATAAAAAGAAAAAAAGAAATAAAAAGAAAGAAAGAGAAAAAAAAGAAGAAAAAGAAGAAAAAGAAAAAAAAAGAAGAAAAAAGAAAGAAAAAGAAGAAAAGATAAAGAAAAAGATCAAAAAAGAAAAAGATGAAACACAGAAAAAGAAGAAAAATAAAAAAAAAGAAATAAAAAGAAGAAAAGAAAAAAAAAGAAGAAAAAAAATAAAAAAGAAAGAAAAAGAACAAAAAAGAAAAAGAAAGAAAAAGAAAGAAAAAGAAAAAAAAAGAAAGAAAAAGAAAAAAAAAGAAAAAAATAAAAAATATAAAAAATAAAAAATATAAAAAAGAAAAAAAAGAACAAAAAAGAACAAAAAAGAATAAAAGAATAAAAAGATAAAAAAAATAAATAGAATAAAAAAGAACAAATAGAACAAATAGAACAAAAAGAACAACAAGAAAAAAAACAAAAAAAGAAAAAAAAACAAAAAACGAAAAAAAAAGAAAAAAAAGAAAAAAAAGAAAAAAAGAAAAAAAGAAAAAAAAGAAAAAAAAGAAAAAAAAGAAAAAAAAGAAAAAAAAGAAAAAAAAGAAAAAAAGAAAAAAAAGAAAAAAAAGAAAAAAAAGAAAAAAAAGAAAAAAAAAGAAAAAAAGAAAAAAAAAGAAAAAAAAAGAAAAAAAAGAAAAAAAATAAAAAAAATAAAAAAAATAAAAAAAAGAAAAAAAAAGAAAAAAAGGAAAAAAAGAAAAAAAAGAAAAAAAAGAAAAAAAATAAAAAAAATAAAAAAAATAAAAAAAATAAAAAAAATAAAAAAAAGAAAAAAAAGAAAAAAAGAAAAAAAGAAAAAAAAGAAAAAAAGAAAAAAAAGAAAAAAAAGAAAAAAAAGAAAAAAAAAGAAAAAAAGGAAAAAAAAGAAGGAAAAAAAAGAAAGAAAAATTAAAAAAGAAATTAAAAGAAAGTAAAAGAAATTAAAAGAAATTAAAAGAAAAAAAAAAGAAAAGAAAATGAAAAAAAAAATGAAAAAAAAATGAAGCGGGAGAAGTTTAAGAATAAGAAAAATAAGGAGGAGGAAATGAACAAGAAAGAAAAGAAGTTAAAGAAAATGAAGAAGAATAAGAATGAGAAACAAATAAAAGGAAAAGAGAAAAGGAAAAAAGAATGAAAAGAATAAGAAGAAGATGATGATGATGAGAAAAAAATAGAAGGAAAAAGAGAAGAGAATGATGAGAAAAAGAAGTTGAAAAATAAGAATGAGAAGAAGTAGAACAAGAAGAAAAATAAAATAAAAAAATTATAAGTTTAAAGATAAGTAGGAGGAGGAGCAAGAGCAAGAAGGGAAGAAGGACAAAAATAATAAAGAGGAGAAGAAGTAGAAGAATAATCAAAAGAAGAAAAAAAAGAATAAAATGAGTAAGAAGATGAAGCAAAAGAAAAAGAAGTAGAAGAGAAAAGAATAAAAAAAGAAGTAAAAAGAGAAGAATATGATGAATAAGAAATAGGATATGGAGGAGTAAGGGGAGGAGTATAAGAAGAAGAATAAGAATAATAATAATGAAAAGATGAAAAAGAAGGATAATAAGAAAAAAAATGAAAAAGAAGATAAAACAGAGAAAAAAAAAGTAACAGTGCATGATGAATGAGAAAAAGATGGATACAAAAAATAAAGAGATAAAAGAAGAAATAGAAAAAAAGGTAGAATGAAATAAGTAGAGTAAAAAGAAAAAGAAAAAGAATAGGAAAAAGAAAGCTAATAAGTAAAAAATAATAATAGAATAAGTAGTCAAATAAGAAGAAGAATAATACTTATAATAATAATAATAATAATAATAATAATAATATAATAAAGAGAAGAAGAAAACAAAATATGAGAAGAAAAGAAGAAAAATGAGAAGTATCAATTGATTAAATAAATGAGGTGATGAATAAGAAAGAATAAGAAAAAGAAGAAAAAAGAAGAAGAAAGAGAATAAAAAGGAAGAGAAGAAGAAAAAGAAGAAGAAGACGAAGAATAATAATAATAATAATAATAATAAATAGAAGAAAAAGGATAAGAAGGAAAACATAAATAAGAAGTAGAAGATGAAGAAGAAGAAGAAGAAATAAATAAATAAAAGAAAAAAAATAAGAATAAGAACTAATAAAAAAAGTACAATAAGAAGAAAAAGAATGAGAACCATAATTAGATGGAGGAGGAGGAGAAATAGAAGAAATATAAGAATTAGAAGAAGAATAAAAAAAAGGACTAGAATAAGAAGGAGAAGAAAAAACATAAAGAGAATAATAAGTAGAAGAAGAAGTAGTAGAAGTTGAAGAATAAGAAAGACTTGAATAAGAAGGAGAAGGCATAAAAAAAGAATAATGAGCAAAAAAGAATACAAAAATAGAAAAAAAGAAAAAAAGAAAAAAAGAAAAAAAGAAAAAAAAATAGAAAATGTAGAAGGATAATGGGAATAAAATGAAGAATAATAATAAGAAAGATAAGATCAAGAAAAAGAAAAAAAGGTATAATAGTTAAAGAAGAAGAAGAAGAAGAAGAAGAAAGAAGATAAAGAAGAAGCAAAAGAATAAGAATAAGCAAAAGAATAAGAAGAAGAATAAGTAGAAGATGAAGAATAATAACAATAATACAAAAATATGAAGATGAAGAAGTTGAAGCAAATAAAGAAAAAGGAAAAATATACGTAGAAGGACTAAGAGGAGAAAAAGATAAAGTAAGAAGAAGTCAAAGGAAAAAGAAGTGGTGAGTACAGAATAAAAATTACTAAGAAGAAGAAGAAGAAGAAGAAGAAAAAGGATAAAGAAAAAAAAAGAAATAGAATAATGAGCAGGAGAAGGATAAAAAGAAAAAAATATAGATAAAATAGAAGGATAAGTTTGAAAAAAAGGAGGAGGAGAATGATAAAGTCAAGAAAAAGAAGAAGGATATAGAAAAGAAGAAGAAGAAGAAGAAAAAGATGAAAAATAAGGTGAAGAAGAAGAAGAAGAAAGAGAAGAAGAGAAGAATAATAATAATAAAATAAAAATAAGAAGAAGAAGAACAACAACAACAATAAAAAGAAAAATAAGAAGAAAAAAAAACACCAACAAGAAGAAGAAGCGCATAAAGAAAATGGAAAAGTAGATGCAGAAGGAGTAGGTGGAGGAGAAGGAGAATGAGAATGAGAATGAGAAAGAGAAAAAGGAGGAAAGAAGATGAAAAAGAAGAAAGACAAATATACGAAAAATTAGTAGAAGAAGGAAAAGGAGTTGGTGAAGGAGAATGAGAAGAATAAACATGAGAATAAAAAAAATATGAAAAAGAAAATAAAAAGTAGAAGAAGAATGAAACAAATAAAAAAAAGTAGAAGTAATAATAATAATGATAGAATAATTAAAGGGAGTTGGAGGAGAATAAGAAGAAAGATGAGAATGAGAAGGAGGACGATGATGATAAGAAGGTGGAAGAAAATAAGAAGAAAATGAGTAGAAGAAAAAAAATATATGAAAAGTAGATGACAAAAGAGAAGGAGAAGAAGAAGAAGAATAAGAAGAATATGAATAAATAGAGAAAACATAAGATTGGAATGAAGAACAATAATAAGAAAGAGAAAAAAAATAAAAATATTAAGGAGAAGGAGAATAAGAAGAATAAGAAGAATAAGAATGAGATGAAAAAGTATAAGTAGAAGGAGAAGGATAAGAATAATAAGATGGAGGAGGAGAATAAAAAAAAATTTAAAAATAGAAAAAAATACAATGATAAGAAGAAAAAAGAGAAGAAGAATAATAATAATAATTAGAAAAAAAAAGAAAGAGAAAATGAATGAGAAGAAGAGAAATAAAAAATATTGATAAAAGAGAAGAAGTTGAACAATAAGATGATGAAGAAGAAGAAAAAAGTAAAAAGAAAATGACAAAAAGAAAAAAGAGAAGATGAAAAAGAAAATATAGAAGAAGACAGATTAAAAAAGTGACTCTCATAATACCAACTTGTTGTGATTGATTAATAATATTTTCTTAATGTGGTTGTGCTAAATTTGTTCTTTAAATATAAAAATTTCATTGAATGGTGATTTTTATAGAATTGAATAAATAGTCAAAAAATTGGATATATAGTGGTATTGGTGGCAAAAGAGTTGGTGATTCAAAGAATATCCAAAGTCACAAAGTCAACCTATAATCACAACATATAATGTGAAGATTTGTGCAATAACCTTTTAGAACCTTGATGATATAAATGGTTGTTTCAGAAATATAGCTAAGATTCAAATTTCAAGGCTAAGAACAACCTAAAAGGGTGCAAATTTCAATCTTTGATTAGGGATATATTCAAATTGAATGGAAGCAAAGATTTATTGAAAATTAGATTTGACACTTTGATCCTCTTGTTAGCTATCATTGAGAACCCTTTATTCAACTTGATGGTGCTTTAAACCTCTCTCATGAAATCCTTTCAAACTTCATGCTAATCTCGCATCTAGGATTATTTTATCTATATGTGTTTCATGTTTATGGTTTATAATATTTAATTGTGAAATTCTTGTATTTTGAATATTGATAGATATAGATATAATTTAGAATAAGGATTTATTATTCCACACTGAATAGATTTATGTGTCTTTTCTTGGTAGATGATGATAGGTAAGTCATGATGTACACTCATGATTTGGATATGAATTCCAACCTCATGAGATAAATCATATGTTGCAGTCCTAACTTTATGTAAGTTTAATTAATGAGTGTATGACACTCATGAATTCAAAAGTATAAATAATTTGATGAGCATTTCATTCTACAAATTTTAGAAGAATCATCCTTCAAATAATATGGGGATTATATAGAACATCTAGCCTATGTGTTTGAATATAGTATGGGAGTCACATGATATTAGTGATGGACAACGACCTATAAGTCATTAGACACACAGACACACATGAGGATCTGCATTTTAAGGTGGTGAAAACCATGTGATCACTTTTTCTTATCTGACTTACATAGATAAAATTGTCAGAGAGATGTATGTTAATTGATATCAATATAAAACTTACAAAGCTAGAAGTTCAAATGTAATTAATATCATTTTATTTTGCATATTTTATTACAACTAAATTTGGAGAATAGAAATGTGTACTCGAAGCAATCATCAAAGATATTTGACATATTGCCTAAAAGGAATTAAAGTGTTGATTACATGTGAATAGAGTAAATATAGTTTTGGTGCAAAAATATCAAAGGCATAATTATACAGGTACCATCATTGGTAGTGATAGTCCAAGATTAACAATCACCTTCTATCCCAAGAGGACAATGGGAAAAAATCATATCAACCCACATTTCCTCCAACAATCAAGAATATTATTGCCTCATAAGTAATAAGACTCATTGTATATAAAAAAAATAAACCAATCATCGAGTATGAGTATCAATTTTAGAACCAAGTTTATTTTCTCAACTTGTGCAGTAGTCAATTCAATTTTGGTTGATAAAATACTCACACAATCCATATGGGATTGATATTGGGACATATATATACTAAATTACTTGTATAATTCATATACTTATGGATTTCCATTGGACATTTCTTATCATCCAATAAATATATGGTGTCTTGCTATAAACAAACAATTTTGTTATCATAATAAAGTCATAACAAGTTTTTGATACCATTTTCATAGATAATTTTTAGTTTGATTAGTCAACTTCTAGTTACATTATTATCTTTGAAAAAAAAAGTTATGCTTCAAGTACAATATATTACAATTTTTGTTTAATATTTATTTTGTGTTTTTTTTTGTTTCATTTTTTTTCTTTGTAGCCATGATAATTTATAGTATGATTAGTCAACTTCTAATGACATAACTATCTTTGAAAAAGAATAGTTATGTTTCTAGTAAGATAGATTACATATTTTGTTTATAATTTATTGTGTTTTTTTTTTGTTTCATTTTTTTATTTTTCTTTGTAGGCATGATAATTTATGAACCAAGATAAAGACAGACACATATTGAGACAATGAGCTAAAAAAGAAAGCATGGAGGTAAATGGCAACAATGGTAACAACCAATTGGGGGATAGAATAAGCTATTCAATAGCTCATTCCTCATTGGGACTTAGAAGATTATTATATATCAATATTGATGGATAACTACTATAAGATTTAGATGCAACCAATATGTACAGACCATTTTGAGTAGAATCCTAGACTTATAGCCATGATACAACAATGTATGGTGACCAAATTATAGAAGACTCAAACGGTCATGTTGCACCTTTCTTAGAGTTGTGTGATACCATAAAGATAAAGAGAGTAGCCATAATGTGATAAAGTGAGACTTTTCCATTTTCTTAGAGTGACAAGATAAGGAGTTAATTCTAGTGCTTGTATAAAGGATCCATTAGGTGTTGAGATGAATTTGTACAATTTTTTCTATATAAATTTTTACCACCTCAAATTACAAGATAACTAAAATAAGAGATTAGAAAATTTATACAAGGGGTGCATAAGATATTGTATGATGCTTGGGACTAATTCAAAGATATACTAAGAAGATTCCAACAACTTAAATTTGATTAATGGTTCTAAGCATAGATATTCTTTAATAATTTAAACTACATGATGAGGTGTACAATTGATATAGCCTCGAGTGGATCTATCATAATTAAGTCATACGAGGAGGCTCATTTTCTATTTGAAGAATAACAACTAAACTCTAAATGAAAGAGAAAGTGGAAGGAAACAAGTTGAAGTATCGGAGTTGAATAGACTAATGGTGATGAAGGTTAAACTAGATGTATTTTTCAATAAGTTTGGAGCTCAACATGACAAAAGGCCTAGTGTGGGATAAATGATAGTTTTGTAATAGCAAGAAGTTGTTAGTTTTGACCTAATTTATCAAGTAGATGAAGCTAACATTTTTAATAATAGAGGGTTCAAGTTTAGACCCAAAACAATTCTTCTATACATTACTATCAAAACAAGAGAAATCATGAAAGTTTATCACATAGAAGTCATAAGAATGTGCATCAAAATATATGACATTATCAAAATAATTTTGGAAACAACTAAATGAGATACAATAAAAAAAAACTAAATGAGATACAAAATGCAAGGATTTTCGACTTCCAAATATAACAACCCAAAGGGAGTAGAAAAGCCATCAGTTGAATAGAGTATTGACATGCTACTAATATAGATAAAGAGAAGCAATGATGTGGAAGATAACAAAATAGAAAAATGTAATCAAGTTAGATCATGTGGATGACATGATGAAAACTATTGGAAATCAAATTGGATAATTAGAACTAATGGTGAAAGAGAATAGCATCAATGAATTACCAAGTAATACTAAGGAAAATCCAAATAGATATATGTCCATAATATTAGCAATTCTGCTTCCATAGTTATGATTTTAGAGATTCAAAAAAAAAGTGAACAACAAAAAACAAAAAATGATATATATCCACAATCTAATCCAATAGAACCATGACAGAATAAAATCACAGTACAAACATAAACCACAATAGAACATGCAAATAACGTGGTTCACTAGTCATTCAACACGACTAGCAGCATCCACCAGAAAAATACTTATGCATTTATAGATTATAACCAAACTAAATATTCTTATAGTATGTAAGTAGAATAAGTTATGAAGAATCACACATAGAAGAGAAAACAGAGAGAGATGAACAATTCTAGAATGCAAAATTACAACATCCAAATAACAGAAACAAAAAAAATTATATCAGTAATAGTTTCTCTGTTTAATTAATCAGAGTGGGTCGGATCACTCAGTCGGACCAGATTCTGTTTAATTAATAGTTTCTCTGTTTAATTATATCAGATTATGTTGATAGTAAAAAAACTATCCAACGTAATCTTCCTTTTTCGTAGTAGTTTAGAAAGGGGAATTTAGATGAGAAATTTGATCGATTCCTCATTAACTTTATAAAATTAAAAGTCAAGATGTCATTTGTCAAAGCATTATCAGGGATGCTCCATAACATAAATATTTTGAAAGCATAATGAGTAGCAAGGAAAAATTAGAGACATATAGAATAGTGAGCATGATAAAGAAGTGCAACATAATTATTCAATGTAAACTTTTGATAAAATTTTTAAAAATCTAAAGAGTTTTACAATTACGAGCATTAATAAGGAGTACCCATTCCATAAGGTATTATGTGAATTGGGAGTAAGTGTCAATTTGATGTGATTGTTCATTGTGTAAAAGTTGAATCTCGAGGATATAATTTTAACTTATCTTAATATAATTTTAACTTCTCTTAATATTAATGACATACACATCAATCAAGATGTGCTAGTCAAAGTTGAAAAGTTTATTTTTCTTTTTGGTTTTAAAGTGTTGGACATGGAATAAAACTTGTATGCTCCATTAATATTGGGATAACTTTCTTTAAATATAAATAGGTATTGATTGATGTGAAGAAGAAAGAATTTACATTTTATTTGGAAGAAGATCAAGTAAAGTTCATCCAATATCAAAGCTTGAAAATTCTAATTGATGATTAATAAACTACTGGAGAATGAATACTCATATACACAAACAAACAAAAAGATGTGAATTTCAGATTGAAAGATTTTTTGGATGATAGTTAGTCCAAAAAAGATGGACAAGTTGATGAATTAAAATGAAGTCTTGAAAAAGTGGTGGAAGAAAACTATTTTGAGTTATGATATTTCTCAAAGTTTTGATAGAAGAAGAACCTAAGACAAACTACTTTAAAGTTATGAAAGAAGTGAATGATACTATGAAATTCTTAAGTGTAGAACATGGAGAAATTATTGAGCTGATTCTTGAGAGTATAGAAAAGGTTCAAGAAGAAAAAAACTCACTACTAATTGATGATGTACTATGTTAGAAAGATGGAAGTAGTGACCATTATGAATGATGAAGAGAAGGAAAAAGAAATTAAAATTATTATGCAAAAGAAAGGCATGACTTTTGAAAAACACATGACTATATAAGCGGGATTGGTGAAGGAAGAAGTCACGACATGATAAAAAATCATGAATTTGATGAAACAGAGTCTACAAAAAGATACCATAACATATTCCATTGTTGTCACATAGTCACTCTACGAACAAAATTTAGGCCATAACTTCACACAAAGCCATGAATTTAGTGAAGGGCATCATACTTAATGATGTCTTGACAATGAATTAGTTGTGGCATGCACTAAATAAATCACAAAATAAGAAACCTAATAGATGTGCTGATGTTGAAAAGAAATTGGGAAGACATAAAGGAGAACACTTTTATGAAGAAGATAGTATGTACTAAAGTTAATTTTTTAAGAATAGAGATAAAAAAATTGGCCTAGATACATATTTAATATAGTACTATTTGGGTGGAAACCCAAAATTTTTTGTCCTAGAGATTTGTACTTTCATTTATTTTTTTATGTATACATTCTACTTAGAAACTTATACATTGATCAAACCCTGCCATGACTATATGTTTAAAGCAAAGTGTGACAATATGAAAAGTTGTTGCTATTTTTTTATTGCCCGCAACTAAAACCATAACCTTATAAAATACCACGAATCCTAATTTTTGCCTGAACAATCTTCCTCTTCTACCACTGCCAACCAAAAACTATTTTATGCCCATTTTTGCAATTAAAAACCAAAATATATGAAGAAACTCCAATTTATAAGCTTAGGGAAATAAAATAGGAAATCTTAATTGAGCCATAAGGCTAAAAAAAAGTGACATAAGTCAATTTCCTTTGAGACTTCCTCCCAAGTTTCAGCACCCAAACCCATGTTTATGATAGTAAGTTGAGGAGATGGTTATGTTTATCCTAGCAAAAGAAATTTATTGTTGAGTTGGGATTTGGAGAGTTTATCCCACTTTTCTATATAATGATTTTAAGGAGGAATTGTGATATATTATGTACCACGTGGATATGAGAAACATGATAGTCATGAGAAGATTCTACTCTAACCTTGAAAACATAAAAGATATGAGGTCTATATACGAGGAGTTTAAATACATTTTAATACTGGATTTACAAATGAAAGATTTGGATAGTACGTGGCTATGGATAGTACAACCATGAAAATTCTAAAAACAAAACCAAATTACAAAAATCATTTCCAAGAATTTGATGAATGGTAAGGAAAGATGAAGTGGGTTATCAAAAAACTTCTTTGGACACCAAGTGACTGGAGAGTTGATGGAAGAGATCAAACTATTATTATATTTTTATGTTCTATTTTGTAGCCAACTCTCGACCTCTTTACCATCACTCAAGATATGATGAGCTTTTTTTTCTAGTGAGAGAGTACAAAGTCCACATGTATAAGATCTTGTAGAAAATAATTTTTGACTTCCAAAAAGGCAAATTTTTAGGCTATATAATTCACCTGTCCTTAATTACAATGTTATGTCATGCGGAAGGAGCCCTGACTTTTGAAGAATGAGATGAATGGTGCTCATGAATATCCCCCTAGGGTTGGTGGGTGTGAAGAGATGACTTGAAGGAGATAAAAAAATAAAGTTGTTTCTTGAAAGGAAAGAATTAATAGATGTGGGGCAAGAACTATCATCCTTCCTCAAAGTCAATATAGATGAAATAAAAATATTTGGAGAAAATAAAGGAAGAATCGCCACTCAAATATGAGTTTCCAATAGGTAGATTGGAAGGAAACTTGGGTTATATCATCACCATGCTGAAAAATATAAATTAAAAGTTGATAAAAGAGAAATTCGATTAAAGGGGGAGCTAATAATAATTTAAAGTTCCTTACTAATAGAATTGGAAAAAAAATACAAGTGAGAAGAATATGTGAATAGAAATGAAGAAGAAGACAAGACCAAGGTAGAGCAACTTGATGCAATGTGAGAGATGCATCTTAGCAAGAAGGAGAGCCTATTCATGTCTTCGCAAGAGAAGTTCAAGGATCAAGTTACAAAGATCTTAGAAGAGACAATGAAAAAGTGGAAACCTGAATAAAGAGAGATAATAAATCTTTTGGGATGATCCAAAAATCCATCACAACTGAGTGGAAAAGAATGATAAATAGCATGTATAAAGAGATAGATAATAATGTGATGTATATAAAGAAATAATAGATAGAGGACTTGGTGAAGTGCAATAAAAACCAATATATATATATATATATTGCCCATGGTTTTTTTTGAGGATGTGCTCAACTCAGTCAGAAGGATATAAAACATATTATGCAATATAATTTCAAAGATGATGGAATGAGAATCAAGAAATAATTGAGATGCAGATAGAACTTCTACATCCATGCCTAGATTTAATCCATCTAGAGCAGAATTCCCATTGAAAGTGTTTGATGCAAAGGACTAAACACTGCATCAACATTCATCTCCACGTTGACGCATTGCATTATTGCCTTTTTTGTTGATTACTTTATTCTTCCTCTTACAATTCTTGACCATAAAACACAAATAAGCATTATTATAGGAAGAATATGATAGTTTTTTGGTTATAATGTACTTGACAAACCTATATGCCAAAGCCTAAAATTGGAGTATGTTAAATTATTGTGAGTAAGACCTTGACAAGGTTGAACATATGAATACTTTCATAGGTCAATCTATTATGCATGTCTTAAATAAACTAAATCTCAATTGATGTTGGAAATTAATTAAAATTTTTTTCTAAAAATTTCACCTTTAGTGTGAGATTCGCCTACCATAGTGGAAGATGGTAATATGTAAGTCATATGATAGGCACATAAGAAGGTAACTCATATAATAGTGATAGGACTATGAGTTTCTTTTGGGCATGTGGCTACCACTTATGAAACACAAAAAAAAAGATATATAGTAATTGTTCAAGTATGACACTAACAAAGCCAAAAGTGCTAATACTATTACAACCACATCAATTATTGTCAAGAAAGACACAAGAGATTGGAGAATATGATTACTTATTTGAACTAACCATTAAGGGAAATTAATGAATTTCCAAAATATGAGAACATATGAATGAGCTTCAAGCAGAGATGATTTGTTATCTTGGTAGTAAAGTATCGAGCAAATAATTATGAGGAGAATATCATTAGGAAGAGCTCAATAGTTGATAACCTTCTTTTATACCAATAGTGAAAAATATCATTTCATAATTATCTAGCATTTGTTCAATGACTGAGCATATTCACAATCATGCCAATTAACTATCACTAGGATTTGTGCCTTGAATCTTATCTATTTTTCTTACTAGAGAAAAAGTTAATTTTTGTTAATTGATCTAACTGCATATGCAATTAGTGTGAGAGCAATTTCTAGACTAAAGGTCAACTTAATTACTTGTATGATATGTACACTTCTGAAATAATATTCGATGAGAGATCCTTGGCCAACTAGCTTTTGAGACATGGTTAATCTAAAAATTAGGCATTATAATAAAAGTATTACAAGTTTTTACCTCTGTTACTATAGTTTGATGTTTAGTTTGATTTGTCAATATTAGTTGACATAACTACCATAGAAAAGGGGTAGTTCTATTACTAGTAGTTTTGCATGTCTTGTATTTATCTCGCTATTAGGGTGAATTTATTTTTAATATTTTTCATTTCTTTCTTCATATATGAGTATAAACTCTAGGATAGAGCTAATACCTTTGGACCCATAGATCAAAACAATAAGGAGAGCTATTTTGAAATAGAAACTTGAGAATGAAACTAAGGAAGGAATACATAGTAATAGAGTAGCCCAAAGCGGTGAGGAGAAGGTTGTTCAACAACCCAACTACTACCATACCTTGAGAGATTATTGATGACCTATGATAATGGACAATTATTTTGAGATTTGGATGCAACCTATAGAAGTAAACTTTTTTGAGTTGAAGTCGAGTTTGATAGAAATGGTTTAATAGCATCAGTATATTGAGAAGATATTGGAGGATCCAAATAGGTATGTCATTATGTTTTTGGATTTATGCAACATAATTAAAATGCAGCAAGTTATCCTAACCATGATCATGTTATTTTTTTTATTTATTCTTTGAAAGACAAGACATAGTATTTGTTTTATTGCTTATCTTGAGGTTCTATTGAGATTTGGAAAAAAATTATGCAAGCATTCCTCACAAAATTTTTCTTCTCTCAAATCTCATCATAGATTAAGAGCAAGATAAGTTATTTCTATCAAGAGGGGCTAGATTGTTTGTATGATACATGAGATCATTATAGATAGTTTTTGAGGAAATATCCTTAAAATGTGTTTGAGTTATAGTTCCTTGCCCAAATATTTTATAATTCTTTTAACTATATGATGAGATGTACTATTGATGTGGTCTCGAGGGATAGATTATGAATAAATCTTTCAAGGAAGCTTATTTTTTGTTAGAAGCATTGATAAAAAACAACTTCTAAATTTTGAATGATCAAGACTTTGAAAGAAGATAAGCTGGAGTTTGGATTTGGAGTAATTCACCATAATGGAAGCCAAGATGGACACATTTATGAAGAGGTTGGAAGCTCAAGAGGAGAAGTGAAAAAGTGTAAAAGAACTTGTCATTATGCAAGCACACGAAACAATGACTTTTGACACAACTAATCAAGTGGATGAAGCCAACTAGTTGGATTGCAAAGGGTATGTGTTTTGAACCATTCCTTATATCTCCAAACAATACCATCTAAATGTGAAAAATTATTAAACTTTTCCTTTGAGATTTATAGTAATGAGAAAAAATATTGGTCTAAACTCAGAAATTGTGGCATAATTCGATGGGTTACAACAATCAAGGTGGGTCTTGCTCGAATTGCCAACAACAAAATGTATAAGAGGAGCTGTCAATGGATGACAAGATGAAGGCATTGCTATATGGAATGAAGCAAAAAGATAATTTTCAAGATAACATAATGGAGAAGCTTGAGACTAAGTTAGAAAATAAAAACATTGTAATATAAAGTATAGAAAACCAAATTGGACAAAACCTGAAGAAATTTTTATGCATAATACTTAGGAGGATAAAAAAGCTAGAATAGAAAATTGAGGATCAAGCTAAAATAAAGGGAGATATTATAGATAGCACACTTGCTTTCTCAAAAGTCCTAGCTTCCTCCAAGGCTAATTTAAAATCAATGGAGCTCAATGTGGTGGCATTTTCTGAGGTTGCAACATCCACTAGATAGACTACCTTGCTCATATCCTTGGCTATGATTGATGAAAAAGGTGAAGTGAGGGATTGAATAGAGACTACTTGAAGTAGAGGAAAAAAGTACATGATAAAGAATAATGCCTGGGATATTATCCCTTTTAATTTACTTTTTTCATAAAGATTTAGGAAACAAAAATAGATGAACAATTTGAGGTATTTCTCAATATTTTTTAGAAGCTAGAAGTTAACATTCTATTTTCCAAAACATTATCTCAAATGCACAATTATCTTAAAGTCTCGAAAGATGTTATGAGTAGTATGAATAAGTTAGAGATATATGAAACCATAAATATGATAGAAAAATATAGTGTAATTATTCAAAGAACCTTCCGAGAAAATTGAAGTATTTAGAAAGTTTTACTATACCAAATATGAATGGAGAGCATACATTTTGGAATGCACTTTATAATTTAGGATTAAGTATCAATTTGATGACTTTATTTATATCATGAAGATCAAAGCTTAATGAAATCATTTCAACTTTTCTATCTCTCTAAATGGCTAATCAATCGACTAAGTATCTAATGAATATTAATGAAGATGTATTGATTAAGATTGTCATGTTTATCTTTCCCATAGATTTTGTAAAGATAGATATTGAGGAAGATCAATATATTTTATTGATCTTAAGATGGCTATTTTTAGCCTTTGGACGTGCTCTAATTGATATAAATAAAAGAGAGTTTACTCTTCATGTTGAATAACACATTAAATTCAAACTATACAAAGGGTGCATGGTCATGATGAGGGATAGAAAACTTCCTCTATATAGCAATGCAACAAGAGGTAGTCTTTCAATGGAGCATCCTTGTAGAAAACTATTGGCTCAATAAAGATGAGGAAGATGATGTAAAAAAAGAGATATAAAAAATAAGAAAATGATAAAGTAAAAAGTGATGAAGATTATTATCAAAAAGTCGGATTTCTTCAAAGTATGACTTAAGACAATTCCAAAGAAGAGTACTCTGAAGATTAAGAAAAAGGAAGTTAAACACCTAATTTCTCATTGTACAATTATGAAGAAAATGAAGATGAGCAATTGAGGATTACACTTGAAGTGAAGGTAGAGATAAAATCTTATTTGATGGCTAACAAAATAAATGATGAAGACACAATAGAGGTGTCAAATAGGCCAGGTGGCCAGGGGATGGCCCATTGCCTGGCCTGGTTCAGTAGTGTCCGACTCTACATGACACGGTCCAAAACCATGCATTGGTATGGACCGAGCCACCCAATAGCATAGTTCTTGTCGTGCTGGGTCGGCATGAGTCATGTCTCATATCGGGCTAGGTACGACCCGTGTTCTTAGTTGGCAGCATGGAAAATTGGCATGGGTAACCATTCAAAGGGGTCTACATTGTGTGGTCACCCAAGTGGTCAAATATTATTTTTAAAAAAATTGGACAGCCCCATGATGGGGTGGTCCAATTTTTTTTAAAATAATCGACCACGTGGTCAATTGCAATTGGCTAGCCCATAAACCGACCACCCATCATGTGACTAGTAACACGTAACGAGTATCTTTCTTACGCTAAGGCTATTCACCATTCATGTGCACATGATACCGTGCCAAGCCTGACATGTCATCAGAATTTAATCACGTGCATTACATAGTGGCATGGTTGTGCCTTGAAAAAATGGGTCATCCAAGCATGATATGATTCTTTTGACACCTCCAAAACACAATGTAAAGGAAAGATCTTGAGAGATCTAAAGAAGCATAAAAAATGATGGAGTAATAATGAAAGCCATGACTTCTAACAATACCATGACTTTAGATATCTAAAAGCTAAAGGATGAGCCATGGGAACATATAGCACCGTAGAATAATGTTATAGAAATTAAATACTCAAACCACAACCCAACATTGTGTTTGCGAAATCAAAAAAGTAGTGGCATCCATGGAGTAGAATCCTAGAGAAGGAAGATCAAAAGAAGCAACTCAATAAGATGATCTAATTCTAAAAGAAGAAACAAGAAGAAAAGAAAAGGTAAAGAAATATATTGAAAAGTTATCTTGGATAGCTGAGATCACCGATGGTAGTATGATTTCATTGAAGGTCTTGCTATTTGTGTTAAAAATAACACTACTTGGGTGATAAATCAATAAATTAATTTTTATACTGTGTGATGTAATAAAGATACATAGGCAGTCACACAAAGAATTGTGAACCATTTATCTATCCTCAAATTTAGTCATAGAGCTCAAACCTTGCCATAACTCTTTGCCTAAACATGAAAAGAATTAATCCCACTAATTTGGTATTTGATTACACTTAAACCTATTCGTAGCAAAGACTTATTTTAAAATGAAGTCTAATTTTTTATAAGTGGGAGATTATTGCTCGAGGATGAGCAATGATTTTAGTATGAGAATGTATTCGCTATGCCAAATACCAAATAATACCTATGTTTTGGAGTAATTTTCATTATTTGTTTGCTTGAAAAGAGGATTCATTTATAATGATTTCATAAAATCTATATTTTGGAAGATTTTGATGAATAGTTTTGAAATCAAGTATTTTTAGTGTGAAATATGAAGCTTGGTGGAGTTGATGACTAGAAGGAGAGCTAAAAGTCATGTAGGTCATGGTATTTAATTTTTTATGAGTACTTATATATTAATTTAAATATCTATTCTTGGCCAAAACTGTACACATATATTAATGGTTATCTTCATATTTTATGACTTTACCTTCTTATTGACATAATCCTTTCATTGTAGAATATATTCTTTTGGATGTCGAGTTTTCTTTGAGTCATAGATGAATTAGCTTGAAATATCCTTAATATTGTTAAATGCCATAGTAATCTGTAGATGCTATAGCTTTTTATTTATCATACCACAAAATACTTAGGCCAAGGTCATGGAATAAATATGGCATCACAACATTTGGCTACAAAATATTATAAAGAGTCAAACTCGAGTTATGACCAACACGAGCATTGTGACTCTTGGCTTAAGAAAGAAACTAAAGCCACAATAATTCTTCAACATCATGATTTTGAGTTATAAAAGCAAAATGCTTAAGTCATAGCCATATTCAACACTTTGACTTTGTGCTATAGAGGCAAAATGCACAATCCAAGGCTACACTCGACATTACAACTTCAAGTTATGAATAAGAAAAGTACAAGTCATGACAACACTTAGTAATGTGACTTTATGTTATATTAGACAAAAGTACCTAGGTGACTTGTCCTAGCGTAATGACAATCCAACACAAGAAATAGATCAAAGCTATGGCTAATACCTAGCATATGCCTTTGTGTTACAGTGACCAAAAGCACCATAATAACTTGTCCTAGCATCATGAAAATTTAATAGAGGAAAGAAACTAAAGCCTAGACTTTCATCTAGGACTTCTCAATAAATAACTTGCACCATATGCAAAGGTATAAAAGACAAACCCTAAAAGAAGTAAAAGAGAACCACGAGGGGTATGAGGAATACAAACCAAAAAGCATTACAACTCCATTTTTGTGATGATCTATGAGCAACAAGTGTGATACAAGACATAAACATTGGTCCTAAAAGGCAGCCAAACATTTTGACCCCCTCATATAGTAAGTTACTCTCAATTGATGTTGAGCTAAAATATAATTGTCTTCCATAATGGGGGATGAAATAAAAGCCACATGATAAGCACTAATGAAGGTGACTTATATGGTGGTGATAATCCTACTAGTTTTTTGGGTATATAGTTTCTACTAGTGAAATACTACAAGAAAAATCCTATAAAGCTAGGGACAATTCCCTAGTTAAATAGACATTTTCCATGGCTAAATGAGATATAACAATGGATTACAGACAGATTAGTTTCCTATCTAAAGTGCTCCTCGCTAAAATTTAGCGAGGGAAACTGTCCCTAGCTAATAATTTAGCTAGGGATAAATCCCTAGCAAAAAAAAAATATTTTCCTAGCAAAATTAGCAAACTAAATGAGATTTTTTATCGCTAAACGAAAATAATGACGAAAGATTTTCCAAGCTAAAGTACTCATCGCTAAATATTATCGATAAAAATAGCCCTTAGATAATAAATTTAGCGATGGAAAATTCCGTTGCTAAAATAAAAATATCCCTAGCTAAATTAGCTAGGGATTTTTCCCTAACTAAATTAGCTATGGAATTTTCCCTAGCTAATTTAGTAATAGAATTTTTGCTAGCAAATTTAGCTAGAAAAATTTGCTAAATTAGCTAGGGAATTTTCCCTAACTACTTTAATTTCAAAACTATTTTTAGAATTTAATTTTATTTAAAATTTTTTAATTAAAAAATTTAATATTTTTATATCAAATTGAATAAAAAAGAAACTATAAATAATAATTTATAATAAATAAAAAATAAAATCATTGAATAACGTATTCTAATTCAATATTTTACATAATTAAAAAAATAATAAAATTTTATAACATCTTACTCATCAATGTATCTATCAACCGTGCATAAAGTATAATCTATCTATTCATTGACATTGTTTCCTCTCCATCTACTCCTCTGAACACAAACTTTTTGCGGTAAAAAAGTTGTCCGAGTCACGGTGCGTCATGTCTGTTGAAAAATCCCTTCACATATTTAAGATTCGTATGGAAAACAATGCGGTACCATATCTATAAGAAATTTAAACCACTCAATCAAATCAAAATAAATAAATAAAAATTATATTTTGATAAATATATATTATTGTAGTAAATATGTACATACATACTAGCATTTCACTCGTACATATATTACTGTAGTATATGTACATATAAACTATATTATTATGCACATATATATACTGAGTACATATATACTCAGTATATATGTACATAAAATAATGCAGTATTATATGTACTTATATACTGACTTTATAAGTACGTATATACCATATTTGTTGCTGTTGTTTTTGCTCCCGCTGTCGCTGCTGCTCCTGCCACTCCTGTTGGTGCCGCTACCATTGCCACTACCACTGCCAATGCCACTGTTGCTGCCGCTACTGCCGGTGTTGCCGGTGCTGCCGCCGTTGCCAGTGCTACCGGTGCTGCTGCTATTGCCAGTGTTGCCGGTGCTGCTGCTGCTGCCAGTGCTGTCGGTGCTGCCACCGCTGCCAGTGTTGCTGATGTTGTCGTTGCTGCCTCTATTGCCACTGCTACCAATGTTGCCGGTGCTACCGCCACTACTATTGCCAATGTCGTTGCTACCAATTCTGTCGGTGCTACCACCACTACTATCGCCAATGCCACTGTCGCCATTGCCACTGCTGCTGTCGTCAATGCAGCCGCCGCCGCTGCTACCGGTGCTGCTGCCACTGCCACCGTTGGCGTTGTTGCCACTACTGTCGCTGCTGCCACTGGTATTGTTGCCACTGCTTCCATTGTTGCCGCTTCTGCCGCCTATGCCACCACCGACTCTGCTGACGCTGTCGCCACTGCCGCAGCTGTCGTCGCCGCCGCCGCTGACACTGCTTCCGCCACTACCACCGTTGTTGCCGCCAAGTCACTACTGCCACTATCGCCACCACCAGTGCTACCACTTCTATCACTGCCGATAATAAAAGTATGTCAGGCGATGATGCTCAACTGATGGACTTGAGATTGAGTGAGTTTTTGATGAGGAGCTGAGCTGGTTCTCCCAAAATAGGACCTGATATTCCTCCTGGACCAGAATTACACGATACTACACTAGCATCATCATCAACATCATTCTAATACCTAGTACAATTAGAACCAATCATTACAGAATCTAGAGCAACAAAACTTATTTATTCATAAGTTCACTTTTGTATAATGTGAAAATATTTTAATATATTTTAATTAATATCTATCTTATTAATAATAGTTTATTAATTTATTTTTTGATCATCAAAATAATATATATTAATAAAATTTTTTACTTAAATTTAATATATTTAAGTTTTTCATATCCTGGTAGAAGATATAATAATAATTGATATCTAGGTATCATGATAGCTTATGCCTATTTGACGGATTACTATATCATTTACCCATAGCAAACTAAAAGAAAAAAAATATTTGAATATGATATTAATCTTTATACTTAGAGGCTTGCTAATATTATTATATTTATTTTTTTTATATTTAATTAAGTTTTTTAATTGTTAATAAATTTTATATTCTTGTTCTTTGTGATTAGTTAATATAATTACATATATTTTCATAGTATTTTTGATTCATTTGATCTTAACACTAGAATTTATATATGAAGCTACGTAATAAAAAAAGAATGATAGTCCAATATATTAAATATTTTTTTATCTCAATAGTCATGTTATCAAAATATGAGTGTTCTCTGTATTAGTTAAATAGCATACTCATGTTGGATATGCTCCTAATTACAATGCAGGATGTGTGAGTGTATGTATAAGAATATAAGTTTGTCGTATTATAAAAAATTTTTGAATTTTAAAAAAGAAAATTTTATATTTTAATTTGATTTTTTAATTAATATTTTATTAATTTTACTGTTAATAAAGCTGGACATAACATGTTGGCACTTTGAACTAATGTTAGGTATATTGAATTTCAATGGTGCTGAACATCTAATAAGGGCTTTTTTAGGCTTGTTAATTTAAATAGGCTATACAGTTTTTTGTAATTTGCTAGATAAATAAATATATTTTAGTACATTTTGAATTAATTTTAACAAGAAAACTTATTTTAAAGTCTGCTCATGCTATTAAATTTATTATGTGATATAGATATCTAATATGAAAATTTTAGGTAGGGTATCATATCTAATGATTTTTATGGATATACTTATTATGATATTACTATTTAAAATATTATTACATATTATTTTATAAAATTTATTTTATATTATGTATTTTTTAAAAGCTATTGAAAGATTTTTGTATATGACTAAGTTATTATGAGGTTGCCAGATCTCATGAAATTTTAAAATTTTTTATTTAATTTTTAATAAGAATCTACAAAATGGACGTTGATGCATGTGACAGGAATTTCATCATGATTAATTTATGTATTGGATGTCATTGATATTACTCTACTAGTCTTCTAAGTTTATTAATAATTAATTAATTTTTAAATTTATAATTTTGTATTATATTAATTATTCATGTTGATCAAATGATCATAATAAGCATGTTGGATATATTTATGCATATAATAAATTAATGTTGAATCTTTCATAAATTTAATCATAAGATTTATTTAAGGAATCGACTTATAAACACATTCATTTGTAAATTCATGATAATAAATGAAGATATTTATTAAAATTAAAGTAGATTCAAATTCAATGGTCTCACTACCAAGTTGAGTTTGTCTAATATTTAATGTATTATATTTTTTTTTGTGTATTATTTGGCTTATCCTATAAGATGTTTAGTCTCATTATTAATTTTGTAGTTATATATATATTTTTTATAATATCTATATTGGATCTAATCTTTTTTGATTTATTTAGTTTTATTTTTAATAATGTTTAAATGATTTTAAACCTAAGATGTTCAATTATGTAGCCTTGGTTATTAGGTATCTTGGCCAACTTATGACTGAGAAATAAATTAGTTTTGGATTTTTCAATTAAGTTATTATTATTTATTTCAAATTTATTATAAAATTAATTTTATTTCAATTATAATCATTATTTGATTTTTTTTGATTTGGGAGCATAAAGAAAAATTTGGTTAATTATTTAATGTAATTTTATAGTATATAAAACTAAAAAAATAGATGTATATTTTCTAAATTTATAAATTTATGCATAGAAATTTAAAGAGAATCTAAAAGAATTTTTTTAGAGAGATTTATAATTAGAGAGAGGAGAAGAGAAAGTTTGAGTTGATGATGAGTAAAAAAGTATAAACTATTTATAAAAATTTTAAAAGTTATAAATAATTCTTAAATTTGTTTTAATAAAGACTTGACACAATCTTTCTATTTGTTGGATTCCATACAGGTCCATTTGAGGTTGGAACTATAATATAATGGCTAGGGGGTGGCCACTTAGTTGTTTAATTTGTTTTTGCTAGGTCATGCGTGCGAATGCACATGATAGGTATGTGACCCACACGATGTGAAACATGGTAATGTTTAATCACTATTAAGTAGTTTTGTGTATTAAAAAAATCATTTTATTAAAATTTATTAAATAAGGTTGGTTTCGTGTCGACAAAATTGACTCATTGTTAATTTTAATTTAAAATAGGGGTGTGTGAAGCATGCAAGCTCCTCTTTGGGAATTTTAAAATTGAAGGTGCATGGACAACATGTCGGTTTGGAATTGAACTAGTTTGGGCATGCTTGGGTTATCGTGTTGAGTTGTCCCATGTCAAATTGAATTTTGAAAGCAAGACCAAACAACAGACTTGACATGATGTGAACTGTGCCATGTGCTGGTTTGAACCTCTTCCAGGCATGAGCCTAGGCATACCATGTCGTGGGTTGAGCTAGGGTACCTCAAAGTTGTAAATCATTACAATTATAAATCATAATACGAAGCTGATATATAAAAATCTAGGATACTTGGGTTGAAAAAAAGAAAGATAAGTTGAGATCTTTTCAATGTTTTCATGAAGTAGTCTTTTGGCTGATTTGTTATCTGAATATAATTTATAGTAATGGTCTCATTTATAATTTTCTTCATTGAAAAAAAAAATAATTCTCCTATTATATTTTATCTACTAGTGAAATATTAGATTAAAAATTATATATTTAGCTCTATGACTATCATAATAAAATATAGTGAAAGAAAAAAATTAATATATGATCTCCTTGAATAGGTGTTGAATCTAATGTATCTCATAGGTGACAGTTGCTACTCTTTTGAATTCTACCTTAACAATATATTTCAAAATAATTATTATTTTATTATTTTATTAGGAGATAAAATTTTCTCAAAAAAAATAATATAAAAATGTATTGTTGATATTATTTCGGTGTAAGCTAGTATCTAACTATAATCAAAATACTTGGTTAATTAAAATTGTTCGTTATCATTGAAAGAGATCACAAGTTATATATATTTCTTCACATATCTCAATATGCAAAGAGATGCATCTAGGTGAACATAGTGATGAGAATCTAATAAATAATTGAATATACTAATTGAATATGATAGATTATCAAACTATTATTTTTTAGATAGATTATCAAACTATTATTTTTTTTTTGTATGTAATAGAATTAATCTATATGAGAAACTAGTATATGAATTAATATGAATATTTTATAGAACACAAATCAAACAATTATTCTATATTGGCAATTTTTATTTGACGAAAGTATATGAGTCTCTCAAGATTATTTGATTAGATTTGTGATTGAAAGTATTCTTTGAACTAGATGATTTTTAACTTATGAATCTCATAATTAAAATAATATCTATATATATAATAAATAAAATTATTATATAATTAGAATTTCTTTAAAAAAATAAAGAAAAAGTTCATAATACACGTGTAAACTAAATGAGATGACTATATGTATAAATTTGATTTCTTTGATTAGTGTTAGATCCAAAGTATCTTGTAGATGACTTACGTTATTATCTTGAATTCATATTTTGTATTATATTTTGAAATTATTATATTTCTTTTATTTATTCAAGAGATAAGATTATTTTCACGAAAAGTATAAAAATCTATCATAGGTATTTTTTGATATAATTTGGTGCCTAGCTAAAATCTAAATACTCGATTAATTGAAAGTGCCCATAATTGTTGAATTAGATCTTAAGTTATGAAGATTTCTTCATATAATTTATATTGATAAGATATATTTGGTTTGTTAATAGTCAGATAATTAATTCTTTATATAATTTGGTTGTAAGCAATAAAATTTATTGAATGAGTCACATTAGATAAGAAACTAGTGTATGAATTAATAGGAGTATCTACTGGAGCACAATTCAAGAAACTAATCCATGTAGGTAATATTTAATTCAAAAAAGTATGCCTCTCAAGATTATTCTTCTGGATTTGTGATTGAAGTTTTCATCGAGTTAAATGCTTTTTAACTTAATGTCTTTTGTAGTTATATATTATATATGTGCATAATAAGAGATACATTTTATTATTATATGAGATCATTATATGTGAAAATCTCATAACCTAGGCTTTCAGTGACTCTTTCATGTCATATAATGCTCGAAACAAAATAATTACTTTATATGCATCTATTACTTAAGATTATCACGAAGAAAAATATTATTTATGTTTAGTTGGTATATTTTCTATCTTTGAGATGCTATTAGTCAAATAAGAATTTATATGAATTTCATCTTGTTAAATAGAAAAAAAGTGTAATTATAGTTCAAATTAAATAACTGAGTAAATTTCCTTGTTATAAGTATCATCTTAACATAATTTATTTTTTTATCTGAATTTATCTTCACATTAAATACTCATCTCCAACCAATAATATATATTATCAAATTCATAATATTAGTTCCTAATTATCATTATAGTGAAAACATTTCTCTTTCAATATAGTTAATTTGAGTATGATAATCCTTCAGTAAGTAAGTAATTATAACACACAGTAAATGTTATAATTCTATGACATATATATTCTAATTCATTAATATTTTTTATTTTTTTCAATTTTTTTATTAAATTAATTTATTATGTTATGAAATCACTAAAAAATGAAAAAATATGACTCGACTGAAAAAAAAAAATTAATTAGGTAAATTATGAATAATTATTAAGAAAAATAGTGATATACCTAAATTTTTTTCGAGTTTTATCTTTATTAGACTTTTATATGTCTCAATATATTAGATCAAATAAATCATTGCTTACATTAGATCGTTATTTCAAATAGGAACTTATAGCATATTTTATTAATTAATATCTATCACACATAAAAATAGAAATATCCTTAATACTAATAGTATAATAAACTATTTTTAATTTAGTTAGTGATGACTGATAAAGTTGAAAAATCAAAAGTTATAACATATAGTAAATGTTATAACTCAGAATGAGAAATGTTATAATATATAGTAAATGTTATCACTATCTGATATATATTTTAATTTATTATTATTTTTTATTTTTTAATCTTTTTGTTAAATTATTTTTTTAATGAAATGACAAAATCAAAAAATGTAAATTTAATTGAGTTTCATATCTATTAGTATGTGAGTGTTCACTATAAAGTTTGACACCTCTAATCACTTTTCAAATATTATAATATTTGTTAAAATGATTATAATTTTTGGTATTAATAATAGTTTTATTCTCATTTTCAACAAAGATGTGATTTTCCATAACAATAGAAATCATCAATTGAATATTTCTTATAGGGTTACAAGTAGAGGATATCTAATTTTCATATGAATAGGTAATGAATCATTTTTTATGTTTGAAAGATATTTTGTTAATGAAAGATGTGGGCATGTCTTCCAATGCAATAGAGATTGTAGTTTCTTGGAATATGGAAGAGTTTCTAAAATGGAAACCCTAAATTGGACAAAAAGTATATAATAAGGGACCCAAGACTAGGGGCTTTTTAATTGTCACCACAATTTAATTTAATTTCTTTAAATTAGGATTTTGAGGAGCACAATTTTAATGCAGTCAAATTTAGAATCTTATTTTATAGTGGTTTTGAATTATTTAACTTAATTAGGATTTGTAAGATCTAATTTTACTCATATCAAATTTAGGGTCCGTTTGATAAAACTAAAAAAATTAATTGCTGAAAAATAAATGCGGAAAAATCAAGGCTGAATTTTATAAGTGTTGAGTTTGTATTAAAAAATTGTTTGATAATTTACTATTAATTGAATACTAAAGATAAATATATTATTTGATAACTGTAAATATTGAATACTAAAAATGATGTATTTTACATATTTATCATTATTATCATTGTATTATATATTATCCAACATAAATAGAATTTTTAATGAATTTTTTTTTCACTAAAATTATTAATTATTATAAAAATAAAATTCCTAAAAATATATTCATAAATAAATCATAAATCCAAAAAAGAATAAAAATATTTAAAAAATAACTAATGAAATCTAAATTTTGTAAAACTATCAAAAATTTTAATATAAAAATAAAAATTAATGAAAAACTAGTTGATTTGTTATTTTCTCTTTTAATAAATAATGAAAGAGAGTCAGAGTTAAGGTTTGTGGTAGCAAAGAAAGGATGGGGAGAAAACAGATTCACAAACTAAACTGTAGCGTGAATGAGAAAACAAAAAAAAAGATAAAAAAAAGACAAAATGGTAACTTAAAAAAAAATTTTGCTGAGAATATTTGTTGAAAATATTAAGTAGGTCTCTACCTACTAAATATTTTCAAAGTTATTTTACTTAAAATTTTTAATTAACAACTTTCAAATATTTTTTTTCAAAGACTTTGAATTTTTTCAAATCATTGAAAATTTACATTTTTAATGGTTTGAAAAATTTAAGTAATTTATCAAATTGTCCCTTAAATTGATGATGCCAGATAAAAAAAATAAAATAAAAATGAAATACCCCTTTCTGGGTTGAGAGTTTCTTATTGTTGTTGGAATTTTGATGGCATTTCTCTCTCATATCCCTAGAATATGACTAAGTGGATCAATTATGTTGATGCTTTGAAATTATTTTTTTATTTTTGATTTTTAAAAAAATTTTTGTTCTATTTTTGATTTTTCTTTTTATTTTTTTTGTTCTTTTTTTTCCTATTGTACACATTCTCTAGGATTTACAAATCTAAATTATACACACATTTATATAAGATCTTGTTTTCAAAGTAATATGAAAAAATAAAACATCAACTGAAAATACAACATGAAATAATTTGAAAATAATAGAACACAACTTAATTTAACTTCACTATATAAACAATTCACACAAGGCCCCTTATATAGAGGATATATTGATTGATATAGTTCACATGAGTTGGGTACTCCTATTAATTAGAAAAAAAATAAAAAAAATATTATAAAATAGTAACATCTAATAAAGAGAACTCCAACCCATATTTTTGATAACTAAAAAATAAGTTTAGAAATAATTGAGTGATACTCTATCTTATTTGGAGGGTCACATGAGACTCAAGAAGAGTAAGGAAAAGTAATAGATCCATGTGTCTTTCTTGAATCATTATCCTTTTATATTATTTAAAGAATAAGTCATACTCAAACATTCTAATACAAGTTTGAACTATTATTTTATTAGTTTTTGACGAATAATATATATAACTTTTTTGGGCATTAAAATAACCAGAAAAAATATATTTTATTGCTCTAGGTGTTATATTGGCATGTCTTAGTGAGAGATTTTGAATAAGGTATTCTCTAAAATATGAAGAAGTAAACTAAAAATTTTTTCTAAGGTACAACATTTGAAAAGTCACATGATGTAAAATTTTTATCATGTCAAGAAAAGCTATTAACTAAAGGAATATATGAGTGTCTATAAAATATTAATTGAGATTTTAATTTTTTCAATCAACAAAATAAAATACATATTGCACTACTATGCTTCCCTTACACTACACACACTTCATTACATCACTTGTGTCGATGTAGTGTTGTGTTGACTCACATTACAAATTGCACCTCTTACTTTAGCACATGCACACACATCGACACAATGCACCACTTTCCCAAAGTACATGTATGTCAATAGGGTAGGCTTCAACATCATAGTTTAGTTTCCTTTTTTATGATTTTAATGTATTAATATTGATGTTATTGTTGTATTGGTGTCACTATTCACATATGCATCCATATTGTGTACACTATGCACACACATTTAGGATTTACCAATCTTAGCTCCGGTATCATTTGAAAATAAATTACTAAAAATATATCTAATAATAATAATAGAAAATACTCAGTATGATACAAAAAGAACCTAAGTCCATAAATCAAAAAAAAAAAAAGATTTAATGATAATTCATAGATCAGATGTTTTCATTAAAAACATAAATTAATAAAAAATATAATAAAATTATACTATAAAAATAATGGTTGAATGAAATTTGTATGTAATTATCTAATAATTATTAGAGAATATGATAGCTATCAAGATCAAGAAAATAAAATCACTAAGTTAGTTATTACATTTTATGTATTTTATATATAATATTTTTCTTAACATAATTAAATTGTTTCACACTTCATTATTTATATATATGTTGCTATTGAATGTGATTTGTATATAGAGATTCAATTTCAAATTTGTAAAGTTCTGTGAAAAATATTTTTGAATCTTGCATATAGTGCATTAACCTATAAAAGATTTTGAAGCATGTTTTAAAATGCAAGTGATAAAATATTTAGAATGCTATAAGTATTATAATATCCATAATAATTTTACTTTATAATTTCTAAAATTTTATAAATTAATATCAACATGAAAAATAAGTTAAAATATCAATGTTTAAAATGATATAGTGTATATTAAACTTAAATGAGTATTAATGAGAATATACAACAAACATGATATAATTAACATTATTTACTATACAAACATTAATGACAATGAGTAAATGATAGGAATAATAAAAGAAGAATATACATATTTTCATGAATGTATTATAGTTGATTTTGTATTGGATGATGATATATCGATGTAAGGTGATGTTGCTAGAATTACCAAAGCAAATGAGTTTAAGTTTCATTGTAGAATTAGAGAAAGCTGGAGAACTTATTAGAGAAAACATGAAGTAGATATATGTTGGAGATTGAGATACATCTCATGATGAGATATTTCTATGCACTAAAAATTATAACAATAATTTTTGTTCTTACTTGAGAACAAATTGGACATATTTTTACAAATATCTTGGAAGCATTGCGATTTATTTTTTCACATAAACTTATGTGAGGTCTGAGAGAGATTAACATTAATATCTTGTCAAGCTTATCTTCGAAAGTTAGAGAGACTGTGTCTAATAAATATAGAATCTGAAACCTATTATCCTTTTAATGAAAGTACTTACTATCACACTAAGACATGATCTCTAATAATAACATGAAACATAAAAATTTTTTAAGTGATTAATCATCTTAATATTATTCTCGTTAAAATTATTTAATTTTTGAGTTTTTATGAGAATTTGTGTGTAATCATAATTATTTTATATTATCTATCAATGACTTACTAGTGAAATAATCACCTGCTCATTCAACTTTATGATATGGCAGTTAGAATTTTGTCATTGTTTGCAGTTTGATTCTGTAAACCAGACACAAACCCAAAGATTAGAATTTTGTAGTGGCGACATTACCCCTGGTTTACTTTTTAATCATTTTAAGTGAAATGATTAGCATCATAGACTAACACTACTTATGTTATAAAAGCCTATGTTGCACGAACACGGATACGGACACGGAGATACGACACGGCAGGATACGGAGATACGGTAAATTCTAAAAAACTAGGATACGGATACGACTAAGATACGTCATGATAAAAAAAATAAAATTAAAAATAAAAATTATTAATTATAAATATTATGTATTTTAAAATAATTTAAAATTTTGTATTTTAAAATTCTGTATTTTAAAATAATATAAAAAAAAATTTTAACCCTCTAACACCCCCCCCCCCCACCACCACCCTCCCTTTACAGTTTTGATTTTCGAACTCTTCCCCCTCCCGATACAGATTCCAAAATCCCCATTCCCTTTATAGAATTAGGTTACCTTAGGTATTGTCAGCGCCTCGGCGGTGTGCTCCTCCCCTCCCCGTTTGACGCAATGATAATTGATAACTATTTCTCGCAATCGGCTTGTCGGCAACTCACTGTCGGTGATGTGCTCCTCAATTTGTTGATGATGTAGGAGTAATAGTTAATATATAGTGTATTTCTGACGCGTTAGAATCGTAAAAACGCGTCAGTTGGTAAACGACGCGTTTGTAGGTAAACAACGCGACTGTAGGTAAACGACGCGTCTGTTGTTAACAACGACTATTTCCGAACAACGCGTCGGATATGTCTCTAACGCGTGTCCGACCCGTGTCGCCGTACACGGGTCGGACACGGCGACACGGCAGTTCCTAGGCGTATCCGTGCAACATAGATAAAAGCTATCAAATAGTTTGGTCCCAATTAAGCAACTAAAGTAAGTTGTTAATGAACAATTGTTATATTTAGCTATTGCTGAATCTTAGACTTTTTGATGCCAATTAATTATTAAAATTTGAAGAATACATACACACTTACACACACTTTCACACACTGTCACACACTGTTACATACTTGTGCACACACTATTATACACTATCACACACTTGTGCACACACTGTCACACACTTGCACACACATTTGCACGTGAATATGTAAATATGCGCATGAAATTGCACACATTGTTACACATTGCACTTTGTACCATCTACATTGATGTAGTTGGCATCGACGTACATCTCATGCAATGGGCATGCGATGGAGAGATGAGAGGGCACAGATTATTTGTGCCTTCTTTGGAAAGAGGTATTGTACACGCATGCAATATTACACATAGTACATCTGTGATTGTGATGTAACTATCTACATGCACTTCTCTCTCTACAAATCATAGTATTTGTGTTCTCTAAGGTACTGGCTCTAATAACATGATGAAAATAAATTTAAAATATCAATACTACTCATGAAAAATAATGTACAGTGATGTATCCTTATATAATGGGCAATATGAATTGGGACAGCTAATATATTGAGTATTTTTTTTGAAATATTTAGTAAGATATTTTTTTTGTCCGTTAGATTTGTGTGAGCAAAGATTCATTCGATCTAATGCATTTAGAAGAAAAATGAAAGCTCACTAGAGATAAAATTAGAAAGAAGTTAGGATATTTTATCATATTGATTGATAATTATACAAATTTTACTTGTTTTTTTTATTTTAAATTACATTTTTTTTATTAAAAATTTTATTTTTTTTATTTTCAGTCATTTCATAAAAAGATATGAAATCACCTTAATGAAAAAAAAATTGTAGAAGTAATAATGTATCAGATAGTTTTCATACTTTATGTATAAATCTTGAGGTTATATACCATACTTCATGTACGGACACATCATCATGGAATGAGATTTTAAAAAGGATGAATAGATTTTTGATTGAGACAACTCAGAATTTTAATCAAAGTATTTTGAAATAGTCTTTCGGAAATGTATTAATCAAATCTATTTTATCAATTGAATATTTTTTTTATCATTTCTTATTATATGATTTTTTAAATCATTTATTTTGGAAAAAGAAATTATCTAATATTTCTCAGAGTATTTTGGTGTGTTTGTTTTGTTCATCTTTTTTTTCTTATGACAAGATAAGGTGATACCTAGTACTTAGAGATTTAATTTTCTTGGTTAATCTATAATCTAAAAAGTATGCTAGTAATTTTAACCAGAATCTGATTATCACTACAAGAAAAATCTCATATAGCTAGGGACAATTCCCTATCTAAATGGGTATTTTCCGTTGCTAAACGTGATATAGCGATGGATTACTGATGAATCGATTCCCTATCAAAAGTGCTCCTTGCTAAAATTTAGTGAGGGAAAATGTCCCTAGCTAAAAATTTAGCGACAGAAAAATCTCTAGCTAAAAAAGACAAATTCCCTAGCTAAATTAGTAAGCTAGGGAATTTGTTTAAAGTGCTGGTCACTAAATTTTAGCGATGTAAATAGTTCCTAGCTAAATAAATTTAGTGACGAAAAAATCCATTTCAAATTTTAAGATTTCCCTTGCTAAATTTGCTAGGGAAAAATCCCTTGCTATATTAGCAATGAATTTTTCCCTTGCTAATTTAGCAAGGGATTTGTACCCAGCTAATTCAATAAAATAATTTAATATTTTTACATCAAATTGAATAAAAAATGAAACTATAAATAATTTATAATAAACAAAAAATAAAATCATTTAATAACTTATTCTAATTCAATATTTTACATAATTGAGACAACAAAATAACAAAATTTTATTACATCTTATTCATCAATGTATCTACCGATAGTGCATAAAGTATAATATAACCATTTATTGACGTTGCTTTCTCTCCCTCTGCTCCTCTGATCACTATTTTTCTACTACGACAAAGCTGTCTGAGTCACGACATGTAATGTTTAGTGAAAAATTTCGTCACTTATACAAACTTTATATGAGGAACAATGTGGTGTCATATCTGTAAGAAAATTATACCACTTAGTCAAATTTATAAAAAATCATTTTTAATTAATATTTAGCATACCAAAACATAAATCTACCAAAATAGTATCTTTACACCCAGCTCAAATAATTAAAATGACTAGATTAGTAATAATGATCATAAATAGAATCACTAGGACCAATACATACATACATATACAGATACCAAGACATTTGAATCCACTCATGAATTGATGTGGGCATAAAAAAAATATCAAGGAAGCATACTAAATGAACTGTTTCATTACATACATGCATACATAGATACGGATATCAAATGTGCAGATGCATATACAATGTCTGGGAGTATGCATAGGCACGACAAGAACCAGCCTAAAGCCTTTGGTTTCAATGGCATATGGTTTTGGTTTCGATTAGGCTGAGAAGATCATGGTTAGGCCACAAACAGGAACATGCTAGAAACCTTTAGAATAAATAAATTCTAACCCAACAAGATCAAAAGCCTAGAATAATAATAAAAAAAAGCTTCATCTCTGGCGTGTTCTTGATTAGGTGTTGATGGACTGTGCAAATAGCGAATGATAGATATCAATTGCCATGGGGCAGTCAGCAAAATTATCTTCTGTGCATTGGTAAAACAAGTCCACCAAAACACTCAAGGTTGCTGCAACACCTTTAGGACCATCTGTTGTGGTGCTGGTGCTGGTCCTACTGGACCCATTGGTTGATGCCAACATTTCTAGTTCTTCTGTCAGTCTGGGTCATTTGCCACTACTTATTTTCATATTCAACAAAGAGAGAAAAAGAAAAAAAAAAACACACACACACACACACATATTAAATGTGTGTGTGTACATATTTATATATATAAACACACACACATTTAACATGTGTGTGTGTGTGTGTTAAATGTGTATGCATACAAAACATACAAGTCAGGACTTATATGATAATGATACAAAGGAAATAATTTGATGATAATAATTATAAATTTTAGCATTTCAATGAAAACCCAAATTACATTAAAGAATATGAATAAAAAGGTTTACATATATATATATATATATATGATAAATATGTGTGTGTGTGTGTGTGTATAAATGTATGTGTATATGTATATATAAAGACATTTAATATATGTGTGTGTGTGTGTTAAATGCTTATAATTACAAAACTTACAAGTCATGACTTAGATGATTGATGATACCAAAAATATAATTTGGTAATAATTATAAATTCTAATATTTCAATGAAAACCCAGATTACATTAAAGAATATGAATAAAAAAAAGTAAATATATATATATATATATTAAATGTATGTGCCTCTGTGTGTGAGTGTGTGTGTGAGGGTGCATGAATATGTACCCACACACACATTTAATATGTGTGTGTGTGTGTGTGTACACATCGATTTCAAACCAAAATAAAAGAAAAGTGTGACGTGAGATTGAAAAATAATCATGATATATGTATCACCAATTTAATAAAAACTATAAATTATTATTTAATGCCAAGGGTATTAAATTGCCCATTTTAGGGAACAAGCCACTGAGAGAAAAAAGATCAATGAAACTAATATCAAATATTATTTGTAATAGGTAAATATCAAAAATTTTTAAAAATCATATAAATTAATTACATGATCATTCATATATTATGAAACTAAGTGTCATACAACCAAAAAATAATATGTACAAGAAATGAATGCGACAAAAAAATAGCGCGATGAATAAATAATAAGACTAAGAAAAAAAAATTAAAAATATACTTATTAAAAATAACATAAGAATAGCTCATATAAATAATAAAATAAGAGAAATCTTGAAAAATAAAATATTCAGACAATGGAATAAAATAGAAATAGACCAAAAAATAATTGGATTAAGATTATAAATAATAATTTAACAATTCAAAAATTAAGTGTTACATAAATTTTAATAGATTAAACTTTAATAGCATAATTTATATAGTCATCCCTGAGGGATTAGAAAAATACTTGTTTGATTTTAATTTTGATTTGAATAATACTCCAAATACAATTTCATCAAGAAACCATATTTTATTAAAAACTAAAATTCATATGAACGGAATCTTTGTAAAGTATAGATTAGTAAAACTAATAGGGCAATAAAAAGTAATAATTATGAGGGAATAAAAATTATAGTTAGGTAATATAGTTTGATAATAATTATGATTATTTTTAACTCTAAATTCCAAGATAAGTAATTTATAAATATAGCCACATAATTATGATTGAGAGTTTAAATCATGAGCACATAAAGTATAGATTGGAAAAATTTAAATAAAGACAAAAGATAAACATGTATTAAACAAAAGTATCAAAATTTATCAAAAAAAATATTATACTTAAAAAATTAACTAAAATGATAATATTAAGAATTATCTTACATCAATTTTAGTTTTTCGAGAAAACCCAAAATGAGATATAATATATGCATGCACACACACACACACACACACACACACAAGTTTATAGATCAACATGGAAAACAAAAAAAAAGAAATCATACCAAGCCATAGAGATTATGTTGGTGCATGGCCAAAAGAACCTCAGGAGCCATCCACCGAGGCGTTCCAACAGATGAATCGAAAGGCTGTATTCTGCTATGAGCAATGCAACACGTGTGGAAAGGTGAATGGAGGGGAACTACTCGATCAAAATCACACAACTTCACAATTGGCTTTTCATCTTCTTTCTTGCTATCTAAATCGATCAACACATTTTTGCTTTATATGTCCCTGTGTATTATGTGCTTTGAATGTAACTCTATCAATGCACTTGCAACGTCTTAGGCAATGCTTAAAGCCAATTCCACAGGCATGTGCTTTTCTCCATCATTTGATTTTTTCGCCATATAACTTTGGAATAAAAAGGCGAGCACACACACATTACATGGCCTTCCGAAGACACCCACATCAAGATATATAGATAGATAGAGAGATAGATAGAGAGAGAGAGAGAGAGATGGAAGAGAGAAAGAGATGGAAATGAGAAAGAGAGATGGGGGGAGAGAGAGAGAGAGAGAGAGAGTGATAGGGGAGAGAGAGATGGGATAGAGAGAGAGAGAGAGATGTGGGGGAGAGAGAAATGGAGGAGAGAGTGATAGAGAGAGAGAGAGAGAGAGGAAAAATGCCTTAAGATATCCTCCTCTAACATATTCCATATAGATTGCAGACTAAAATGAGCACCCAAAGGGGTTTCCATCAGCAGAAAGAATCCATTTAGATGATAATCGGTGACCATAGAATTCAACAATGCAAGAGTGCTTCAAGATACCCAGAATTGGCACTTCCCCAATACAACTACACTTAAAAAATCTACCATCATCGCTAGACGCACAACAAATCTCCAGACTATGCACCTAGAACATGCAGCTTCTCTTAGTTACACTACTAGCGCTACCAATAGAGTCCAGTTGACCCACAAAGAACAAGAGACCCAAGAACATGATAGTCCAGTTGACAATGAAAACCAATAATCTTAGCTCATGATCAAGAGTTTGATCCTTAGAGATGCCAGATATGCTTCCCAAGGTGTCAGTTCGCTCTATCACATTATTGAGGCAGAGGGGCCTTACCTGCTCTGACCCTGGGTCCCAAGGCCCTAAACCCTAAAAAAACTCCAACAAAGAAAAAGAGAGAGGATCAAGCAAAAAGTACATACAAAGTTATAATTGTATATAAATATATTCATACAAGTTGTTATAAGTAGTTATACATAAATATATACAAAGTTATAAATAAATATATAGATTTAATTATATGAATACATACGTGTAAATAGATACAAATATAGTTATATTTAATTATATAGAGTATTACATAGATATACAAATATTTATATGTAATTATACACATATAGTTATAAATATGTATGTAGTTAAAGATATAGTTATATATAATATTTTTATAGTTATACGTATATAAAAATACATTTATATATAGTTATATATATATATATATATATAGTTATATATATATATATAAATATAAATACATACATATATATATATGTATGTATGTATGTATATTAAATATACGTCGTTATATTTATATATAGTTATATTTATATATACTATTTTTATAATTATATAGATATAGTAAAATACACTTATATAAGAAATTCGAATTATATAGATATAGTTATGTTTAAATAATTTATGTATACTATTTTTATAGTTACATAGATATAGTTATATTTAAATACACTTATATAAAATACACTTATATTTATGTATACTATTTTTGTATATTGTATATAGTTGTGTATATTGAAGTAGTTATTAATTCAGCATACCTACTGTGCACCATCAAAATTCACACAATGACAATGCATTATATCACAAATGCATGAAGTACGTAAACGATTAAGTATATATACACAATCCAAGCAAACCACGGTAAAAAAAGGAGAATAATTTTGGAAACAATAAATAACAGAATCAATACACATAAGCTTAATCTTCGATTATATGTTGATGAAGAATAAATATATAAAACATACCTCAAATCAAATAACAAATTAAAACTTAAACCTCGATTATATGTTGATGCGTCGGTGTCAAGAGATAGATGGCCGAATACGGAGATTCGCTTCACTTGTAAGAGATTATCGCATCTCGACAAGTGAATGTATATATCAATAAAATTATTTATTTTTTTAATTATTAAACCATTAAATAAATAATATTATATATATATATATATATATATATATAATCAAAAAGACTCATTAATTTTATTTATTATCAAAATTTTTTCAACAAAATTAATGTGCGTGTAGCATGATACACATGAAAAACAAGCACCTCACAATTTTTTATTATAATATTAATTAAACAATAAATATATAAACAATTAAAAAATATATGTTTAGCCTTATAAAAAAAATATCAAATAAGTACAAAATTAACAAACTTCATATAATAAGGCATAAATGAAAATATGATTTGTCTTCTAGTCACTCACCTAATAGTTATAAAATACTATTAATGTTAAAAAATACATAAAAATTTATATTTTATGGTTATACATTTTTAAGAATTCATATTAATTTTTTACGAAGATAATATGAAATAATTTTAAAGGCAAAAAATTTCATATTATTTATATCATTAATAATTTTTAAAATTCAAAAAATTACTTAAAGTGAGAAGATAATTAAAAAAAGATATATTTATTATTTTAATAAAAACTTAATGTTAAAAGCTAATAGTAAAAATATTACTCAATTGTTTAATTCGTATAAATTTTAGTAGGAGCGAACATCTATGTATTTATTTATAAATATTAATTTATTTTGTTTAACCATATTAAAAAAATTCTATTTTAATTAAATTTCAAGATTTTCAAAATTTGTATTATTTATTTTTTTAAAAGTTTTCTATAATCATACATTTTTTTTATACTTATAATAATATAAATATTTACTAGTTTATTCGTTAATTCAGAAATTTTTGAATATATTTTCTATTTTATCATACAATGAATTAATTTACATTTATATTAGTAGAAATTTTAATGTATGTTAATTTAATTTTTAAGATATCGAACAAAATTATTATACTTGTTGAATTTATTATTTAATATTAATTTAATACAAATTTTTATGTTTCTTAATTTAAAATTTTAGAAAAATTTTTTGTATACTTTTTTTACAAATTAATATACCATAAAAATAGTTATTTTAGTCCTTATTAATATATTTTTTTTGTATTTTTATATTTTTTAAGTTATTTATTTATAAAATAATTTTTTTTATGATTTTATGAGTAGAATGTATCTTTCAATGATTACTCATTTATATACCATTAACATATATTTAATAAACAAAATAAAAAAAAATATTAAAACTAATAATAAATTAAAAAAATTAAATAATTAAATATTGGCTAGAGAAATTCCGTCGCTATGTTCGGGATTTAATTAGCTAGGGAAGTTGAGTCACTAAATCCGCTGCTATATTCTGAATTTAATTAACTAGAGAAGTTTTGTCATTGAATTTGTTGATATCTTACTGATTTAATTAGCTAGGGAAGAGCAATCACAAAAATCCGTCACTATATTCACGAAGTAATTGACTAGGGAAGTTCTGTCACTATAATTGGTCGCTATTTTCAGTATGTAATTAGCTAGGAAAATTTTGTCCCTAAATTCATCACAATATTTCAGGGTGTAATTAACTAGGGAAATTCTGTTGCTAAAATCCGTAGCTATGTTTCGGATGTAATTAGCTATGGAATTCCATCGCAAAAATATGTCGCTATATTCCGGAAGTAGATAGCTAGGAAAATTCCGTCACTAAATCTGTAGCTAAATTGTAGATTTTATTAGATAGGAAAACTCCATCTTAAAATCCGTAGCTATTTTCTAGATTTTATTAGCTAGGAAAAATTCATTGCTAAATTATAGATTTTTTTAGCTATGGAAAATTCATCACTAGATCCATCGCTAAATTCCTGATTTAATTAAGCTAGAGAAATTTCATAGATAAATCTGTTGCTTAATGATATTATTAGCTAGGAAAAATCCATCACTAAATCCATCGCTATATTTCGAATTAAATTAGCTAGAAAAAATCTGTTACTAAATCTATCACTAAATTATGAATTTTATTAGTTAGGGAAATTCCGTCATTAGACCTGTCGGTAAATTATGGATTTTATTAGTTAGGGAATTTTCGTCGCTAAATCCATCACTAAATTATGGATTTTATTAGCTAGGAAAAATCCGTCTAAATCAATAGCTAAATTATGGATTTTAATAGCTAGGGAAAATCATTCGCTAAATTCATAACTAAATTATGGATTTTATTAGCTAGGAAAAATCTGTCGCTAAATCCGCAGCTAAATTATGGATTTTATTAGCTAGGAAAAATCAATCGCTAAATTTGTTGCTAAATTACGTGCTTTTCTTGAGCGGAATTTATGAAAATTTTCCATCGCTAATCCATCGCTAAATCCGTAGCTAAATTTCCTGCTTTTCTTGAGCGGAATTTACAAAAAATATTTATCGCTAATCTATCGCTAATCAGTTGCTAATTTTTATTTCAAAAAAAATCTTACATCACTTGTTATTCCCTAGCTAATCTGTCGTAATTTAGCTATGGATTGATCCCTATCTAAAATTTCCTAGCTAAATGAACATTTTCTTGTAGTGTATTAGTTAATATTGATATATATTTTTTAAGTTAGACTCATTTTTTAACGAGCCTAGAACAAGAGTCCGGATGATATATGTGAGTAAATTAATTTTCAGTCTTTCCTGAGCCTCCAACGAGGAGGGATGATCACTCATCGGTTACAATTGAATTTGGTTCACTTTATGATAATATTTATGTGAAATCACCATATTGACCAATAAGTACATATCAAGTTAACTCTAGAGAGAGTGAGGTTTCACAAGAAAGTAAATATCTCTCAAGTCCATAAAACTTGGTTATCCTCGAGTCTACTCCAATTCTGGCTCATGATGATTTAGAGACTACAAGACTTGATTGTACAAAACATAGAGTTTGTATTGAGAAGGGACATGCATAGCATGTTCAGAGCATCGAAAAGTCTCCCATGTAGCCATGTGTTATGATCGCAAATTCCTATTATATTAGTCTTCTAATCACTCTTCAAAATAAAGTGAACATTTCTACCTAGCATCTTATTGTGTAGGTATTTTTGTACTATGATACTCATGTCTCATTCTCAAATATTATCCCATTTAAGATGATATCATGTCTTATGATTACCTCAATAAGATATGTCATTGGTGGGTGTTCATTGTGAAAACATATCTAGATGAGGAGATAAATTATCATTAGATAAGATGTATTGTCAGCATGCTTACTCATATATTTTATATTGATTATTAAAATATTTTTCTCTCAACTTGATAAAATAGCCATCATTGAGATTTTTATTTCACTGGTGGCCTCCCACAGTTAGAAATAATTTGCATAAAGATATCCAAAAGGCCATGCCGAGTGGGATGTCATATTTTTTAGGCTTAGTCTTGCCACTGTGTTATGCCTAGCATTACATGGCTCTGAAAATGGCAACGTGGTATGGCAACTGCAACATTACATGGCTCCAGTATCTCATACTAGACCACTACCAGGCCCAAAAATATAGTCAATTTTTGCAACATTCTCAATTTCTGCAACACCAAAGATTGATTCATTTGTCAATGTATTTGAACGACATCAACAAATAATTTGATTTCTTTAATGGTAGTTGTGTTAACCATGCTCAACATTTGGTGCACACAATTGTAATTCCATATAGTAAGAGGTTGTAACCTATTTCCATTTTTAGAGGATACTTACACTTGAGAACTAAGTTGAATTTTTGTTTGTCAATAAGTGTGCTTGAAATTTTGATATCACCAAATTGTTCAAACGTGCAGTCAACTGGTATTTCCAAATGCACAATCGAAACTTTGTTTCCATCATATTTCACATCATTATGGGTTCTCACTATATGTCCATTGTAATAACACATTACGAGGATAGAAGAAACAAACATAATTGACTTGTTTCAAAACAAGTAAAAAATAATTAAATAATATGAGATATGATAATCGAATAGACTCTTTTTTATAGAATTATTTATAGAATTAAATATAATTCTGCACAAATTACTTAGCCAGATTTCTCCATTTTAACAAAATTACATGCTCAAATAGAATAAATGAGACAAATAGAAAGTACTATAAATAATATAAGGTATAATTTTCTTTATCTAAAATAATGTAGACATATATTAGTATAAGAATGACCCAAATATTTGTATGTATACAACATAATAAGCATTTATAGTTAACTAAAATTGTAGATATGAATGAAAGCACTATATTTGTGGAGAGATATAGATAAAGATAGTGGCATTTTAAATGTCGGCCTCTAATTTTTAAAATTCAACAGCCAATGGGCACCGTTCACAATGATGGACATTGTCATGCTGTTTCTAGATGCACTAGGCTGGACATATTTTTGAAACCAATATTATATTTTATATTTTTTATTTAAGATGCATTATTTCTATACAAAACTCATAACAAATACATACTGAATGTGTGTGTGTGTAAACATAAAAAAAAACATAAACATATAAAAATATAAACATATATATATTTAGTCTAGTTTACCCAACTCGAGCAGACCCAACATTATATATATATATACATACACAAATATATAGGTTTATATTTACATGTATATATTAACCTATATATACATGTGTATATATATATGTATATATATTAACATGCATATGTACATGCATACATATAAACCTATATAAGTTTATATATACATGTATATACAAACTGATATATACATGCATATATATATATATATATATATATATATATATATATATATATATATTCATGTATATATCAGTTTGTATATACATGTATATATAAACTTATATAGGTTTATATGTATGCATGTACATATGCATGTTAATGTATATACATATATATATACACATGTATATAAAAGTTTATATATACATGTAAATATAAACTTATATATTTGTTTTTATATATATATACTTCTTAATATATATATATATATATATAAACAAATATATATGTTTATATTTACATGTATATATAAACCTATATATACATTAACATGCATATATACATGCATACATATAAACCTATATAAGTTTATATATACATGTATATATAAACTGATATATACATGAATATATAAACTTATATATATATATATATATATATATATATATATATATATATATATATATATATATATAAGCATACAAATATATGCATATATATAAATCTATAAATAAAACTATATGTAAAAAAATATATACATGTATCTATAGATTTATATATACATGCATATATACAACACACACACACACGTGTATATATATGCATGTTAGAATATATACATGTATATTTTTACAAATATATATACACATATATGTGTATAAACATGCATATATACATGTGTGTGTGTGTGTGTGTGTGTGTGTGTGTGTGTGTGTGTGTGTGTGTGTGTGTGTGTATTCATATATAAAATTCAAAAACCACTTTCAAATTCATGGACCAGCATTTTGCTTCTATAACCATAATTTTCAAAAAAAAAAATTATTTTTTTAGAGCTAAAGGGATGTGGATAAAACTAGATTTATTATTTAGAGTGCACAAAAATATAAATATTTTATTTTTTATTAAATTTTTTTCAAACTAAAAAAATATGAATGTTCCCTTCATAAATATTTTCAATTGGTTTGCCAAAACTTAATTTACTCTTTAAAAAAAATATTATTCTACAAATATCATTTCTAATTTTTAATTAATCCAATTTTAAAATTATAATAGATAATAAAAATTTTCTATCTCGATAATATTTTCATAATATATAGATGTGAATAAGAAAATTTATTTTAAATTTCATCGGTTAAATATCATGTTCATTGTTGTTGTGTTTGAAATTATAAAAAACAAATTAGGAAATAAGGATACATATTTAAGATTTTTTTTTCAATTTTCTTTTCAAGAAACAAAAGACAAAATTAATTAGAAAAAAAGTTTAATCTAATTTCATTAATATGCATTCAAGAGAAAGGTGGACATAATGTAATTAATGGGCATTTAATTGAATAGGTGAAACTTCATCATGCTTATAGTGAAAATCCATTTGCGATTTCTTATTTTGTTTTCTATAAAAGGAGGTTTCTCCTCTATTATAATGCAACCCAATCTCAATTTTGTTTTAGTTTTTATTTCATTTACTTTCTCATTTATTTTATTATTTTAGGGTTGAATTTTTTATTTTTTAAATTATTACTATAGGTTCTTTTTTTATATATAAAAATGATATCAGATGAAAGGTTTAGGATATTAACTTTTGTGGTCAATACATGCATATGAAAGTTTTATCAAAAAACTGATAAGAGTCTCAAGGTGTTTAATTTTTAAGAGGGTAATGTGACCCCACCATTAGCCTAGGAACTTCCTTGGTGTACTAATATAAATAGTTACTACTATCCTAGTATGCCATGTCATTATAAAAGTGAAATAAATGATGATAAAATTTAAAATAGAAAAATTAAATATGATTAATTTTTCATTATAGAAAATAAATTTCATTATTATTTTTAAGAATGATAATTTCTTAGATACAATTGAAATGTATCTGCCAAAATTATTGTAGATAAGTGGAATGAGATAAATGATAATGTGATTGCTGATTAGTAATTGACACTAGTTGATGGAGTAAAATCTAGTGTAGCAAAAAATATATATGACAAAAAAAATTATGATACTCTCATAATATTATTTGAGGTAAAGTCACTTCATAATAAATTCTTCATAAAGATGGGACTCTACACTTTTTGAATGATAGAATTTACTATGATAATTGATCATATCAACATATTGAATACTTTATTTTCTCAACTTACTATGTTGGGTCATTAAAAAAAAGAAGTCGAACATGCTAAGATTTTACTTTAAAAACTATATGATTCATATGATCAACTCATCATCGATATGATGAATTAAATCCTTATAGACTATCTTGTCTTCAATGATATTGTTGTTTCTATCTTAGAAGAATAAAACAAACTAAAAAATAAGGAGGGCAAACATACAAGTGCATAACAAGTAGATGCTTTAGTAGTGATACAAGGAAGATCAATAGAGTATGTTCTCAATGAGAATTATAATTATAATAGATCAAATTAATAAGTAAGAAGAATATTAAGTGCTAAAACTATGACAAGAATGAGCAATTCCAAAGAGATTATTGGTATACGAAAAAAAGTGGAGATGAAGAGTCATCAAATACTCAAGGGAATATTATAAGTATATATGATGATAACAACATCGTGTACAACAATGTGACAATAATAGTTAAAAGTATAAAGTAACGTATGATGTTTGATTACTCTAGATTCATGGCACATGATATCTCAATGAGAATAATTTCATAAATATGAATAAATCTCAAGAGGTTATGTACACAAAAGTGATAGTAATATTTTGATGATTATTAGTATTATTACAAAATAAAAATATTTGATGATGTGGTTGACACTATTCAATAGGTGTGACATATGACAGACATGAAAAGATATATATTATCATTAGGATAATTATTTAGTCTTTAATGCAAGACCCATGTTATAGATGGGATGATAAATATTGTGAGAGGCACCCTTGTGATTATGAAGAGAGAAAATGCCATGAAAAACCTATTAATGCTTAAAGGGGAAACATTAATTAATTAATAAAGGAGTAAAGTTGATGATGATCCGACATCTCAAAAAGGCATTATGTCATAACAAGGTTTAAAGATTCTCTCTAATATTAATTTACTTCTATGGCACAAATTGGTAGATTTACCTTTTTTGTGAGCATTGTGTTGCAAGTAAACAACATAGATTGATATTCATTAGATCAGTTATTAGGAGTAAATGTATTCTAGACTCGATTTATTCTAATGTATGAGAATTACCAAAAATATCTCAAGGATGAACGAAGTCCTTTGTATCTTGTATTGATAATTACTTAAAAAGATCTTGGGTGTATCAAATCAAGAATAAATTGGATGCATTTTCAATTTTTAAAGACTTCAAAGCAAAGATAAAACTTGAATCAAGAAAAATTATTAAGTATTTGAGGATAGATAATAGAAGAGAGTAGACAAATGACAAGTTTTTTATTCTTTGTAAGTGGGAGGATATTAAATGATAATTCAAAATCATATACCCACCACAACAAAATAGAGTAGTTGAATAGATGAAAATAATTCTTGTGGAATGGATGAGAGTAATATTTAAAACTACAGGTCTACACAACTCTTTTTTAGCAAAAATAGTCAATACTACATATTTTGTGGAAAAATAACCACAATCAATTACAATTGATTTTAAGTTGCTAATAGATATGTGGACTAGTAAGCTAGTAGATTACTTTACTTTATGGGTTTTGGATTTCCTCCATATGTAATGTATAATACCCAAGAAAGAATAAAGTTGAATCCAAAATCTAGAAAGTGCATATTCTTAGGATATGCTAAAGGGAGTAAAAGGAAAATTCCTATGGGATCCCATTATTCACAATATAATTATTAGCAGAGATATAATCTTTCTAGAAACTCAACTATAATGAATGGATGAAAATGATAGCATGCAAAAAGAAGTTTTAGAGACTACAACTATACAAATTAAAAATAATCTGACACTAGAAACTCCAATATTTATAGATGAAGCATTAGAGCATGAAATAAAGAACAAGTCGAGTTTGAGACTTCAAAAGTTAGTCGACCAATTTGTGATTGATGGCCACCAACTTGGAACATAAAGTATGTAATGGAGAGTGATGTTACATATCATCTTCTAAAAGAAAATGTAGAACTATTAATATTTTATGAATCAACATGTAGGTCAAATGCATCTTTTTGGACAAAAGCAATAGATAAAAAAAATTAAAGCTCTGCACATGAATAAGACTTGGAAGTTAGTACTATTACCACATTGAAGAAAAGTCATTGATAATACAGTGGTCTACAATATCGAGTGAGATAGCAATGATCAGGTAGAATGGTATCATGTGAGATTAGTGATAAATGGATATGCTCAGAATGAATGCAACAATTTCAACAATATATTTTGTCTAATGGTTTGTCTTACAACAATTAAATCAGTAATGCCTTTGTGTGCTATATTTGATTTATATTTGAAACTATTGGATGTCAAAACAATATTTTTATTAAGAATTTGAAAAATAAATTTATAAGCTTCAACTAAGCGATTTTGCTATAACAAGCAAGTAAAACTTGATTTGTAGGTTGAATAGAGCTCTATATGATCTTGAATAGGTACTAAAATATTTGTATAAGAAATTTTGTTCCTTCATCATTAACCTTATATACAACAGACTCAGTTTAGACAATTGTACATATTACAAGTGGTTTGAGGATAAAAAAGACTTCATCATTCTATTATTATATATAGATGTCATGTTGGTAGTAGGTCTCAATAGATGTTAAATCTAAGAATTGAAAGCACAATTAGTTAGAGAGTTTGATATAAATGACTTGCAACTAGCAAACAAGATTCTAAGGATGCAGATTTACCGACATATAAATAATAGAAAGATTTGACTCTCACAAGAAAAAAATTATCTAAATAAGTTATTGTGACATTATAATATGCAAAGTAGTATGCCAATTTCTACCTCACATCCTATTAATTTTAAGTTAACCATAAGAATATGTCCTAGCATAGAAGAAAAAAGGAGAGAGATGTCTCGAGTACTATATGCATCAGTAGTGAGATGTTTGATATTCATTATGTTTTGTATAAGACCAGACATTAAATAAATAGTGAGAGTGATTAGTCGATTCATGACAAATCCTAATAGAAAATATTGAAGTGCTATGAAGAGTATTCTTAAATATATTGGAGAACCCTCAGATACTCTATTATGTTATAACTATTTGGACCTTATTCTTAGAGTCTATGTTGATGCAGATTATACTGGTGATACTGATTATAATAAGTCTACCATATGCTATATCTTCACTCTGAAAAAATGTAAGTAAAGTTTAAAAACTACAATCTATTATGTATATTTCCACAATATAGGCATAATATGTTACAATTACAAAAGCTAGTAAATAGATAATTAGGTTGTAGATGTTATTAAAAGAATTTGGATATAAATAAAATAAATTTACTTTATGTTGTGATACATAAAATGTTATACACTTAGCAATGAATCTAATATTCCACTCAAAGATAAAACATATCAGAGTACAATATCACTTTGTATTAGAAAAAATAGAAGAATGAAGTAATGATATGCAAAATAATTATACTAGGGAGAGCCTAACATATATTATGATCAAGCAGCTTAATATTGATAAGTTTGTATGATCTTGAACCTCCTATGGCTTAGCAAAATACAAACAAGTATGAAAATAAGTGAGAAAGTTGAATTTTAAGTTGAAGAATGGAATATCATTAATGTACATTTAAGTGGATAGGTTAAAAATATAATATCATTAATGAGCATTTAAGTTAATATGTGATACTTCATCTTGCTCATATTGAAAATCCAATTGAGATTTCTAATATTTCTGCCTATAAAAGAATATTTCAATTACATTGTGATCCAATTCAATCATAATTTTTTTTTAGTTTGTATTTTATTTATTGTCTTATTTATTTTATTATTTTAGGATTTAATTTTTTATTTTCAAATTATTAATGCAGATTCTATTTTTTTATTACATTTTATCATTTGTTAATTTTTTTTAGACATATTTGTTTTGGAAGATTTGTGTTTTAGTACTCCAAATACAAAATATTTGTGTTTTAGTGCACAACTTTTTATAATAAAAAAATATACCTACTCTCTAAAATAATTAAGTTTGGTTGTACTAAAATTAATTAATCCAATTTTGCCCTTCAAATTTAGAAAAAAAAATAGATTTAATTAATTTAGAAACTATCGTTACAAACCTAAAAACTATGTTTTCGAATTCAAGAATCATAATTCTTCAAAACTTGAAACCCTATTTTAAAAATACATAATTATTAGTATATGTAGAGAGAGTGATTCAAACCCATGCCCTCCACATTATAAAAATAACCCTTTACCAAAGGTCACTTTCATATTGTTATAATGCCAAAAATAAGTATATATATACATATAAAATATATAGAAACACATATATAATTATCTATGTGTGTGCATGTACACACACACACACAGACACATAGATAATTATATGTTTTTCAATCTTTATATATTTATATATATATAATTTTTTTGGTATTATCACAATAGGAAACATTTTTGCTAGTAAATGATTATTTTTGTATCGTAACGACATGAGTTTGAATCCCTCTCTCTACACATATGCTAACAAATATGTATTTTTTTAAGCAGGTTTTAAATTTTGAAAAATTATAATTTCTGAATTAGAAAACATGGTTTTTTGATTCACAATAGTGATTTCTAAATTAATAAATTCAATTTCTTTTTATTAAATTTCGATTATAAAATCAAATTGATTATTTATAATGCACAAAAAAGTTAAATATTTTAGATATACTTATATTTTTTTTAATTATAAAAAGTTTGACGTATCAAAAAATAAATTATAATCTTAGAATTTGAAAATGCAAAAAACACCATTATTTAGAGAAATGAGAGTATGAGTTATCCCTATTCCAATAAATAACACAATTCATCATTTTATGTTATTAATTTAAGGGAAAATCATATTTTAGTGCTCCATAAAAAATATTTTAAAAAAATTAACTCAATTTTTGAGATTAAAAAAAAAATCTCATAACTAATTCATTTTTGGTATACTTTAATATAATAATACCAAAATACTCTTAGCTTAAAGACCTAAACAGATTTGTTATAAAATTTCAATCCCTTCTCCCCCTAGAACTTGCTGGCATGCTCCACCCCAAAATACTCAACTCCATCCCAAAATACATGTACTCCCATGTAACTCCATCTCCTTGCCTTTGCTCCTTAGAGCTCGATGAGCTTTCATCAAGCCCTAGAAGCTTGTCTCTATAGAGCTTGACGAGCACCCATCGAGCTTTAGAAGCTCATCTCCACGAAACTTGATGAGCACCGATCGAGCTCGATTGAGAGCTCCAGTAGCATCTAGAGAAGAGCTCCTAGAGCTCGATGGGAGCCTGACGAACTCGACCAAGAATTCGACAATCTTGATGGAGCTCGTCGAGCTCCACGAAACAACTTAATGGAGCTTATCAAGCTCCATGGAGGAACTCGGGGGAGTAGGTTAATGAGCTCCAACGCGACCTTTGACATTAATGGAGAGTGGAGAGGGTGAGGAGAGAGGGCAAAGAGCATGGGGGAAAGGATGAGGGGCGAGTTAAATGGGAGAGAGGGAGAGGGGAGAGTGCAAGAGGAAAAGGAAGTAAAGATTAACTAGAAGTATTTTAGGAATTATAAGTTTGATTACAATAAATTTTAATTTGTTAAAAATTTAGTGTACTTTTTTAAAAAATATTAAAATTTAGATGATTTTTAATTGTGCAACAAAACTCAATTCATGTAATGTATTACCTGTCGACGTCTAAGCGCTGAATCAAATAGAAAATCAGAAACCAATTTTAAACATAAATCATCCAGTTAATTTTTTTTTATCCAGAACTTAAATGCATTAATCACCCATCAAACTAATAGATCTGGACTTGAGGGCGTCGACCACGGTGGCACCGGAAAACTGCAGAGCACTCGGGAAGCTCGCCGAGATCTGCGAATAAAGACTCATCTTCCTCTTCCGTAGGAAAAATCAAATTTTGATCACCAGGTTCTGGCTCACTCATCTCCGTCATTAAAACGGGGCTCTCGAGTATAGTGGAGGATGTCTCGATTTCGTCGAACCAGATGAACTCATCTCTGATGATGAGAGACTGTTCTCTGAGACCAGTTTGCTTTTCTTCATTTTCTCTTGTTGGTTTGATAGCTTCAACCTGAGCAATTTCAGTTTTAACAGAAGATGATTTGTGGTGCTGGGTTCGAGGGGGTGGTGGCCAAGGATGGTTGTGGTCGCTGGAGTAAGTGATCACTAGCATTGTAGGGTCCACTCTACTCCTCTCTACTTGTTTTCTTGCAGGGCAACCCTTTGAACTGCTGCATCTGTAGTATCCTCTACATGATACAAGAAAAGTAATGCATTCACATATTTCAAAAAATAAGTATATCATCAAAGATTATGAAGATGTAGCGATGTCAGGTTTTTTGCATGCATATTTCATAAAATGCGGAATTATTATTCATAAAATTGACGAGCCATATCATTCATGCAAGCACAATGACTAGCTTTCAGTAGATTGACTCGGCTGTACAATATTATAGAACAATTTACGTACAACTACAAAAGAATAAGACTACCTCGGATATGGGGATCCTTTGATAGGCTTCTGGCCATACTTTCTCCACGACCAAGAATCTGATGGTGGTGGAGCATTCTCACCCTTTAATCGTGTTCCATCTAGATCCTTGATTGGTACCGATACCACTTTTTTCTCTGCAGCCCGCTTGCTGAAAGAATACAAATTAAACTGTAACATGTGCAATGCTTCATTGTTGATGAAAAAAAAAACTGTATTTTACCTCTTTTTTGGGAATGAAGGGCAAGACGTTTTCAAATCAGCAAGATAAGGACAAGCCTCTGAACACGTTTGAAAGACGGTATCATGATTGTTCTTGTCTTGTTCAAGCAAGAGTAAGTTCTCATACATTCTCTCCATGGAAGTTTCGGTGCTTGGGTGCAGAAAAATGATGGTGGTTGCAGATAAAAGAGAGAGAAAAAGAGGTTTGAGTTGGTGGAGAGGGGTGAGAGCGGAGAAGGGGGAGAAAACTGAGTGGCTGTGATATAAAAAATTGGCCGGCATATCTAGACTGTTGATCTTTTAGTATTTGTTTATGGAAGACGTGCTCAGCTAATGAGAAAACAACGCAAAACTTAATAATATAATGCAATTTGATGAAGACCCTGCCTTCTTTGAATAATGTTAATGTTGATCATTCCATGCCACCCAACCAATTGGAGTAGCTGTGGCAGCTCGGTTCTGAAGACTGATAACCACGTCCAGACTAAATCGTAATCTTAATCACCTTCCGATTCACCACTTCTTGATTACATATTTACATTCCGTGTTTGTCCATTAAAATTACTTCGTCATCCAGTATTATTAAAAGGTTGGAATGGATTCATAATAATTAATATTTGAAACTTATTTTTGGCGGGGTAATTTTGTAAAAAACTAGTTCTTTTTTAATTCAAACTCCATATAATTGTATCATTGTATGTATCCAGCATTTCATTAATTTCCTCATTCTATTTCTATATTTAATTATTTATTATTTAACGGTTTGGAATCTTCCAAGGAAAAGGATTAAGGAATGCATCCGCATCAAATTGGAACCTGGATGTGTGTGCCGCTACTGCAAGTAATTAATCAGCTCGATTTTAAAATATAAAAAATTGAATAAATATGATGTCAATGACGGGAGCTATTTTTAACATGTCTAAACATTAACTCTATATATATATATATATACACGTGGTAATCAGTGGATCGAACTTCATGTTTGGGTGTGTGGGTTAAATAAACAAAGAATCGTGTAGTTTTGTACGGAAATAGAGTATTTAAAATAAAAAATCTAAAATTTAAGGCGGATTTCAAAAATATGCACAAACTAGTTTTTTAGAAACAACGTGACAATGCCAGTCATTGTGAACGGCGGTCATTACCATGCAGTTGATTTTTAAAAAAGAGGCATACGTGTGAATGTCGGCTATTGAAAACAATATGAAGATCACATTATGCCCCTCGCTCCTAGTCCCTTGCCCCTCGCCCCTCGCCCTCGCTCCTAGCCCCTTGCCCCTCGCCCCTCGACCCTCTACCCTCACCCGTCTCCCCTCTCCCGTCTACCCTCACTTCTCGCCACTCTTCCCCAGCCTGTCTCCAGGAGCTCCTTCGTGGAGCTCCGTCGAGCTCCACATTGGAGCTCAAGGAGTTTCGTCGAGCTCCATGATGGAGCTCCAGTGAGCTCCATCATGTAGATCCATCGAGCTCTAGCGAGATCAAAGTGGAGCTCGACGATGGAGCTTGACGGAGCTTCTTGAGTTCCACGGCGAGCTCGTTGGAGCTCAAACAAGCCCATCGAGCCCCATGTCGAGCTCGCTGTAGCTCACTAGAGCTCCTCGAGCTCCATCATGGAGCTCGACGGAGCTCCTCAAGCTCCACGTCGAGCTCACTGGAGCTCACTGGAGCCCCTCGAGCTCCATTGTGGATCTCGACATAGCTCCACGAAGGAGCTCCTAGAGACAGGCAGGGAGAGAGGGGTGGGAAGAGAGGGGCGAGAGGTGAGGGTAGACGGGCGAGGAGAGACAAGCGAAAGTATAGAAGCGGGGGTGAGGGGCAATGGGCATAATGGGATCTCATAGTGTTTTCAATAGATGGCATTCACATCGCCAGCCTCTGATTTTATAAAATCAACAGTGTGGTAATGACCATTGTTCAAAATGCTGGGCATTGTCACACTATTTCTAGACGCACTAGTTTGGGCATATTTTTGAAACCCACTTTAAATTTTACTTTTTTTATTTTAAATACTTTATTTCTATACAAAACTCAAAATTGTGGGTGAAATAAACAAAGAATTCTTTATATATTTATTTCTATGATTTAACCATATAAACAAGAAGAAATTTTCTCAATTGAAATACATGAGAAGGATAAAACAATGAGGAAACATAACAAACTATTTTTTACAAAATAGATTATATATATATATATATAAGGAGAAGAGCCATTAATTCAAAACACGAGAAATCACGCAACCACATCTTTATAGCGCCTCTTCGATATTTAGAAGAACTTCTTTTTGATTATAATGTGTAATGTGAGAGGGAGCAACGGACCGGCTTAGAATTTGCCATGCCTTTTCAATATTTATGCTTCTTCATGCAACCGGCATTTTTGAACTTAAACAAACTATCCGGCATCAAAACTATCTTGCAGTTTTGAACTCAATGTTGTGCTTCCTTAAACTGTCCGGCATTTCCTTTAACTATCCTGTGATTCTTTTTTTTAATGAAAAAAGTCGGTTGGACTCATATTACAATCTCACCCTCTAGCCCAACATAAGGGGAGATTACATTTTAGTATCTTAGTTAGATCCCATGCCAACTGATCTGGCACAAAACTTCAGCTTCTCTCTGGTAACAACTTTTTTCATCATATCAGAAGAATTAAAATCTATGTGAACCTTTTTAATCTTCATAATCCCTTTTTCAATGATATCTCATATCCAATGATATATCACATCAATGTGCTTTGTATGGGAAAGATATGGAGTATTCTTGCTCAAGTCCATAGCACTCTGACTATTACAAAACACAACAAACTCATCTTGCATCAGGCCCAGCTCTCTGACAAATTTCTTCATCCATAATATCTCTTTTGCTGCTTCAATTGCTGCTATATATTCAGCCTTAGTAGTAGACAAAGAAACACACTTCTGTAACTTAGAATACCATGAAACAACTCCCCCTACAAGAGTGAATAAATAACCAAAAGTCTACTTTCTGCCATCTAGGTCACATGCCATGTCAGCATCAATAAAGCTTTCTAACACTGGTTTTGAACCCCCAAAACTCAAACACAATTTTGAAGTACCCCTCAAATATTTGAAGATCCATTTCACAGCTTTTCAATGCATTTTTCCTGGATTTGAGAGAAATCTACTCACTGTACTAACAATATGTGTAATATCAGGCATTGTACAAACCATACAATACATAAGACTCCTTATTGTTGAGGAGTAGAGAATATAGACCATTTTTTCTTTTCATCTGTTGTAAGAGGGCATAAGCTTCTACTAAGCTTAAAGTGATTGGCTAGAGGTGTGTTAACTGGCTTAGCATCTTTCATATTGAATCTTTTAAGCATGCGTTCAACATATTTTTTTTGTGACAACCACAGCTTATTTTCTTTTTTGTCTTGAGTAATTCACAAGCCTAACATTTGTTTTGTAGGCCCTAAGTCTTTCATGTTGAAAGACTTGAACAATCTCTCTTTCAACTTGCCCTTCAATCTTGAATCATTCCCTGCTATTAACATATCATCAACATAAAGTAAAAGAATAATGAAGTTACCATCTTTATACTTCTTGAAATAAACACAATGATCTGCATATGTCCTCTTATACCCATAGCTCACCATAAAGTAATCAAACTTCTTGTCCCACTGCCTTGGTGCTTGTTTCAGCACATAAAAAATTTTCTTTACTTTGCAAACCATGTGCTCTTTACCTTTTACTTCAGACCCCTCGGGTTGTAACATGTAAATTTTTATTTTTTATTAACCATGAAGAAAAGTAGTTTTCACATCTAACTGTTCAAGCTCAAGGTCTAAACTAGTAGTCAACCCCAAAAAAAACTCTGATAGAAGGCATTTTCATAACTGGAAAGAATATCTCATTAAAATCAATGCCCTTTTTCTGCCCAAAACCTTTTACTACAAACAAACTTTATATTTCAGCAATCTCTCATTATTATCTTTCTTCAACTTGAACACTCATTTGTTATTTAATGCCTTTCTGCCCTTTGAAAGTTACACCAACTCATAAGAGTCATTCTTTAACAAAGAATGTATTTCTTCCTGCATAGCTTTTATCTAGCTTACCTTATTTTCTTCATTCTATAATTTTTTAAAGTTTTCTGGCTCCCCCTCATCAATAATAAATACATACTCTGAAGGAGCATACTTGGATGATGGATGACCCTTCCTATTTGTCCTTCTAATTTGAGACTTGAAATAACTTGTTGAGGCGGAAACTCCCCCTGCTCAACAGCTTGATCACTCTTTGTCATCTCATCATCAATCACTGTCTCTGGCACTTCATCACTAGTCATCTTTACTCCCTCATCTATAGTATGCTACAAATGAAAATGAATAACTATAGGATCAATAACATCATTACTGATAACTTTCACCTTTTTAGTCTTCTCACAATCTGAAATCATCATAATATATCATATCTGATTTTCATAATTTATCATATCTCTACTATTGAAAATCTTCTTTTTCATTGGATCTCATAATATGTACCCAAACTCTTCATTTCCATAACCAACAAAGATACATGGAAAAGCTTTGTCATCAAGCTTTGACATTTGCTCTTTAGGTAAATGTACAAAAGACTTGCACCTAAAAACCTCAAGATGTTTGTAAACAATATTTTTTTCCTATCCTTCTCTAGAATGTCAAACTCCAAAGGAATTGAGAAAGATCTATTTATCAAATAACAAGCAATACGAATAGCTTCACCACAAAATATTTTGGGTAGATTTGCCATTTTTAGCATGCATCTTGCCTTCTCAATAATAGTGTGGTTCATCCTTTCGGTAACACCATTGTGCCGTGGAGTACCATGAACTATCTTCTCGTGTCTAATACCATGTGCTCAGTAATAGTTTCAAAACTTCTCTGATGTATACTCACCTCCATTGTTAGTACGAAGACACTTCATAAACTTCTCTGTCTCTCTTTCAACAACCGCATGAAATTTCTGAAAAAATTAACACACTTGTTCTTTGGCCTTCAACAAATCAACCCACACCTTTCTTGATGCATCATCAATAAATGTGACAAAATATCTATTTTCACCCAAGGACTCCACCTCAAAGGGACCAAAAACATCAAAATAAACCAATTCCAAAATATCAGATTTCCTTTTTTAAGATTTAGAAAATGAAACTCTATGATATTTTCTAAATAAATAATAATCACAAGGGGTAAGACTGTTACATTTAGTAAAAGGAATAATATCCTTTTTGGCTAGAATATTTAATACTTTCTCACTCATGTGACCTAATCTTTGTGCTATAAATTTGGAAAGGAACCATCTTCAGCTGCATTCAATTCATCTCCATAGATTTTCACAACTATCATGTAAAGTGTGCTTCTAACCTTGCCTCTAGCAGCTACTAATGAACCTTTGGTAAGCTTCCATTTACCATTACCAAAGTAATTCACATATTCTTCCCGATACAAGGTAACTTCAGAAATAAGATTAAGACGTAAGTTAGGAACATGCCGCACATTTCTCAGAGTCAATGAACAACTAACATCTGTCTGTATACAAATATCACAAGTACCCACAATCTTTGAGTAGCTGGTATTATGCATCTTCATAGTACCAAAGTCTCTTGGTTTGTATGATGTGAAGAACTCCTTATAAGGAGTAGCATGATAAGTGGTTGTTGTAACAATAATCCACTCAACCTCATTATCTATTACAGACAAATATTCTTCATCTCCAAAAACTAGAACTACATCTTCGTCAAATAAAATAGTTGTAATATTTTAATTTTCATCTTTCCTTTGATTTTTGCTTTCTTTTTGTTCTCATTTCCAAGCATAATAGTTTCTTCTGATATGTCCTTCCTTACCATAATGATAATACATTACTCTTTCACTAGACTTTCATCTAGATTATGACCAGCCTTTGGATTTACCACGACTCACAGGTCCTCTATTTTTACCTCTTCCCATGTTCTCTGTGACAAGAGCCTCAGTCTTCGAAGATATTCTTTATTCTTTCCTTCTAGCTTCTTCATTAAACAAACTATTTTTTTCCATATCCATGGTTAACATGCCATTAGGAGTAAAGTTAATAAGTAAGATAACTAAAGTATCCCAATTATCTGGCAAAGAACTCAAGGGTAACAGTGCTTGCAACTCATCTTCAATCTTCATTTTCATAGAATTTAACTAGGTCACCAATCCTTGAAAGTCACTAGCGTGCTCTACCACACCGTGCCAATTTCTATACTTCAAATTTACTAGCCTTCTAATCAAAGTGGCTTTATTCTATGCAGTCTTTCATTCATACATGATTATAATTTTATCCAAAGCTCGGTAGCATCAGTCTCTAGTGATACATGATAAAACACATTCTGGTATACCAACTGTCTGATTAGAGCTACTATTTTTCTGTGCATGATCGTCTATTATGCTTCTGACATATTTATGGGCTTACTTTTATTCCCATCAATAGGCGTATATATATCCTTGCAATAAAGAATTATCTTCTATTTATGGCTTCCAATTAGAATAATTAGACAAGGTTAGTCTAATCATAGTGGCTCCCAAAAATTCTTCAATCTTTAAATCAATACCAACCACAATATCCAAACAATAGAACCTTTTATGATATCACTTGTGGGATAAATAAACAAAGAATTTTCTATATGTTTATTTTTGTGATTCACCCGCATAAACAAGAAGATATTCTCTCAATAGAAATACATAAGAAGGATAAAAAAATGAGAAAACATAGCACACTATTTTTTACAAGACAGATTATATATATGTATGTATGTATGTATGTATAAGGAGAAGAGCCATTAATTCAAAACACAATGAATCGTACAACCACATCTCTACCACACCTCTTCGATATTTAGAAGAACTGCTTTTCAGTTATAATGTGAAATGTGAGTGGGAGAGATGGACCGGTAAGACTCTACCACGCCTCTTCGATATTTATGCTTCTTCATGCAACCGGCATTTTTGAACTTAAAAAAACTGTCCGGCATCAATGCAAGATTATATATCTAATAGAGATGATACAATTTTTTTTCCTATAATGATGTCGAATTAATAAGGATCTATAAAATAAAATCTTAATAGTAAAGCTTAAGATTTATTTTAACTAAGAAGCTGTTTGATAACGGACTTAAAATCGTCAAACCATTGAAAATTTTAATTTTCAATGGTCTGAAAGTTTAAGTGTGTTTGATAAAAAAATATTGGGAGCTGAAAATTTAAAATTTTAAGTAAAAATTCATTAAAATTTTTAAGTAGGAAGAGACCGGCTTATTGTTGAAGGCTGGAAATTTTCAACAAATTTTTTTAAAAAATTACAATTTTCTCATTTTTTTCAAATCTTTTTCGTTTTCTTATTCATGCTATAATTTAGTTTGTGAATCTATCTCATTCTTTCTCCGCCACCACAAACTCTAATCCAAACCCTTTTTCTTGATTAATTTAAGAGAGAAAATAGCAAATCAACTAGTTATTCATTAATTTTTGTTTTTTTTAAAAAATTTAGATAGTTTTAAAGAGTTTAGATCTTATTAGCTATTTTTTAAATATTTTTATTTCTTTTTTGGATTTATAATTTATTTATGGATATGTTTTTAGAAATTTTATTTTTTTTAATAATTAATAATTATAGTGAAAAAAAATTATTAGAAATTTTATTTATGTTAGATAATATGTAATATAATGATAATAAGGGAAAATATATAATATATATCATTTTCAACATTCAGCATTTATAGTTTTTAAACAATATATTTATATCCTTCATTCAATTAATAATAATTTATCAAATAGTTTTTCAATACAAATTCAACACTAATAAAATTCAACCTTTATTTTTTAGCACTTATTTTTCAGCACTTAATTTTTTCAGTTTTATCAAATGGGCCCTAAGTTGAATAATTATTAGATTAAGTTTGAATATATTTTATGATTGTTCAATTAAGAATTTAGATATTGTAATTTTTGTGATATTTTTTGATATGCATGATCTATAATTTAAATAATAACACATTTACAAAAGAAATAAATCATATACTTCTAATTATTTGGATTTGATGGAGAACGAAATAAATGAAAATCTTCAAAATATTGAATATGTTATCTTTTTTTTCTCTATCTTCTTCAATTTAGTTTTATAGGTGTGTGTGTGTGTGTGTGTGTGCGCGCGCGCGCGCGTGTGCGTGTGTTTATGTACACGATAAACCATACTAAATATAAAAATGAAAATGTGCAATTAGAATCTCATAATTATTGAAAAGATTTCTCTTTCTGCAAGTGAATGTTGATTAATGATTAAACATATATGTCTTAATTGTTGGAATGATTATCTTATGATATCCCCACTGAAATTGATGATTGTTGTTCAAGAGCATCAATTCCCTCATATGATGTGCATGTCTTGCAAAATAAATAGCCTTCCTTTTAAGTTCAACAATTTGCTTTTCATGAGATGAGACATGAACATAAACAATGATTTTATCATAAACAAGTTCTTATATATAATAATTATAATCCTCAATATATTTAATTTATCCATGGTAAATTGGATTGATAGAAATTTTGACAAAGCTGATGTTATCTCCAAAAAGAGTGACCAGTAGAGAAAAAAATAATTATTGAGGGAGTTTCAAGATATGTTGTCGGAACTAAGCAATTTCAATCTTAAGACACATAGACACATTCAGCTTTATGGATTATTCTTATTTCTACCATTTTCCAAGATGTGGGATGAATGATAATCATCAAAGAAGAAACATTCCACGTATTTGTATGATGGATTAATAGAAATTTTTGAAGGAAAATTTAGCTCATTGTTGGGGCTAGGTGGCTCAAATTTTATTTTACTTCCTTTTATCTTATTTTCCTTTTTTTAGGTTTTCCGTTTGGTTTCTTTGTTTTTTTTGTCCATTTAATTTTTATAGTCACAATGAAAGTTTGTTATTATGTGTGTGAAGAAAAAAAAGAATGACTATGAGTCTTCATTTTTATTTTTTCTCTCTCTCATCTCATTTTTCTTAGATTTAAATGTATGCATTTCTCTATCTGTCATATTTTTTTTTCATTTATTGGCATGCTTATCACAAGCTGGCATCAAATTGTTTGGTTTGTTTTTTAAAAAAGGCAATTATGAAATATCATATTCCACTCTTGGATCATTGCACTAGATTATCATTATCACATGTTAAAATGTGAGTTTTACATGCATAGATGGATATGGATGACAAACTATTAGGGTTTAATAAAATGCCCAAATCATGGTAAATGAAAAAAAATACACAGGGATCAAAATGCTTCTTCTTTTATCAAATCGAATACTATATGGCATTTCGAAGGAAACCATAATTGCTACGTTATGGTTAAAGTTGGAACAATTGTGCATGATCAAAATCATCACTAGTAAACTACACTTGAAAGTCATTTCAAGTGTAATAATTATATTCTCATCTAATGGTAGAAGTGATGTCTTTAGATAGTCATTTCAAAGAATTTTCCTTTGAATAATAGATCATGGTGGTCAAACAATGTTGAAGGGGACTTGGGAATGATTTTATGGTGCTCATTGCTCTATCCTATGAAAAAATAAAGTGAATCGTGAGTCGATCCAAGGCTTCATTAGAGATTCTTGTAGTTGTGGAAGAGCTTATGAGAGGAATCTAGGTGATTATGAAAAGAAGAGATTGAGATCCAAATTTATAAATTTAACAAGTTGAAATCATAGAAAGAAGGGATATCAAATCTAAATGCTGCAAGTTATTAATCTTGGATTGGGCTATTTTTCAACATATCAAAAAGCGAAACAACCAAAAAAGTCAGCGAAGCAAGTGTTGTAGAAGATGAGTATTATCAAGGAGAACACCTAGTTATGATAGTGAACCTAAACTTTTGATTCTTGACCTTGGCTGCACATTTCACATATGTCCTAAACATGACTATTTTCCAACATATGAAACAATTTCTAAATGTGTTATTTTGAAGAAAATAATATCTCTTGTAAAATAGCTAGCTTTAGAATAGTAAAAGATAAAATGTTTGATTGAGTTGCTAGAGCTCTTACAAATGTGAGACATGTCCCATAACTAAAAAAGAATCTTATCTCTTCGAGTACTCTTGACTCAAAGGGGTACAAATACTCTAGTGAAGGAGGAGTTTTAAAGTCTCAAAAAATCATTTGATGAAATAAAGGGTCATGCAGTTTTTCTAAACTATATGTCATATTGGGTTCCATTATAAAATATAATGCAATTGTTTCTATTCCATCATTTTTTGATGAAATTACTAGATCAGCAATATGGTTAGATTATTATTAAATTGAAGTTCTATGATCATTGCATCATTAGCAATAATATGGTGCTACGATTGGCAAAGTTTGCATCATTGGGAAACAATTAAAGTTTATTAGATTTGTGTTATTTGGATGTTGGGAAATTTTATAATTATATTTTATTGTGTAAATATTCTATCGATTTGGGGATAATATTTACCATGATTATGTAAAAATTATGGTGATTTATTATTTTTAATATTCGAGGATAATCATTTAAGCCTGAATATATATATTTCAGATAGTTTGGAATATATATATTCAAGCTTGATAATAAATTTTGAAATGCCAAGATGTATTTTTTGCTATGCATTTTGGGTAAATTTACTAAAATTTTAATGTTTTTAAAAAAATTCAAAAATACCAAAATAACCTAATTTTTAGGTTGAGAATTTACTTTGAGACTATTCTTGGTTTTTTTGGTTTGTATTTGATTGGTTCCCACAAGAAAAAACACACAAGAGGTGCTTCTTCAAAGAAAATAAAAATATGCAAAGATAGAGAAATAAAGGAATCCTGCAAAAGAATTGAAGAGCATATATGAAAGAGAGAACAAATAAGAAGAATAAACAAGAAGCCCTACTAAGCATTTCTTTTCTCTTCTTTCCCTTTAATAATTTTATTGTTTTATTTTTGTATTAATATGAATCGAAATATGTGTTAATATGAACCTTAAGTCGTGTTGATTTTCAAAGTTGAATCTTAGAAAACTTTTTATAGTTTAATAAAGCTCATTGTTTAATTTCTAGTTTTTTTAGCCAATATTTATAAAATACAATGCTAAGTTTAACTCTAAAAAAGTTAAAATTAGGAGATTCAATTTGAATGGTACATGTTTAATAATTTTAGTTTTGGAAATATTGAGATTATTGATTTTTGAGTAAGATATGAACATATTATTTACCTTGCAAAACTTAAAAAATTAGTATTATAATTTATATTCTTCATGCTATGTTAGCATTAAAAAAAATTAAATCTATATTAAAAAAAATTAAAAACATGTTAAATTTGTAAAGAAAATCACTTGTTAAATTCAAGTCTAGTTAATTGGATGTGTTTAATAATACAATATTACAATAATGCTATATTATTTTGACATAAAAAATAACTTAAGGTGATACAATCATAACATAGTCCATCATATATTTGTTAATTCCTTGATTCTTAGTTGTCTTATTTGTTATTTTTAAAATTGTTAGCATTTTATTTTTTTTTTCAACTTATTTTCCCATCTTTTATTGCCTAATTTGAATATGCTAAGTAACTTAAAAAAATTAGTTCTTTTTGTATTTCATTTCACACATGTTCAATTTCTTTGAAGATGATACTCAACTCACTTCTATATTAGTTATTAACTATGTGCAGTTGCATGAGTCTTTAAAGTTTCACATCATTATTTGAAATCAAAAATTACTTTTCCTTTGTGATAAAAATTGGAGTTGCTATATTTGTAGTAAATATGTATAAATAAAACAAAGTAATTTACTCTAATTTGTTTAACCTTTATCAATAAAATATAATAATTGTTGGTTTGGTCATTATCAATTGGATATAATAGTTGTGGTTTCATACTTATCAATGAGATATAATAGAAAGTTGTTTGGACATTATCAATAAAATATAATTATTAGCAGTTTGACCCATGTCAATGTTACAACTTTGCTATGATGCCAAAAACTTGATTGTTCTCGATACTATACCAAATGCTCGTTAAATATAGTAGATGCCTAACATAATTTTTCTAATATATGGATTATAAAAGTAATAAAGTAAACATAAGTACAGCTATTGATCCCAGAAGAATTGATGATGACAATTTGATCAAGTTATTGTGAATTGACTAAATTCTCAAGTTGATGAGAGAAAACTAGGTCTTGGATAGACAGTTAGACACTTAGATTCTAGGGTTAGTTTACTTATTTGTATATCATTATATTCTCTCTATGTATAATGGCAATGCAATACATGTTTGTTGGATGAAGGGTAATAAGATACACAATCTACAATAATCTTGTTAACTTTAAGAGTTAATCAACTATGCATTGTCACTGCTATAGTTGATCCTTTTATATTAGTGCCTTCAGTATATATGTCACCATCCACCAAAGTTGCATATTGACCTAACAATTAGCAAACCCACAAACCTGACTCCATTTAGGCAATTCATCAACTCATCTTTATTATTATTTCTATTTTACATAATTCAATTCTCCAGTCAGTACTTCTAAAGATCATAAAAAAAATATGGTTATGATAAAATTTGTACTTTCAACTTCATCAGCTTCATAATTGCATCAATTAAATTATGTCACTTAGAAATTCCACCTATGAAAACCATCACAAGGGAAAGATGGTTGGAGGGTTATTATTTCTTATTGACACATGCCCCTTACTTTTTTCCCCATAACTTATCTATCATCGTACATCATAGTCAACACAATACTTTCATCAGACCTATAGAACCCTAGATTAAGTATTCTAAGATACACCCATTTCCATCAACAATTAATAGACCATGAAATCATAATTATTCATTACAAACCATTAATCATACATAATTATGTAAATCAATCCTAGGTTCTCTAACTGGTATGACATTGGGGAGAGATACAAGTGAGCTAATTTGGTAATCATCTCCACAAATAATGTATCTTCGAAGACAATCAATTTTAGGATCTATGTTTTAAATCAATTTTCCAATCCAACTCATCTTGTGTTGACTCTATTATGTTTTACCACTTGGGTTGGAGTTCGCATGGCTCCTTTGGGTGTTCTTTTTTGATATCTAATTCTTCCTCCAAGTCTAAAACTTCTAAAATTCATTAAGTCCAACTTTTATATTATTGTATCTCTTTAGTGACTATAACATCATTAATGAATTCCAAGTTATGATTTTTTGTTAAAATCATCATGAAGGATTGCATTGAATTTCTTCTATAACAATTATGTCATGGAATGTCATAGACAATGTAATGGCATTGTTATGTATGTGTTAGGATGATGCCACAATGCGAAATGAAGTAGTTACTAATGTAAATTATGCCCTTGATTATGATCTAGAAACTTGAAAAGAATGTCACGATATAATATAGCTTTGCAAAATTTGATTTTGATTCTACAATACTTGTGTCACAAAATGAAAAGTACATGGTGACTTTATATTATCATTCAACATTGTCATTACTTTGTTCTGAGGTCATGATTGAGAATCATCAACTTTGTTTCAATGTCATGATTGAGAATCAATACTTTTGATGTCATGACATAAAAATAATATCATACCTAAAAATATATTTTAGAGCAAATATGACTGCAACATAAAAATATTATCATGTCCAAGAAGAAGGTGTTACAAAATAGAAAGATATTGTATAAGTCTGGTGTAGAACCATGATAAATAATGAATATCATGACTACCATGCAGAGTTGCTGCCATGAAAGGCTTTCCATGACTACCAATGAAAATGTTTTGACTTTACTTCACTCACCTACATTTCAATTTTTTTTTACCATGTATATCTTTTGTCCTCGATTTAAATCATATTTCATTACTTTCAAAAATTAATATTTGTTAAATAAGAGTCTTTTATGCCCCAATCTCTTAAAATACCACATGAAACAATCTAAAAACATGCAAAAAAACATGGTGTATTTAGTGACAAATAAACCAACACATATAAACATTGTTTGTCTCCAAACAAAAAGAATATCTTTTTTCATGGTTGCACTTTGTTTTTAGAGGATGAAAAAAAATCAAAGCATGTAAGGTTGTTTCAAGTAATATTTGCATGACTAGGTTTGAGTATTACGACTTCTTTTATTAGATGAAAAATCATTTATAATATCATGATTTAGTTTGACATCACAACTTATTTTATTGGATGAGAAGTCATGTATAATATCATGATTCTGTTTGACATCACGTCTTTTAGTCTATGAATTTTTGTGTATGCAGTGGAATGTATTAAAAAGTTATAATCACACCTGTCAAAAAATAAATATTTGGGTTCCATCCCAAGAAACACTATGTTTAACATCTATACCTAGACAAATTTTTTAGTTTGGTCTTTATAGTTGTTGAATTCTTATAATATTGTCGTGACATTAAAATGTCACGACCCTACTCATTTTGCTGCTCCCTATTCTAGCCATTGTTCTCCTTTAGAATATTTTATTTGCTATCCATTCACTTTTAATTACATTTCACTATATGTTTTCATAAATATTTGTCTATAAGGCATCACGACCATTACTATGAATGGGCCATGCCATCGAGACTTTAATTTCATTGATAATAGTTTGAGATGAAAGTTGAAGACAAGTATTTTCTCCCCAATCTTGAATGTGTTTCTTTATATATTCTTGTCATGTTATTTTTTTATTTTATCTTTGTAGATCATAAAATTATCTTACATTTCATTTCTTAGCTCTTCCAATTCACTCATTATAAGAGTTCTCTTTTCTTTTGCACCTCTCAACTTATAGTTCATTTGTTTCACCACTCATCATGTATGATATTTCAACTCTACTAACAAATTACTTCCTTTTGTAAAACAAAAAACTTTATGAAAAAAATCAGAGGGGTGTTTTGACCATAGTTATGTACACCCATAATGTTTTCATCAATTATTGAGACTAGTCTTTTCTTAATGGATTATTGTTTTCTCTAATATATTTTTTATCTAATTGTTTGAGATCTCTACTTGACAAATGGTTTGTGGGTGATATGAAAGTCCTCATCTATAATTTGTACCATGCTTAGTTAGTTAAGTACCTAATAATCTATTGTATAAGTGGTCTCCTCCATCAATTATGATACATCGAGGAGTCCCAAAATGTGTACATATGTTATTGTATAAGAAAACAACAACTGTCTTGGCATCATTCTTTTGTGTTGTGATTGCTTCGACTCATTAAGACACATAGTATACCTCTAATTAGATATATTCTTTATTGAAAGATGAAGGAAATAGCTCCATGATGTCCATCACTCAGACATCAAAAATTTTTACATCAAGTATACTATTTAATGGCATTTTGTTCCTCCTACATATATTGTCAGTCTTTGGCTTCGATCACATCTCTATATAATGTTGGCCAAAAAAATTTAAATTGTAATAATTTTTGGGCAGTTTTATTACCTATGAAATGTCCTCCACATAGTGAAGAATGATATTTATGTATAATTTCTATATGTTCTTTTGGTGGTATGCATTTTCTTATTATATGATCCACCCATATTTTAAATAGAAGTGAGACATCACATAAACAATTTCTCACATCACACCAATTATATTGCTTTATCCTAAGATAATGGGTAATAGTATCATATGCCAAATAATTAACAAAATAAATATATCAAGATAGCTTCATTTTTATAGATAATAATTGCTCACCTAGGAAAACTTTTGAAATTTCAACTTCTCTTCCTTGATTTTCATCTAATTCATTGAGGAACAAATCATAAGTATTGTACATTGCACATACTAACTTTTTTGTTATTCGGCATGTATTTTATGATGTATTTGTACATATCGAAGCATTAAATAGATGAATTTCACTAAAGGACTATTTAGATGAAATTTAATGAATAGTTGTGAAATTTGGAGTTCTTTGCATGATATTGGTAGACTCGATGAAGTGATGATTTGGAGGGGAGAAAAGTAATAGAGTGTTATGTTATTTTCCTTGTCATGACTGGTTACATCCTCTCCAATCCTTTTTTAGTAGTTACGACATCATTTCTTCGTTATAACTCTACAATGTTTCCTTTGATTTGTAGCTACACTACCTTTAGAATACCTTATGGTCATGACCTTATTTTCACATTCACATCACAATAGCTAAGTATCCTATTGTTACAAGAGGCCACAACATTTTCTAGTGTTATAGCTTAATTGATACAAAACCAAAAAAAAAAAATAAAACTATGAAGTAGTCAGGGCAAGATTATTTATCATGACTTTATGCTATAGAGAATATTTATTTAGTAAAATTATTTTTTACTACAATGACTTTTGTACTTCATAGAAAAAACACCAAAGTCATGACTATTCTTAGTGGCATAACTTTTTGTTCCATAGAGATATTGTCTTAGTCATGAAATTTTAGGCACCATGACTTTATGCTTCAAAATAAATTTATTGAATTATTGCATTCTTTGCCACCATGAATTTTATACTATATAAGATATTCAAAAAGAATAAAGTTGTGACCTTAATCTAGTACCATGAATTCAAGCATAAAAAATCATATGGAACCCTGGAATATAAAAGTAATGTTTATTAGAAAAATAAGAAAAATAGAGAAATGTTGAATTAAAATTTGAGCCAAGAGCATGCAAAACCTATGTAACACAATTTCTGATCCCTTATTTAGGGGAAAATCCAAGGCAAACATAAATAATATTTGTTGGGATTAGGTTTCGAGTCTTAGATTCTCACTAGAGCTATCATAGAGAATCCTTAATTGCATGTGTTGTCATTCCAAATATCTCATATGAATTCTTTCTTAATATCAGACTAAATTGAGATATATGATTGGTTCCCTATACTTTTCATTCATGATAATTTATTTTATACAGTTTATTTTTATGTTATTGTTGTGGTTTGAATGTTAATGGATATAAATATAATTAACACCTAAAATTTATGATTTTCATTGTGTTGTAAGCATTTGAGTTAGTCATGATGAACAGTGATAGGTGGGCCACATGACACACTGAATTTCTAAGATAAGAAGGAAGTGATAGACAATCTCAACCTAATGAATGAAATAAATCTATGTCCAATAATGAAAAATAAAGGTAAGTATAATTTCGTGAGTAAGGAACTTATGAAGTAAAAAGCATAAACATATTTAATAATAAAATTATTGTACATATTCTAGAAGAAATAACCTTCATTTGATGTAGGAATTAAGTATTGTGTCTAGCCTAGGGGGTTTTGCCATAATATGTGAGTCAAGTGTTGAATGTGATGAATAATGATAGGCATGACATGACATGCACAAGTGGATGTGTCTCGTATAGTAGTAACAACCCAATGGGCCATTCCATCTTTTATGATTTTCATAGGTAAGATTCATTAGAAGATGTATATTAAGTGAAGTGAGTATGATGCTTATAAAGCTAAAGTATAAACACATTTATTACCATATCATTTTATATTTTTAAGATATTAGAGGTCAGAGAATAGAAGTGTATAATTGAAGTAATCATCAATGATATATTGTATATTACCCTAAAGAAGTATATGTGTGAATAATCCAAAAATAAAATGACATGCAATTTCAGTGATGAAATACTAAGGGCATTACGAGAAGATTACCCTTGATAGAGACAATTATACTCTCAATGTATTCTCATAATAAATTTTAGTGCCATTATCAAACATTGTTTGGTTTGATTAGTAACTTTGAGTTAACAAAATTATTATTGCAAAATGATAATTCTATTTTTAGTTGTTTGAATAACAATTATTGCATTGTGTTTGTATTGTATTTATGTACTATTATTTTTATATTTTGTTTATTTTATTGCAACTACACTATTTGAGATGAAACTATGATACTAAGTTAATACTTTTGGACCAATAAAATAGACAAGTATGAGATTACTTTTGAGATAGAGAAATAAGAGAGAGAGAGAGAGAAAGAGAGAGAAATGGGAGAAAATAGTAGCAATATAATAAACAACATAAAGGTGGTAAAAAGGTGGTAAAGGATAAGCTATTCAAAATCCTAATCCTAATCATACTTTGGTGGATTATTAGTGGCCAATTATAGTTGACATTTACTCTAAGATATAGATGCAACTAATACAAGTGGTAGAATATTTTCTAAAGATCCAATTAGTCACATCACAACTTCCTTAGAGTTGTATAATCTGGTAAAGATGAATGGTATTAGCCTAGATGCTTTACGGTTGAGACCTTCCCATTTTCTTTGAGAGATATGGCCCAGGGCTAGTTCTAGTGTCTGTCTAATAGATTGATTGAGAGTTAGGATGAACTTGTGGAAAAGTTACTTACCAACTTCTTCCCACATCAAATCATCTTTCAATTAAGAATATAAATAAGTTAATTTTGATAAGAGGAGCAGAAGACTTTATATGAAAATTGGGATTAATTTGAGAAACTTATGAAGAGATGCCCTCAATATGGATTTGAATTATAATTCTAAGCACAAATATTTTATAATTTGTTGAACTATATGATATAGTATATGATTGATTGAGAATTAGGATGAACATGTTGAAAAGTTACTTACCAAGTTCTTCCCACCTCAAATCATCTTTCAATTAAGAGTAGAAATAAGTTAATTTTGATAAGAGGAGCAGAAGACTTTGTATAAAACTTGGGATTGATTTGAGAAACTTTTGAAGAGGTGCCCTCGATATGTATTTGAATTATAATTTTAAGCTGAAATATTCCTATTATGGGCTAAACTATATGATAAAGTATATGATTAATGTGATTTTGGGTAATTCTATTATAAATAAGTCACCCAAGGAAATGAATTATCTATTTACAGAGAAAGCTAAGAATAATTATCAAACTCAAAATAAATGAGCATTTGGAAGAAAGCAAACTAAAGTATTAGAGATTGAATGACTGACACCAATGAAAATCAAGATAAATTCATTTCTCAATAAGTTTGGAGCCCAAATGGATAAACGACCAAGTATGAGGAAATTACTTTTTTACAATAGTATGATATGACTAATTATTACCTCATGTATTAAGTGGAGGAAGTCAATATCTTTTAGAATATTAAGTATGTATTCTAACCCAACAATAATGTCCCAAAATACTATCACCAAATATAAGAAATCATAAAATATTATGATATGTGAGTTATGGAAACGTGCAATAGAATGTGGATCAATTCTTGAAAAACTTTGGGAATAACTTAATGAGATATAAAAAACAAGGAACTTCTAACTTCAATTATAGCCACCTGAACAAAGTAGAAAAATATCACTTTAAGACATCATTCTTTCTTTGCTCATAGAGATAAATAAAATAAATGATATACTAGAGAACCAAATGAAATAGATTGAAATGATGCTAGAATATAAGAATGTAATGATAAAGATCATCAAAAATCAACTTGGATAACTAGAACTATCTATGAAAAAAATAGCATAAACGGAGTATCAAGCCATATTGAAGCAAATGCAAATCAAAAGAAGTGTTTGTCCTTCACACTCAGGAGTGGAAAGGAGTTAGAAGGGTAACAAGTAAAAGTTAAAGCCAAAGGAGATGTTGATATAGGGGTGAAAGCCGCTACCAATGAAGTGGTGACTTTTTCCAAAGTCATGACACCCACCATCATGATATTATCTGATATAATGATATTTTCCAAAGTCACAACATTCATATAACCCACAACCCAACTCATGCCCCTATCCATTTAATAGAAGCAATGAACATAATGATGTGCCAAATAATGTCATTGAAAATGATAAATAATATCTCTTGCTCATCTTTCTTTTTTCATACTGCTTTAGAAAGGGTAAGTTGGATGAACAATTTGAGAGATTTTTCAATATATTTTGGACATCTAAAGATAATATTCCATTCACCAAATTTTTATCTTAGATTCCCAATTATGCAAAATTCACAGAAGATAGTATGAACAACAAGAGGAAGTTGGAGATATAGGGAATGGTGAACATGATTGAGAAGTATTACATTATCAATCAACATAAGCTCTTAAAAAAGTTGAAAGATTCAGAGAGTTTTATGATTCCATGTATTATTGGTGAACACAATTTCTGAAAGAAATTATGTGATGTGAGATCAATTACTTATTTGATATCATTATCCGGAGTGCAAGAGTTTAACCTTGGTGAGATTTCTTCAACATCTATCTCATTAAGTATTTCCGACAGATTAATCAAATTTCTAAGAGATATAATAGAAGATGTGTTAGTGGAGATTGGTAAATTTATATTTCCTCTAGATTTTATTGTATTAGCCACTAGACATATTTTGATAGATATTAAGAAGAGATAATTTACACTTTGTGTGGGTAGAGAGTAAGAGAAGTTCAGCTTATACAAAAGACTATAGATTCTAGATGTTGACGAGAATGAATCTTGGAGAATATATAGCTTCATATGCATGGCCTTGAGAGACAAATAGTATACTTTAGATCGAAGGACTTTATGAAAGATTTTTAACCTAAAAAATATAGAGAAGATGATGAACTAGAAGTACTTTGAAGTGATGAAAATATTACAAGTGACCATAAAGAAAAAAATTTCACTAAAATCAAGATATTTTTCAATGTTGTGAATTCTAAAGGATCAAAGTCAAAATACTCCGAAGATTTTGAAAGAATAAGATTCTCAATTCAAGAACATGGAGAAACCATCAAGGAAATATTCGAGATGGTAGGAAAAATACAATTTAAGTAAACTCGATAATTGATAGATGAGGTGGAGACAATAATCATTTAATATCTAAATGAAGATAAAGAGATGGTGGTTGTAATAATGAATGTTTTGACTATTGAATAAATTGCAACTTTACTTGGTGAATCATTAGAGAAAGTTATGGCTAGGGACAAAGATGCAATATTTGAGAAATGTAAGTTGAAAGAAGAAGTCACAATGTTATCCAAACTCCAAAGCCATGAAAAAAGGGATCCATAGAGTAATTCCATGCACCATGATTTCATAATAAGTCATGATATTATTAAAGGAAATCATAGATAATGATGCGACAAGTTTTCACAAAGTTGTGGCATGCATGGAAGAATACCCTAAAAAAGATACTTTGAAGGATGACTTGGTGATAATGAAAAGTTTGGGAAGAAAAGTAGAAGAGAAGGACCACACTAAGAAGTTTGCTAGTTTGAGTACCATGACATCATTTTGGGTATATATAATGTACATATATTTGAGTGTAGGTATGCATGACAAAGATTATTCATCACATAGCCTAGAATGTAAATCTTAGGTTTCCTCCCATGTTGTAATATGTTTAATATCCAAAATCAAGCCATCATTGGATCTCCAATTTGATCTATACTTCTAATGGTATAAGCAAACTTCTCAGTGTGGTCCTTTTATACTTTTCTTCCCAGATAACTTTTTCATAGAATAAAAAAAAGTCATGATACAAGAACAAGCTTTTTTATAGAAGAGTGGAGATTCAACGAGTTCATTCTATCTATCTAGTTGATGATAGAGAAGACATGCAAGATAAGATGTGTTATGTATTATAAGTTTCAGCATGCTTTGATAGGAGTTTATCAATTAAATAATTGAATTACAAGGAATTATGGATGATATTGCCTTTAAATCCTTAAATATCTTTGAACAATCACAAAGATATTGAAGGATATAAGATGGAATTAGAGAGTTACATCAAAAAGTAAATATGGATACTTAGTGCATAGATATGGAAGAGAGCTGGATTTGGTTATATTTTTTATACTTTATTTTGAAGCTGACTCTTTATCTTCTAACCATCATGCAAGATAGAGCAATATTGTTTTTTTTCCTGGTAAAAGGATTAAATATCCATGTAGAGAAGACTCAAGAAGTCCATTCATATTTTTTAAGTTAATGAATTTTTCAACCAAGTGATTCACCATTTTTTAATTACCATTTTATGTCGAGGTAAAAGTTCCCCAACGAATGAAGATATAAATGAATGGTAACCATGGGTGTGAAGAGAGGGCTAGAAGGTGACAAAAAGAAAAATGGTAATTCTAGAAGGGCAAGAATCAATCAAAGTTGGGCAAAAAATGATACCCTTCCACAAAGCCAATGTAAAAGTGTTGTAAAGAAATGGAGAAAGAGTTAATGAAAAAACACTAATTGAATTTGATTTTTCTTTGACTAGACAAGGAGGTAACTTGGGAGAAGTCCTCAATACTCTAAAAAAGATTGAAATTGGAGACTAACTTTAGGGAGATGTATTTGAAGGTGGAAATAAAATTTATGCATAGTTTCTTAGTCATAAAATTGGAGAGAAGAGATAATAACTAGGAAGAGTATGTGGAATGAAATAAAAAGTGAAAAAAAGGACTAATTCAGAGCAATGAGATGTATTATTGGAGATGCATCTCAAAAAGATAAGTCTTTTATTTGTGTCTTCCCAAGAAAAATTTAAAGACCATGTTATGAAGATCTTAGAAGAGGCAATGAAATGAGTAGAGACCATAGTGATGGAAAGTGTCAAATTATTTGGGAAAATCTATGAATCAATGGAAAGCAAGTGGAAAAAAAGATTAAGGGCAAATATACAACAATAAAGTAGAACATACATTATAGATAAAAATTAGATTAGAGATTTGGGAAAGTGTAGTAAAAACTAGAAACATACGTTCATTGTACTAAGTTCATTTGATGATTTACTCAACTCCATTAGAAGTCAATATGATGAATTATGCATTATGATTGTGAAGATGATGGAATAGGCAGCAAGTAATAAGAAAGATGAAAAATATTTCACATTTATGCCTCCATTTGTGCCCTTCATGGTGAAGTTATTTTAGGATTTTGTCCATCTCAATCAAACCACCTTCTTTTCTACATTAAGACATTGTATTTTTGTGTACCTTGATGATGTACTTGATTCTTAATTGTTATCTTGATATTTATGATGAGTTTCTAAAAGATGGAGAGCTACATTGCTTGAGGTTGAGTGATACTTTAAGTGTGTGAGTTTATTTGGCACTCCATAAACCATATTTTTTTGCTTGTTTGATATGCATTTGATGTTGTGTTTGTGCTTATTTGAGTATTAAATGGATGGATTTATTAAATATGTATTTGTATAAGTTTGGTGAATTATAGTGAATTCGAAGCTTTTTGGGAAAAACTTGCAGACTAAGTGGAGCAATGATTTAAAGAGAAGAAAAGTAATGAAGAGTCATGATACTTTCCATGTTATGACTTTGTTAAAGCTTCCCCAATCTTATTGAGTAGTTATGCCATTATTTTTTGGTCGTAACTCTGCAAAATTAATAGTGGATAATTTTATAACCAAATTTCCACAATCTTTTCACTATGTAATACTATTTTCGTGAAAATGATATTTTCTTTAAGTTGCAATTTCAATACCTAAAAAATACCATATAGCCACAGCCTTATTTTCATGTCGTGACAACTAAGTAATCTACTAGTACAAGAAGCCATGATATTTTTTAGTACCATGACTAAATCAATATAGAACAGGAAATATGAAGTAAAATAATTGTGACAATATTTTCTTCCTCAAATTTGAGCTCTATAGTGTATTTACTTAGTTGTGACATTTTTGTCATCATAACTTTTTGTACTTTAGAAAGAAAATACCAAAGCCATGACCATTTTAAGTGCAATGACTTTTCATTATAGAGAGATATTATCTTAGTCAAGACATTTTAGTTTCCATGACCTTGTTCTTCACAAAAGAGTTACTAAGCAATAACATTCCTTACTGCCTTAACTTTTTAACTCCAAAAATATTTAGAAAAACAATAAAATCATGACCTTGAGCTAGCACTATGACTTTTAGCTTAAAGCATCACATGGAACTCAAAAGTATAGGAGCAACACTTAGAAAAAAAAAGTGAGAGGTTGAATAAAAATAAGCCATGAACATGCAAACCCTAGGAAGCATAAATCCTAACCCCTAATTATGGACAAATATAAAGTGAACATGAGTAATAATTATTTGCGATTATGTTTTGAGACTTAGATCCTTATTAAAATTATTATTGGGAATACCCAATCCTACGAGATGCCATTCCAAACATCTTGCATAAATTTTTCTATAATGTTAGGTTAAAATTGAGATCTAAGGTTGGTTCCATTGTTCTTATCTTTGTTGATTATTTGATTTTATAAATTTTATCTTAGTACTAACATTATTATTTAGATGCTGATTAATTTTAATAATATTTAAGATATTGATTGTCATAAGTTTGTATATATCAGTCATGGAGGATGGTGACATATATGTCATAGGACACACTCAAGTGGTGAGATAAGAAGGAAATGCCAACCCTTCTCATTTTAATGCATGAAATAAATTTATATCTGACAACCCAAGATTAAGATATTTTTAATTGTGTAAGTAAGATACAAAATCAAAATTTCAAATGTATTTAAGAAAAATCCATTGTGTATATTCTAGAAGAACTGACATTCGAGTAATATTGAACTTAAGTAGAATATCAAACCTAGGCATTTAACAATAGTATAAAAGTCATATTTAAACTACAGTGAATCGTAATAGTTATGTCATGGGATACACATAAGTAGAGGTATCTCGTATGGTATTGATAGCCACATGAGTCATTTTCTCTTATATGATTTTCTTAAGTAAGGTTCATGAGTATATATATATATATATATATATATTAATTTACATGAGTATGATGCTTACAAAGTTGAAGTGAAAATATATTTATTACCATATTATTTTTTTGTCTTTAAGATATTAATGGTCAAAGAATAGGAATGCTACTCAGAGTAGTCATCAAAATAGTTGATAATTGCCTAAAAGGAGTAAACATATGAATGACCTATGAATAGAATGATATGTAGTTTTGGTGGTGAAATACTAAAAGCACAACTATGTGTAAATTAACCTTGGTAGTGACAATCCAAAGATTATAATCACCTATGCCATGAGAGCAATTGGATATTTACACACTAATCTACAAATCATCAGATAGACAAACATAAGATTGCTAAAATATTAAAAAAATTTCATCATACATAAGGAAAATTGAGTTAATCCTAGAGTCAATGTATATATCCAAAAACCCAAGTTTATATACCTGACTCAAGAAGTTGCTGGTTTATTTTACTATCTATACAATCCATGTGGGATTGATATGAACTTATGTTCATTTTACTACCTAATACGACCTATGTACTAATGAAACTTAGTTAGAGGAAAGATAATTTCCAAGAAGATTTTAGGATAGTGTCAAAAACAATATGTTTTGGATGTGTTACAAAGTTACATCAATTGGCTATTTCATTTTCTCTTTCATTTTTATCTCTTATTTCTATATCAAATTCTTGGAGTAATCGGACCCGTCTTATTAACCTTAGTTTCTTTTTTGTTCAAAACTAATTATCAAACAACTAAGTGATCTATGTAAACATCCTCCCTTGAACCAAGTATATATGATCTAAATTTGTCACAAGTGAATATGATAGCTAACATCACCTTCTTAGTTATTGTATAATTTATTATGCTTCAATCATGACTTGACTTGTGTATGAAATGGCCTTGAAAACTTTGTATCACTTTTATTCCTATATAGCTACAACCACATATGTACTTGCATATTACATAACAACAAATGAATTTTTCCATTGTAGTACTGTTAAGATTGAGCTCATTATGAACATTCTTTTCAGCTCTTCAAAATAGTCTAAACACTCATTATTAAAGTCAAAGACTACTTCTTTTTCCAATAACTTGCATGATTATTTTGCTATTTTTGAGAAGTCATGGTTGAATCTTATATAGAATTCCATGTGTTCAAAAAAACTATGCACACCCTTTATAGATTTGGGAAGAGGCATAGTTTTTATTATTGTCACTTTTTTTTTCCAACTTCAATCCTCTCAAAAATACTAAATATCTCAATATAATTCCTTCTTATACAATGAATTAACATATCTCCTAACTAAAAACCAAATTGTTTTCTTTACATCTTTACAATATCATTTCCAATTTGTGTAAATATATATAAAAGAATCTTATAAATAAAAAAAACATTTATTAATACATCCATAATTTCTTCATGTAGATCATCGAAGATAGTAGTCAAACACCTTTAAAAAGTATTTAGAGCACTACATCGACCAAATGACATTCTTCAAAATACAGAAGTCTCATATGTACAAATAAACTTAGTTTTTTTTTCTAATCTTTTTGAGTGTTTTATATCCAGTTGTACCCTAAATATCTATCCATAAAAGAATAATGAGTGCCCATAAATTCTATCTAAAATTTGGTTTTTCAACAAAAGTTGGTAACAATATTTTCTCATTTCTTTGTTTACCTCATGATAATCCACGTAGAGCCACTATCCAGTGGTTGTGCATTTATAAATTTTCTTCTCACAAGAAGTTTTCACCACTATCAATTCTCCTTTTTTTATGACTATATGAATTGGACAAACCCACAAACTATCTGATTTAGTATAGGTAATCCATGCTTTAACCATTTCATAATTTCTTCATTCACCACTTCTTTCATTATTGGGTTTAGTCTACTCTAATGTTCCACTATCACCCTTTCACCATCTTTTATGAGGGTCTTGTGCATACATATTGAGGGACTAATTCCCTTGATATCTTCGATCAACCATGCAGTTCTTTCTCTATACAATTTTATTTTTCTAACTATTACCTCATTGATTTCCTATCCAAAATGACTTTGACTACAATAGAAAAAGCATACTTTAATATGTTATGCTCGATGCTAGAAGAGTTAGTAGATCTCATGTCATCTTAGATATCATGGGATAGGTGGACTCATATAATTTCTACCATTATAAAATATTAAAGTTATTATTATCCTCATGTGATATGATTTAGTAGAAATTAGTATCTAAGTACTAAGATAGCTCACTCCTATTCGATAGTTCACCCCAACATTTCTCTTCACTAACTGAATAGAGAAGTCATCATCTCTAAATATGGTGTCGATGTCCATACTCAGAGCATAGCTACAACTACTACCTTATCTAGTGTCATAGTATGTAAATAACTATGTAAACTTTTTGTGAATGAACCCTTCAGGTTGGTGTTCCTAATACATGTACATGGATATGTATGTCAAAATAATCCTAGGATCCATGAAGGCATCCATATAATAAAGAGATTAAATGGTAGATCAGTACTTTAAGTACTTGGTTTTCTTCTCAACAGCAATGTCAAAAAATGTAGGATCATCTAAAAATCTTAAACATGACACTAATATTGTATATTTACCTGAGTACAATGCAAGTGGTGGTAATGTAAATAGATAAACACATAGTAATCATATCATAAAAAATATTTAGGAATTTCATTAATAAAATTCTTGTATCCTAGTCTTTGCCATCATTAATATATTCATCAATTTTAATATTGATGTCTAAATATTACGTGTTCGTATCCAACACATGACCTTAACATCAAAAAAGCATAATTCTAACATTGTCTCACATCCATTTGGAATTTCTTCTTTAGACCGAGAGACAATTAGAGACTACCAAACTCATATTATTTACGAGGCATCTAAAGATAATTTAGTGAGTTACATATTTTTTTATAGTAGGGAAAATAACATTCATCCTCATTTGTACTATCACATTAATGATGTGACACATGTATCTAACATGAAAAATCTCTTCTAATGGTCTATCTATACTGATCCTAACAAAAATAAAATGTTCATCATTTTTAGACTATCACTACCAAGGATGATCCAATCATAATTATTTCTTCATTATTTTAATGTTGAAGTAAGGCATCATTCTATGCAAGGGTCATAATCACATCTATACCTTTTAGGCAGTACATAAATTTTCCTTCATGATTGCTTCGAATATACACTTATATTTTTCAACCTTTAATTATTTTAAAGACACAAAATAATGTCGTACTAAATATGTTAGCACTTTCGACTTCATAAATATCAAACTTGCAATACTTAACATACATGTATATGAATCTCAGATATTTTAAGTAATACACATAGAAAACACTTGCAAACCATACTAGTCTCTACCACTTGTATGTGTCTAGTGACATACTTGTCACTATATGTCATAGCCGACACATAACTCTTACACTATAATGAATTACTAGGTTAGATATTCTATTTAATCCTCACATTATTCGAATGTTAATTCTTCTAGAAAGTACACAATGCATTAGTTTTAAATGTGTTCGTGTTTTTCGGTTAATTAGCACTATATTCATAATGATTAAACTTACTTACCTTTGAGTATTCACCCATTGCTTTATCTCATATGATAAAAAGAGTTGGATTATTACTTCGTTCTTACATTCATAAACTAATTTATTCATTAAATTCTAAGTTATGGTTGTAATTTTCATTCATATCCAACAATATCTAAATACAAACATAAACTCAAATTTATTAATTCATCATAACACACATACATTCATGAATTCTATATCTCAATTTAGCTAGATATTAGGTATGAAATCATTTGATATGTGTTAAAAATGTATCTCATGGATTTGAGGGTTCCAAATGAATGCCCAAGTGAAAATCTAAGTATAACATTCTAATTCCAATCAAAGATTACCTACATTCACCTTGGATTTACTATAAATAGAAGTTAGAATTGTGTTGCTTAGGGTTCTTGGCATGTGTGGTTTATATTTCTCTCATTTTTTTTTTCTTCAATTCTTCTTAGTAACACTTTTATACTTTGGGGATCTATGTGATATTTTAAGTTGGAAGTCATGACATAGACTTGATGTCATAACTTTATCATCTATTCCAATCTTTTCTAGAGCACTAATATTGTGATAATAAGAATGATCATGATGGATGCCTAACATAAAGTCATAGTACTAGAATTGGTCATAACTTTGATCTTTGTTTTCTGAGTAAAGTATCATAATATTATGATTTTCATGATTGAGATAATTTCTTTTTATAATACAAAATAATTATATTATAGTTGATTGTGACATTGATCATGGCTTTATGAGTAAAATGTCATAGTATTGAGATTACCATGATATTGATAGTCAATCTCTATACTACAAAGTATTAGTACTGAAATTATTCTTGGCTTTGGAGTTTTCTCTTTGGAGCATAAAGTTGTGATACTAGAAAAGCAATGATTAAAGCAAGTACTCTCTAGAATAAAAAGTCATGACAATAAATATAATAATGATTCAAAATATTTGGTGTGTTAGCTTTTTATCAAATAAGTTGACTCTGGTAATTATCATGATTATTTATATAATGAGATACTTGGCCATCACAATGAGAAAATATTATAATGGTCATTAAGAATTTTAGAGATAGTTTGACCATGACTCTAAGAAAATATCATAATCAAGATGATTATGTTACATAGTAAAATTAGTAAGTCAACTCATTAGTAGAGTTGTCACATACAAAAAATGTCAAGACTATTTTTTATAGTGGTACGGTCAAGAATTAATACTACAACTCAAAAAATATTGTACAAGGTGTACCTAAATCATGAAAAATGAATTGTCATGACTCTCCATCATTTCTTTCCCCTCCAAGTCTCTACTCCATCAAGTCTACCAATTCTACCCAAAATCTTAATGATTTTACTAATATTTGTAAAATTCTCTCCAAACAAGAATTTAGTGAAATCTTTCCAATAAATATTTGAATAAGTGTAAACATACAAAGATTCACTTGCCTATTGATCCAAAAATTTTGGTATGTGGTGTACGAACAAATTTCCACACTGAAAGTATTGTTTATCCTCAATAAATAAATCACATTCCATAAAAGAATATCATAGAATAAACATCACAACAAGAAATACATTAAATAATCATAAAGGATAACAAATATATACATATCAAAATGGTCAAATGAAGGGTGATATGATTGACTACTAGAAACTATAAAGTAAAATAGGAATTTCACTCTATAGGGCTCAAATGGGGGTATGGATGTTGAAGGTTTCCCTTTATCTATTTTCTTTGCTATCTATTCCAACATTTGGCATAGTGCATCTTGTCATCTTCCAAAAGAGTTTATTGAATCTTCAAACAAACTAAGAGCAGAGTACATTCACTACAAGTTATTACTAAAATTTCTCACATATTTGATCCATTGCTTCTCCATAATGCATTTTTTATTCCATTTTAAATCTCAACCAATGATAATTTTTTTTCACTCACTAGCAATTGACTCATAGAGTTTCCCAAATGAATTGGCACTTCCATCACTCCCAATCTTCATTCATTTCATTGCCTCCTCAATATTGTCATGATGTGATCTTCAATTTTATTATAGCTTGACACAAATAGAAACTCCTTTTGAAGATGCATCTCTCATAAAACATATCTTTTCTCCACCTTAGCTTTATTTTCCTCTTCTATTCTTTCCATGCTTCTTTCCCATCTAATTTCATCTTTTCCAACAAATGCATGATTTACCTAAATTCTCCCTTTTTCTTTGCCATATATTATTTGACTTGATCAATCCACTCTTCACCATGCCTTCTCTACTTCTTTTTATCTCTTCTATGTGAACATCTAGGAAGGGTGGACCATATTGGGCAAATTCAGTCAACTCTTCAAATTCAAAAATCTACTTTTTTTCTTGCTTCCTTCAAGCCCTCTTTTAAAACCCAACAATATTAGTGGGGAAATCTATGGACACTTTTTTTATTTATCTTCATATTCTGGGACTCCCTTGGATTGACACAACATCATTATCAAAAAAATGATGAATTAGTTGTTTGAATAATATACCCTCCAAAACATCAAGAATAGATCCCTCTATGATTATTCCCACATTGATCTTGAATCTTTTCATTAGGGTGAAAAACAATATCATCAAATCTTGGTTGATGGTGGAGACATGGAGAGTTGACTCAAAATAGTCCATAAGAAATACAATCAAACTATACTCTCCTATTTGAGTTCTCCCCACTCTAAGTGTGCATAAGTAATTTTTGATAAAACTATCTATTCTCCTTTCCACCCATCAATATTGTAGTTTTTATGTTATAGTTTGTTTATATCTTTATGAATTTTAAGGCTATATCATATATTACTCTTTCAAATCAAAATATCTTGTTGACATATTGAAGGACACCCAAACTACATTTACATAGTAATTTCTATCATCTATGTCTTCCAAATTGGAAAAACATTCCATGATAATCATAGTGTTTACACTTTCAGCATGCATGCAAGATTTTTTTCACTTTCTCTTCTCAATAAATTCTTAGAAGGGTGAAATAAATTTTTAAACACACTTTCCTATCAATCTTTTCTTACCTAAAATTGAAATCATTTATTTTTCCCTTTTCGATAAGGAAAGTTGTCTCAGGCACCATGAAGTTGGGAGAATCCTCAGTGGTAGATTGCCTATTTTGCTTGCCTTTTACTTTGCAACTCAACTCAGTCTCACCTCTTCTCACTTTTATCTTTGAAATCAAGGGTTCATCCTCTATGGTAGTTTGTCTTTGATCGTTAGAATTCCAAATAATTTCTTTGGGGTAAAGAAGAAGAATAATCATAAATGTCATGAAAAAATTAGATTTAAGGACTTTAAAGGGAACTAGGTTTTAGTCTCGGCCTTAATAATGTCACAACTTTTTGCATGATAGTGACTACTCATTTAAAAAGAAAGTCATTGCTAGGTTTAAGTGTCACAACTTCATTTTTATTAGAAGAAAGATATGGTTGAATTTGAGGGTCGTGACTTCATTTAAGTGTCTATTGTATACAAGTATTGATGGTATGTTTATACATTGACAATAACATACACACACACACACACATATGTATGTATGTGTGATTGTGTGTGTGTATTTGTGTGTGTGTGTGTTTATTACATCATACATGCAAAATGTAAAACTACGAGTTGCTTCCCAAGCAGCACCATGTTTAATGTCCATAGCTATACTTATGCCCTGAGGTAAATTTCCTCATTATTGATCTCTGATATCCTTGCTAATTCTTTAGTATAATTTTATCTCTTTTTTCCATGTACTCTTTGTGTTGATTATTGATATTACATAGAAGATGTACAAAATTCCTTTCCTTCATTGAGAATCTATATTAAAAAAATTTGTGCCTCCTTCAATTTATTTCATTGCTTCATTCCTAGTATGTCTAATGATGATGGTCATGACTTTTTTCAGGTGTTGTGAAATTTTACTAACTACTTTTGATGATTATTTTAAATATATACTTTTATTCTCTAACATCTAATTATCTTATAGATATAAAACAATATGGTGCTAATTACATTTGTACTATCAACTTCATAAGCATCATACGTGTAAAAATTAACATACACCTTCTTATTCATATCACATATAAAAAGCATACAAAAGGATAGGACTTGCAAGAATAAAATAACCATATTATTCTTTCCCACTTGTGTTTATCTCTTGATATACCTATCACTACCTATCACGACCAACACATAACTCGCATATTATGATAAAAGTCCTAGGTTAGATGTTCCACTTGATATCCATATTACTTGAATGATAGTTCTTATATAAAGTACATAATGGTTTGGTCTTTAGATATTTTTACTTTTAACTTTATAAGTGTCATACTCATAATAATTAAACGTAATGAATCTTCAAATCTTCACATAATAAATTATAAAAGCTATCATTTCATTCTTACCATACTATTTAAGTGTGTCACATGATTTATCAATCACCGTTCAGCATGGTCAACATACATAAACCTATCCATCAACATGGTCAACATGCATATACACTAAGTTTTGGTTCTAATTTATATCCATATCCATCAACGTCCAAACATAAACATAAATATAAACTCATAAATTAATTAATTCATCAAAACACAACTGTATTCACTAACCCTAGATATCAATGTTGTCAAACTTCAAAAAGGAAATCATGCGAGATGTATCTAGAGGTGTCTCGTGGATTCAAGGGTTCCCAACGAAAGCATAAATGAAAGTTTAAGCAAAACTTCCCTTCAAGTCTTTGTTCTACCAAGTCTATCAATTCTGCTCAAAATTACAATGATTTCACTAATATTTGTCAAATTCTCTCCAAAAAAGAAATTTGTAAAATCTATCCAAAAAATACTAGAATAAGTAACAAAGATACACTTTCCAAATAACCCAAAAAAGTTAGTATGTAAAGTGCCAAATAGGCACGACAAAAAAGTTTCATGTCATAATACTAAATTAAGTCAAGATATTATATTTCTATGTCATCACACTAAACTCAGTTGTGATATCAAGTTTCCATATCATGACATTAAAACTTAATTGCAACATTTTGTTTTCATATGGTGGTTCTAAACTAAATTGCATCATCATGTTTTTATGTTGTGGCACTAAAATCAGTCATGATATTGTGTTTCAATGTTGGTACATCCATAGGTCATGACATGAATCTATGCCTATTTCCACTATTAGGCTAGGCAATCACTTACTTAGCAGAGAGTGAAACCCCACCTGACCTCCCTGTCACTATGGTGATCACTCAAGACAACTACTTAAGTATGAGTCAACCCCAACATTCTCTCACTTAGTGAATACTTTTTCATTCCTTTCTTAGTTATGCATCATTGAAACCTCTCAAAGATCACTACTTTTGTCATATTAACAACATGGTTCTTTTTCATATTGACTTTCTCCAAAAGAATTAGCCTATTATAGACTTTCTCTCTAATAAAGTAGCATTGGATATCGATGTGCTTTGTTCAAACATGTAATTTCAAATTTCTTTCGAAGTGAAAAGCACTATGACTATCATATCTGAGCCATAGTACCTTCTGCTTGAAGCCACACTCTACCCATAGTCTTCTAATCTAGACTACATTTTTACTTGTGTAAGTAAGCTTCATATACTCTGTCTTAGTGAATGAGAGTGAAATGACAACCTACCTTTACTCATCTCGCTCACAAACCCACCACATAGGTTGAACAAGTTTTCACTCATGGATATTCTATTATTCATATCTCCACCCAATCATAATCAACAATTCCATTGAAATAAAAGTTCTCTCCATTATTGTTAATACTAAACTACAACACAAACTCAATAATACTCTGGAGATACATGCACACCCTTTTAATAGCATTTGAATGCTCCTTTCTTGGGTTGAACATGTACCTAGTTTGTACTCTGATAGCATGTAAAATATCATGCCTCATACATACCATAAAACACATCAGATTGCCTACTATGCTAGCATATGGAATGAGAGACATCACTTTTTCCTCTTGTATAATAGGGAATTTCTTTACTAATAGATTCATCCCAATTTCAATAAGGGTATTCATTGGCTTGCAATCAAATATAATGAATCTCTAAAGTATTCCCTCAATATACTTATACTACCCAAGAAATAACATCCTCTTTTGTCAATCTCTATATGAATCTAAATGTAATATAACTTTTGTAGCCCCACGATCTATCATGTCAAAATTCTGCACTAGTAACCCTTTTTTTATACTTATCATCTTTTGATAAGTATACCAAGATCTAACCTTGTAGCCCCAAGATCTATCATGTCAAAAGATCTATCATTTTTTTAACCAAGATCTATCTTGTAGCCCAACACGATCTATCATCTTTTCAACCAAGATCTATCTTGTAGCCCCAAGATCTATCATCCTTTAAACCAAGATCTTTTTTGTAGCACCGAGATCTATCAAATTTTGTTATTTTCAATGAAAAGCATATTATCAATGTACAAGGTTAGAATAATATAGTTATTACCTAATCATTTTTTGAATGCACAATGATCAGTATCACACCTATGAAATCCTAATTGAATGACATATTAATCAATCTTTTGATACCACATCCTTAAAATTTATTTTGACCCATATAATGATTTTTCTAGCTTACACATCAAATCTTGCATGCCTTTCACTTCATAACCATAATATTATTTCATGTAAGTATCCTCTTCTAGGTATCCATGAAAAAAAATATTGCCTTCACATCCAACAGTTCAACCACTAGAATGAACATAACTACAACATCCAACACTTTCCGAATGGATGTCATCTTTATACTATTAAGAAGATTTCATCATAGTGAATGTTTTCAACTTGAGAGTACCCTTTAACAGATTATCTTGCTTTATACTTCTCTATCTCCTCATTAGCCTTTATATTCTCTATGATACTCATGACCTTGTTCATTGATCTATGACATAAGTTTTCATGCCATAAAATATGTTATCATCATTAAAGTGATCTTGCAAATGGAAGCATATTATCACGACTAATTTGATGTCATAGCAAAGAATATATTATTTTGACTCCATATGTTATTGAGACACTACACAATAGTCTTTAGTAATTACATGACACTAAATATATTGTCATGACATCATTTACTTATATTCAAGCTTTATATTTTAGATTAATACATAGGCACAATAACACAACACACAACCTAAAGAAAGATAGAGAGAAACACAGACAAGAATCAACAATCATGAAAGTATGAGAACTCAAGATGGTACTATAATATAATATATGCAATACGAATAGAACATATATTAATTTTAAGTATAATTTACTATATGTGTTCTCTCTTCTCTTGCTCCCCCTCATCTATGTGAAACTTTTTATGTGTGGTTGTTCTATATGTTCTCTCTCTTATAGCTCATACTTAATTCCAATGTCATCAAACATATCATGCATTTAACCTAAGTATTTATATTCATATTATATGGTCTAGGTTGAAGAACACCTGTCAACCCAACAACAAGATCTTGCAACAATTTATTTTCTATTCACATTGGTATCAGACTCTAAAACGTAGTTTCAATTCTGCTTGAATTCAAATCACTTGTTAGCACTACTAATTCGTGATATTAGTTTCATAAATTATACTTGGTATCAATGCTTACATTTAGAATTAGGGTTGAACCTAACATTTAGAATTAGGGTTGTTTTACCACTCACTCTAACATTTGATGTCATGTGAGATTATCTTGAAGCTTTCTCTACTAGATCTATTAGAAAAGACCCTATAAACAGTAGGGCTAATGAGATTAAAATAGAAAAATTTTCATGCAATAGTTTCAAACTAAAGAAGCTAAAAACAGAAGACTTATTGGTAAGTAGAGATATGTGGTATGTGATTGAGAATCCAATTCCATCAGTGGTAAATAAGAATTTAAGTCAACTACCATTGATGAATAGGAGAAGCTAGACTAAAGAGCAAAAAGCAAAATTTAGCTATGCATAGATGACTATGTGCTTGTGAATGTCATTTGAGAAGAAATGGCAAATTGATTGTGGTTCACTTTATAGAATCTCTATCAAAGCAAGTCATTAGTCAACTGATTATTCTTTAGGAAAAAGTTGTTCAATCTACATATGAATGATGAGTAACTTTTACTAGTCACCAACATGTGGTCAACTCAAAGCTGTTCAATCTTTTATTAGTCAACTAAAATGATTAGCTAGCTTGCATCTATAAGATATGAAATGAGTGATGATGATCATGTGATGATGATTCTTTTTTCATTGTTAGATTCTTGGGACAATCTAATTCTCATCATCGGAAATGGTTCAATGAAGCTAATATACTATAGTGTGATTGTTGCTCTTTTCTCCGAGGATAGGTGGAGGAAGAAATTGAGAGTATCCTTGAGTGAAGTATTGATTGTGCTAGTTATAACTAATAATAATAGTCTCCTCGTTCATCAAAAAAACTATGGTTTAGAAGAAGGTAAAAGATAATGGAAAAGTCCAAAGTCGAGCATTAGAAATGCAACAAACTAAGCACTTTAGAAATGATAGAAGTTGGTCAATGAAGAAGGTGTAGTATGGGGGAGACATTCACTTTACATTGTATGTGTTGCTCACTCTTATGATGAGACCTGTTTCATTGATTATGGTGCCACATATCACATGGCTCCACATTTAGAATGGTTTTATGAGTATGAAAACCATGATGGTGGAAGGATGTAAATGGAAAATGACTCTACTTTTAATATTGTAGGTCATGAAAAATTGAAGATAAAAAACATGATGGGACTCTAAAGAAGCTCCCAGGTGTCATGCATGTTTCATGCCTTAGTAGAAGCCTCATCTCAGTTGGGCCAATAATTGCTAATATGCTTGATTTTTACTTATGATAAAGAAGTCATGTGGGGTGGCTTGAGGAGTAAGGGTCATTGCTCAAAGAACAATGACTAGATCACTATAAAATATGATGACTACTACCATCTCGAGTTTTGATAGTGTCTCCTTCATTGTAGAAAAGGAGGACACTATTGAGATAAAAAAAATTGACAACAAGCATGTGCACTCTATTTTATAAATGGAGTACAACATGTGAGAAAAAATTTATAGTGAAAGATTCGACAGCATCGGCAACTTTTTCATATTGGTGAGAAAAGTCTCAAAACTATAACCATAAACACTTTTCTGGGAAAAAAATAAAAAAAAATAAAAACACTATGCTAGAACAAGTTTTTGGATATAGTCTCGAGACTATATCCACAAAACAACATGAAGGTTATCATAACTCACCTCAATGTCATCACATGAAACTTGGATGTTTTAACTTTTCTCAAAGGGGTTATATGAAGAAAGATTGTTATAACTCAACCCAACATTGCAACATGAAACCTAGTAGCTACACTATCCTCAAAGGCATAACATAAAGAAAAAATGTCACAACATGGATTTATGACATTATGACTCAAATAATTTTGTAACATCAAATGATTGAAGTCATGACATGGAATCCTGAAGATAGAATGAATAATGTCGATTCATAGTCATGCATGATGAATTTGAGGAGGAAGTAGTAAAATCTACACATGCACTAAGGTGGTCGACAAGGGACAAAAACCCATCATTAAGGTATAGAGATAATACATACCATGCCCTTATTATTACATGAGATGATTTGAACACTATGGAGGAGGACATAACCTCTGGAGAATCAAAGACATGGAGCAAGCCATGGAGGAAAAGATAGAATCTCTTGATGATAATAGCACTTGGAAACTTGTGTAGTTACCTAATGGCCAAAGACTAATAGGATGCAAATTGGTATTCAAGTAGAAGTTTAATACTAGTGATAATCATGAGAAGTATAAGGAATGGTTGGCAGCCATGGGTTATCCTCAAGATTAATACTATGATGAAGCCTTCTTCCTGGTGGCCAAGATGACAACAAATCAGGTGGTTCTATTTGTAGGAGTTCAATATGATTTAGAGGTGGAGTAGCTGGATGTAGAGATAGCTTTATTCATGGTGACTTAAGGGTTATCCTCATGTGAAGATATTTAGGTTCTAGGGCTTGAAGCCTTCCATACATTCCATATAGCCAATGAACTTTTACTTCTGTAATTTGAAATGCAATTATTCTTTTCCTTTGGCACATAGACATATGTAGCACACTCAAAAACCAAAGGCAAGTTACACTCAACTTCTTTCGATACAACACCTCAAATAGTGTGTAATCTATCACTATTGATATAAAACTACAGTTCTTTAGGTAGCAAATTGTGACAACTAATTCATCCCAAATCTTCACCTCTAAACCTATCCAACTCCCCATGCACCTTGCCTTCTCCATCAATATTTTGATCAAATTTTTAGTCACTCTATTCTATTGTGATGTCAACATGATGATGTTCCACCTTGCAATACTCTGCTCAATACAAGACTAATCAAATGAAAAATACTCTATATCATTATTCTTGCGTATAACATTTATTTTCTACTTGAATTAGCTCTCTACTAGAATTTTAACTCCTTGAACATTTCCAGCACTTCATATTTTTTCTAAATGAAATAGACTCATGCATACCCAGAGAAAGCATCAACAAATTACACATGATATATTTATCTCCCAGGTGATACCTTTGATAATTTTCTAAAGAAGTCAATGTGAATTAGATTCAACAATGTCATTGATATGGTAGCTTTATATTTAAATTTTAAATTTTTTATTTTCCAAACAAACATTCTTCAAAAAAACCAAACCCATCTAAACAATTTGATAGACTTTCCACCATTTTATTCTAGGATATAGTCAATAAACTATTCTCACTTATGTGCCTTAGTCTTTGATGCCACAACATGGTTTTATGTCCCAACTAGAGGCTATTATTTTCCATGAAATACTTATTCTCCAAGGTTTCCTTGTTCTTAGAAATGAAAGAGCCATTGATTGGAGACTTGATGGTACTTCCCAGTAACTTATACAAGGTTCCATACCTTATTCCATGAGGAATAAGGTATGGACTCTTGGTATATGCTATTACACTAACTAATATCAATTTCTTACTGAGATCTAGAATGTATACCACCTCTAGAATCAACTTCATTATCCCATCATGTATCTTTATCTTTACCTTCTCATGGCTAACTAATTACAATGTTTAGTCAGTCCTCTTTATTATAGTTCATCCATCATAATTCTCATGCTCATAGAACCATTTTAGATGGGGAGTCAGGTAATAGGAGACTCCCATATTGATGAGCCATATGTCTTTATTAGTATGGGTAACACATGATGTTGATATGTGTAATTTTTCAATGGATTCCTCTTTATTCCATGAGTCATTCTTGATTTTATAGTATTTTTTGAATTACCTAGTCTTGTTGTATTTCTAGCACTTGATCTTCAATTTTATCAACAAACTTTGACATTCCTCTTGACTTTAATTTGTTTAAAACTACTTTGAACATTTTTCTTCAATTTTTCCTCTCACAAAAAAAACTTTTTCAAAAAATCCATATTCAGACTTTTCGATCAACCTTTTCCCATTCAATAAATTTAGTATATCTCATTGTCATTTTCTGATCATTGACATTTAGATTTGGATCTTTGATTATAGTTTAGTAAATACTTATTCTAAATGTCAATATAACATTGCCATTTAGTTTTGAATCTTTGATTATAGTATCCTTATTCTAAATGTCAATTTAACATTGACATTTAGACATGGCTAACTAGTTTCAGGGTCAACCAACAAATCTTCCATTTTCAATTTCTAGAGATTAAATCTCTTTCCAAAAAATATCTCAATTTTGATCCTTGATGACCCTAAACTTGTCATTTCCAAATTTGAAAATCTCAATTCTACTCAACCTTTTATAATACATATGTTTGGAAATTGTGCTTCCACGGTAGTGATATTAAGATACAGAAACAATAGAAATAATAAAAAACAAGCAATATATATATCCTATCCAGCAACCAACCACGGCAGAATCAAAAAACGAGAAATAAACACTGAAAATAACGTGATTCGCTAGTCGCTCAGTATGACTAGCTACATCTACCACAAAATACTTATGCATTACAGATTAAACCAACCAAAATAGTCTTACAGTATGTAGCACATAACAGTTGTGATAATCGCGCAGAGAGAAGAGAGAGAGACGATGAACAGTTTTCCTGGTCCAAAAAAAATAGTCACCCAAAATTAAAATTACAAACATTTTATAATAAAAAAAATCTATTGGTTCATTTAACCGAAGCGGGTTGGATCATGAAACTGGTCAGAATAACCTCCGTTATTGTGATACTGCTATATCCCCGGCCTCTTAATATTTTCTTTCCTGCACTTACATGAAACTATTAAAACAGAAACATAAATATTTGGTTATACAAACAGATTATCAAAAAATAAATTACATATACAGCAACATAATATTATGATTAATTATAATTTTGTAGTTGATTCTAGGGTTTTATTCATTCTTTTGAGATAGTGAGGGGTGAAAAGAAAATAAAGCAATCAGGACATGCTTTATTTTGTGTTTCTATGCATCATCTTTAAATTTATACATCATTGTCTTGTATATTATTTTTTATTTTACAGAAAAAAAATATACAAGAAATGACATAAAGTTTCTATATCTTGACACTAAATTGACTCATAATATCATGTTTTTATGATGTGATATTAAACTCAATAATTAACATAATGTTTCCATGTCACGGTACTAAACTCACTCATGTCATCATATTTCAATGTCATTACATCCACATGTCATGACATGAATCTATTCTTGTTTCTTTAGTGGGCTGGGCAACTACTAAGTCAATGGAGAGTGAATCCCTATACTACAACCATATCACTATAGTGGTCACTTGAGAAAGGTATTGAAGTATGAGTCCACCTCAAGATTCTCCTATTTGATGAATACATTCTTATTCATGTCTTGTTCTTCTTACTCTTGATTTTCTCCAATTGAATTAGCTTATGATCAATTTTTTCTCTAATGAAGTAGTAATGGATGTCAACATGATTTTGACCATGCTTGAAATGTTAGATTTCTTGCTAAGTGATTTGCATTCTGACTGTCACATCTAAGTCTTAGTTCCTTTTGCTCATTGCTAAGCTCCTCACACAGTTTTATAATCTAGATCACTTCCTTACTAGCATGAGTAAGCATCAAGTACTATACCTCGATGGATGAGAGAGAAATGACAATCTACCTCTTTCTCATCTAATTCATAGACCCATGATACATGTTGAACATTTTCAAGCTCATTAATCTATTAATATCCACATCTTCATCGCTATCAGCATCAATAGTTATACTAACATCAACATTTTCCATATTATTATTACCACCAAACTACAACACAGTCAGTAGTACCATAAAGATACCTTAAAACTCTTTTAGTGGTATTCCAATGCTCCCTCCCTATGTTGGACATGTACATGCTCAATACTACCACATGTAAAATTTCATGCCTCATACAAATCATAACATACATCATATTGCCAACTATGTGAGTATATGGAATGAGAGTCATCACCTCTTATTCCTCCTATGTATTAGGGCACAACTCTCCTAAAAATTCCATCCTAATCACTATATACGTACATACTAGTTTGGAATCAGATATATTAAACATTAAAAGTATTCTCTCAATGTACTTCTATTGCCCAAGAAAAAACATCCACTTTTGTTTATCTTTATATATTTTCATACCAAAAATAACACTTATTACCTATTATGACTTTGTTATAATATCAAAACTTATTCTTTTTAGTATAATACAAAATGTTTTTTCAATGATTGTAGATGTCTAATATAAATTTGTCAGTATAAGAGTCATATAAGTAATAAAATGATTATAAGTCTAGATACTAACCCCACATGAATTCTGAGTAGTTTGACCAATCAATAGTAACTTAACTACTACTCAAGCTGAGAACTAAACTTGGGTCTCAAATAAATACAGACTCTATTGGGTTAGTTACTTTTTTATGTATCATAAGTTTTTCTTTGATATTATGGCAATTTCATGCATGATTGTTAGTCGAAGAGTAGAATGATATGAATTTACCCTTTGCCCCTTGCCATACAAGGTGGTTAGTACCAAAACTATTATTAATTAACATGTTCCAAAAACCTCATCCAGTGAGGGTCTCCCATCCAATATAGCTATAGAAGTAGTGTCAAGCTATTTACATGTGGTATAATGATATCATCACATAGAAATATAATAAATCAATAATAAATCCTTATTTATCCAAATATTAGAAAGAATTTACGTTAGATGTTTCATGGTGCATCTCATCAATTTGAGGATTCCTAGTGATAACAAACATGAGGATTTGGGTATCAAATCATATTCTCAATTAATCCTTGCTTGCGTTTGTCTTGAATTTGACCTTAAGTAAATGCTAGAAGTTGTGTGTCACTTAGGGTTTTGCATTTTTTTTTGGCTTGAAATCCAAATCGTCCATTTTTTTTGGAAAAATTTTTAAGTACCCCTTTTATACACTAGGGTTCCATTGAGTTTCTTAGTTGTTTTCAAGTCGAAAGTCATAACTTTTGGTTAAAGTCACACCTCTACCATCTTTTTGAATCTCCTCTAGAGTGGAAAACTTATAGTGGTAAAGGAATGTCATGACTAAGATATTTATTTTCTAGAACTTAAAGTTGTGCCAGCAAGACTGTTGTGACTAAGGTAATTATTCCATGGAACCAATAGTCACATTGGCAAGAATGCCACAACTGAAGAATAATCTCTCAGGAACACAAAGTCATGATAGTAATAATACCATAATTGAGATATTTACTCTCTAAAACATGATGTTATGGTGGCAAGAATGATCATGATTTAGTTGTCTCCCCTTTACAATAAAAAGTCATGGTGGTACAACTTTGTCATGACTAAGAATTACTTGATACTATGTGATTTTAGCTCTGTAATGAAGATGTCATAACATAAAAAATTATCATTTCTTGTATCAGTATGGAACTTGGATGCCATGATGTAAATATAAAGTCATGATAAAAATCATGTTTTACTACTAGTACATATGACTCCAAGATAATGTTATGACTACGAAGAAAGTATTACATAGTAAAATTATTATGGCAAATATGTGGTAGTGTCAAAGCTTGGAAAGATTGTCACAACCAAGAATATTAGCTAGAATAACTCAACAAGATTATTCTAGCGTAACCAAGTCATAACATTAGAAATATTATGAATTTTTATTACTTCTCTTCTCTCCAAGTCAGCTTTCCACCAAGTTCTCTAATAGTACTCAAATTATAACTATTTTTTTACTATCAATTTATTTCCATCATAATCATCATTCAGTGCAATTCTATCATTATAAGCCCTTTTTCGATACAAACACATCATAACAGTACTATAAAATAATTTAAAAATGTTGGTACATTGAGTACCAAACAAAAGCTAGCATTCTTGAAAAATATGTTTTAAAAAGTTCAAGTTGTTTTTTTGAATATGTAGGTACTATATATTAGAAAATGAGTTTTCTAAGAAATGAGATGTATTCATGTCTTTCTATCTTGATCTCTCTCTCTCTCTCTATCTCACACACTCTCTCTCTCTATCTCTCTCATAATTTTTTTTCTCTCTCTCTCTCTCTCTTAATCTCTCTCTCACTCACACACACACTCTCTCTCTCTCTCTCTCTCTTCCCTCTTTATTTATATTCTTTTTCTATCAATTTTAATTTTCTTATGTTAAACTACCAATGATGTTCTGGTCGTCCAATAGTTAGTATCACAAAGAGCTCATTAAGAGGCAATATTTTCAAACTATGTGAGCACAATTCCATGCACCAATTTATACAATAAAACTCTACTACTATAGCTGATTGGATCAATTCAACACCCTAATATATATTTTTTTCTTTTATTTTTCATTAATTATATGGGAAATATACAATTTTTTTACTAATTAGATTGTTATACCACTTAATTTTATTTTTCAAGAATGGGATGGTAACACTACAAAATTTTTGCTTTCATTCATTGGATGGTTAGATTGTCAAATTTAATTTTTCATCAACAATATTATTTATATTTCAAAAGTAATATCAACAAAATTAACTTTTGTAAAAAGGATATTTACTACCAAATTTAATAATTTCTACCATACTAGTGTAAATCACACAATTGCATAAATAGTACAATCAAAACCTAAATTATCAAGACACGCTCCATCTATTATCACTACACCATTATGTACATGTTCATAAAAAAAATTTCTAGGACCCAACCAAAGTCAAAATATTAAACTTTAGACATTAAGAAGAGAAATTGAAAATCTCACAATAAAATGAGAGAGAATAAAATATATCTTCCAAAATAATTGAAGTGGTGAATCAAATCAAGGCATATGAAACCTACTGTTCAATATGAAATTGATAAATAAATATAAAATTTTATAAAATTACTACATACAAATATATGTGGTTCAAAAAGTGAGCTAAGTTTAGCAACAACCATAAATTTTCACTATGAAAATTAAATACAAGTATTTATAAATGCAAACACACACTCAAATCACAACTACATCATAGGAATAATCCTCAGTTATTCCTAACATTTATGAGTGAGTATTTTCATGCTTTATCTCTTCACACACTCTCAATCTCGCTATTATTTCTTTATATGAATGAATTTATCTAAAGACAAATAAATTATACTTATATACAAAATGGGGTAGAAGAGGTCAAAATAGGTGGGTTGGAAATTATCCCAATTTAATAATATAATAGGGCGTCACCCTCATTGTTGATAAATTATGGGGTTGTGGCTCCAATCATATTTTTAACATCACCGTTCAAAGAACTATTGAAAATTTTTTTTCATCTTTCACAAACAAGTATGTTTCTACCATATCATAAAAGAATCAAAAAGGTTTTGTTACCCTCTAAGTTGCCAAGCTTATGAACTTACTAAATGCTCAACATAAAAAAAACTATTCAGAAAATTCATAAGGTAGTTTCAAGCATGGAAAAATAGGTAATTCATGTGGCATCAAAAAAAAATTATTGCATCATGGTAAACCTTATGCAATTTTTGTCAAAAATTTGGTCACATTGACAATATGGGCAAATCTAAGCAAATTCAATAAGTAGGTATGACAAAATTGAAAAAGAAAAAAGACATCTTTTTGGCATGTCAACTTATTACAACCAAGAAAGATTTTGCATGGATGATTGATAGTGTTTGTAACAATCTCATGGTATAGTCCACATATAATTTTTTTTCATTATTTAAGTAGTATTTTAATGGAATATAAACCAACTTGTTGTACCCAAGTAGTTCGAAAATGTGAGGGGAGAGAAGTTATGTGATGTGAATTTCATGCTTTAAAAAATGAGATGTTGTCTCTTTGTGCAAGACCACTGGAAAAAATTGTTTTAATGAATGAATGACTATTTCAAAAGAGAAGCACCTACTCAACCATTTTCTCCATTTGGCCCTCCCTTGTATTTTAAGTCTGACCAAGGTAGAAACTCCTTTAAGGGCTAGAATTTTGGCTGGAGTGATCAAATCTCTAGCTATGGAGCTGATGAACCACTTCTAATTAATGATGTTGATAATTCACCAAAGGTTCTTATTTTTGCACATGGGAATGGAAAACTTGATGCAAGATTGGTGGTGAAGGTGGAAATGTTCTTTCCATCAGTAGCTTCTAGATTTCAACAATGAGATGAGATTATGTCTTGATGACTTCCTTAATGGTGACTTCACTCAAGAGAACAATAGTCATATAGGCCTTAGAAGCTTTGATGATCTTCCAGCTCTCATTGATTGAGTTTCTAAAAATGTCAATGTTCTTGCGAATAATGCTCTGGTTAGGTGTGAGTTTCAACTACTTGGATTACTCACATAAGTAAAAAATTGATGGAGTGATAAAATTTGAAGGTTGTTTTAATTTAAACTCCTTATTGGTAGCAGACTAATGAATCTCTAATAATGTATTTCATCTTGTTTCACTGTGGAGGATATCCTTGGATAGGATGATGATCAAGATGAAACTTATGGTTTTAATGAGGAAATCCACAATGATGTTTCAGAAAGGAATTGCCGCCATGATGAAATTAGTTTAAGGGTTATAACTTATAACTTATTACTTATAACGTATTACTTATAATGTAGTTCATCTTGGCCTTATTTGTTATGATTTTTAATGTGGTCCATGGTAGAACTCTCATTCTTTATGTTGTTGGTAAATTGTCATCAACTTTAAATGCAAGTTTTCAATTACAACAACCCGTTACTAAAGCCATGTTCATGTTTAAATATAAATTTGTTTTATAAAATATTTGAATTTTGGAAAAAAATTTAAAGTTATCATTAAAGCATAGTCAGAGATTTAATTGTTTGAGTTATGTGAGAATGTAGTGGCTTAACATTGTGTGGTTGAAATTGATTCTTTTAACATATAAATACCCTTCTTGTATTAGTAGTTTATTCATTCAAAAAAGAATTTAAATCATTTTCTTAAGTATTCTTTTGTGGTGTGTGTGGTTCTTTCTTCATTTTCCTTCATCTTCATTCCAAAAAAGTGGTATCAAATGATAGGATTTTGGGTCTCTATAAAATTGAGTATGCTTTGTGGTTGTAGTGTTAACTGATCTTCCACATCATAAATAAAATTTCTTGAGATCTCATTAACTTTTAGAGATAGAGTCTTGAATCCCTAGGTCTCATAGTATTTGTTTGATTCAAAGTCAAACTTCAATAAGAAGATGGTGAGTAGTAGTATGTTCCCCTTCCAAGTTCCAATACTCCACAAGTGAAACTATTAAAATTAGAGCATCAAGTTAAAAGCCCTCCTTGGATCACAAGACGTGTGGGATATAATAGAGAAATGCCACAAAGAACAAAATAATGAAGATATGCTATCTCAAGCTCAAAAGGATAGTTTTAGAGACTCAAGAAAGAGAGAAAAGAAGGCTTTCTATCTAATCTATCAAGGGTTAGATGAGGATGCATTTGAGAAAATCTTAGAAGCAAAGACAATAAAAGAAGCATGGAAGAATCTTCAAACCTCGTATAAGGGAGAAAATCCGATTAAGAAAGTATGCCTTCAAACTTTGAGAGATGAGTTTGAAGCTTTGACTATGAAAGGAGAAAATTATTTTAGAGTACTTCTCTAGAGTCATAACAATGACAAATCAATTGAAAATAAATAATGAAATATTAAGTGATTTTAAGAATTATGGAGAAGATTCTTCGATCGATAGATTTAAAATTTGATCACATTTTTGCTATTATTTAAAAAAACCAAAAACTTGAAAGTCATGACAATCGAGCAGTTTATGTGTTCCTTACATGCTTATGAAGAAAAAATAAAGAAAAAAGAAGAGATCATAGAATAATTACTCAAGACTCAAATTGATTCAACTAAAGAAGAAAATATTCAGAATGACATAAGGCAACAAGGAAGAGGTTGTGGTCGAGGAGGAGGCCGTGGACATGGATATGGACCAGGTTGGAGGTCCTATGATGTCCAAAGAGAAGAAAACTTAATGAGAGGTGGGGGAGGCAACTATAGATCAAGGTATGACAAGTCACATATTAAATATTTCAAATATGAAAAGCTTGGTCATTATGATTCAGAATGTAGAACTCCAAATAATAAAAGAGTTAAAGAGAAGGCCAACTCTATGGAAGAAAGAAGTCAAGAAGATGAAGCATTGCTACTTGCTTATAAGTGTAATGCAAGAGATGAAAATAACTGATGGTACCTTGACTCTAGTACAAGCAATCATATGTGTGGAAAAAGAAGCATGTTCATGGAGCTTGATGAATCGGTGAGTGGTACCATGGTTTTTATAAATGAATCTAATGTAGCTATTAAAGGTAAAGGTAACATTTTTATCTGATTGAGGAATGAAAATCATCAATTTATTTCCAATATTTATAATGCGCCGAACATGTAGTGTAATATCTTGAGCTTAAACCATTCTTAGAAAAAGATTATGATATTCATCTAAAAAATAACAATCTTTCTATAAGAGATAGTAAGAGTAATTTAATTGGCAAGGTGCTGATGTCAAAAAAATAGAATGTTGATGCTCATCATTCAAAGTGATCTTGCAAAGTATCTCAAAGAATGACACAAAAATGCACTAGGCTTTAACATCTTCAATTTGGTCATCTCTACTCTAGAGAATAGAAATTATTCTCCAAGAAGAAAATGGTGAGAGGACTACCAGCCATTAGTCATCCTGATCAATTATGTAAAAGATATCAACTTAGGAAGCAATTCAAGAAGAGTTTTCTAAAGGAGTCAAGTTCAAGAGCTCAAAAGTCACTAAAACTCATACATATGGATGTGTGCTGTCAAACCAAGTCAAACTCACTTAGTAAGAGCAACTATTTTCTTCTCTTTATAAATGATTTTTCAAGAAAAACATGTGAATATTTTCTCAAGGAGAAACCTGAGGTTATTTGAAAAATTCAAGAAGTTCAGAGCTCTTGTTGAGAAGGAAAGTGAGCTCGTAATCAAAGCCAAGAGGTCAGATTGTGGATAAGAATCATGGAAAAGGTTCTTCGATCTTATATTCAAAGTTTTATCACAATTTTGCTATTATTAAAGAAACAAAAGACTTGGAAGTCATGACAATCGAATAGTTGTTGGGTTCCTTACAAACCTATGAAGAAAATATGAATAAAAAAGAAAGAATCATAGAATAATTACTCAAGACTCAAATTGATTCAACTAAAGAAGATAACATTCAGAATGATAGAAGGCAACAAGGAAGAGGTAGCAATCGAGGAGGAGGCTGTGGACATGGGACATGGACAAGGTTGGAGGTCCTATGATATCTAAAGAGAAGAAAACTTAATAAGAGGTCATGAGAGTGACAGCTATAGATTGAGGTATCACAAATCACATAAAAAATGTTACAACTGTGAAAAATTTGGTCATTATGCTTCAGAATGTAGAGCTCCAAATAATAAAAGTATTAAAGAGAAGGCAAACTCTATGGAAGAAAGAAGTCAAGAAGATGAAACCTTATTACTTGCTTATAAGGGTAATGCAAGAGATGAAGATAACTCATAGTACCTTGACTCTTGTGCAAACAATAATATGTGTGGGAAAAGAAGCATGTTTGTGGAGCTTGAGTAATCGATGAGTGGTAACATGGTTTTAAGAAATGAATCAAACATTGCAATGAAAGGTAAAGGTAACATTTGCATTTGATTGAAGAAAAGAAATCATCAATTTATTTTCAATGTTTATTATGTGTCGAACATGTAGAGTAATATCTTGAGCTTAGGACAACTCTTTTAGAAAGATTATGATATTCATCTAAAAAATAAAAATCTTTTTATAAAAGATAGTCAGAGTAATTTAATTATCAAGGTGCTGATGTCAAAAAATAGAATGTTGATGCTCATCATTCAAAGTGATTTTTCAAAGTATCTAAAGGAATATTACAAAGATGCAACTTGGCTTAGACAACTTCTGTTTGGACATCTTAACTTTGGAGGATTGCAATTACTCTCCAAGAAGCAAATGGTGAGAGGAATACCTACCATTAGTCATATTAATCAAGTATGTGAAAGATATCTACTTGTAAAGTAATTCAAGAAGAGCTTTCCAAAGGAGTCAAGTTCAAGAGCTCAAAAGCCACTAGAACTTATACAAATGGATGTGTGCAGTCAAATCAAGCCAAACTCACTTGGTAAGAGCAACTATTTCATTCTCTTTATAGATGATTTTTTAAGAAAAACATGTGTGTATTTTCTCACGGAGAAAACTAAGGCTATTTGAAAAATTCAAGAAGTTCAGCGCTATTGTTGAGAAGGAAAGTGGGCTCATAATTAAAGTCATGAGATCATATCATGGAGAAAAATCATGGAGAAGGTTCTTTGATCGATAGATTCAAATTGTATCAAAATTTTGCTATTATTAAAGAAACCAAAGACTTGGAAGTCATGAAAATCGAGCAGTTGTTGAGTTCCTTACAAGCCTATCAAGAAAAGAGGAAGAAAGAAAAAGAAATTATAGAATAATTACTCAAGACTCAAATTAATTTAACTAAATAAGATAACAACTAAAATGATAGAAGGCAACATGAAGAGGTCATGGTCGAGGAAGAGACCATGAACATAGATGTGGACAAGGATGGAGATCCTATGATGTCCAAAAGAAGAAACCTTAATGAGAGGTCATGGCAGAAACAACTACAGATTGAGGTATGACAAGTCACATATCAAATGTTACAACTATGAAAAGCTTGGTCATTATGCTTCATAATATAGAAATACAAATAATAAAAAAAGTTTAAGAAAGGGCCAAATCTATGGAAGAAAGAAGTCAATAAAATAAAATCTTAATACTTGTTTATAAGGGTAATGCATGAGATGAAGATAACTCATGGTACCTTGACTCTGGTGAAAGCAAACATATATATGGGAAAAGAAGCATGTTTGTGGAGATTGATGAATCGGTGAGTGGTAACATGGTTTTTAGAAATATATCAAATGTAGAAGTGAAAGGTAAATGCAACATTCTCATCAGATTGAATAATAGAAATCATCAATTTATTTCCAATGTTTATTATGTGCAGAACATGTAGAGTAATATCTTGAGCTTAGGACAACACTTAAAAAAAGATTATGATATTTATCTAAATAATAATAATCTTTCTATAAAAATAGTTGGAGTAATTTAATTATCAAGGTGTTGATGTCAAAAAATAGAATGTTGATGCTCATCATTCAAAGAGATCTGTCAAAGTATCTCAAGGCATCTTACAGAGATACAACTTTACTTTGGCATCTTCAATTTAGACATCTCAACTTTGGTGGATTGGAATTACTCTCCAAGAAGGAAATGGTGAGAAGATGACCAACCATTAGTCATCCTAAATAAGTATGTGAAAGATATCTAATTGGCAAGAAATTCAAGAAGAGCTTTCCAAATGAGTCAAGTTCAAGAGCTCAAAAGCAACTAAAACTCATACTTATGGATGTCTGCGGTCAAACCAAGCCAAACTCACTTGGTAAGAGAAACTATTTACTTCACTTGGTAAGAGAAACTATTTGAAAAATTAAAGAAGTTCAGAGCTCTTGTTGAGAAGGAAAGTGGGCTCATAATCAAACCCATGAAACCAGATGGTGGAAAAGAATCACAGAGAAGGTTCTTTAATCGATAGATTCAAAATTTGATCATATTTTTGCTATTATTAAGGAAACCAAAGACTTAGAAGTCACGAAAATCAAGAAGTTGTTGAGTTCCTTACAAGCCTGTGAAGAAAAGAGAAACAAAAAAGAAGTGATCATAGAATAATTACACAAGACTCAAATTGATTCAAATAAAAAGATAACATCTAGAATTATAGAAGGCACCAAGGAAGAGGTTGCGGTCGAGGAGGAGGCCATGGACATGGATGTGGACAAGGTTGGAGGTCCTATGATGTCCAAAGAGAAGAAAACTTAATGAGAGGTCGTGGCAAAGGAAACTACAGATCGAGGTTTGACAAGTAACATATCAAATGTTATAACTATGAAATGTTTGGTCATTTATGCTTCAAAATGTAAATCTCTAAATAATAAAAGAGTTAAAGAGAAGGCCAACTCTATGAAAGATAGAAGTCAAGAAGATGAAACCTTACTACTTGCTTATAAGGGTAATGCAAGAGATGAAGATAACAAATAGTACCTTGACTATGGTGCAAGCAATTATATGTGTGGTAAAAGAAGCATATTTTTGGAGCTTGAAGAATCTGTTGAGTGGTAACATGCATGGTTTTTAGAATTAAATGAAACATAGTAGTGAAAGGTAAAGGTAACATTCTCATCCAATTGAAGAATGGAAATTATTAATTTATTTCCACTGTTTATTATGTGTAGAAAATATAAAGTAATATCTTGAGCTTAGGATAATTCTTATAGAAAGATTAAGATATTCATCTAAAAGATAATCTTTTTATAAAAGATAGTTGGAGTAATTTAATTGTCAAGGTGTTGATGTCAAAAAATAGAATATTGATGCTCATCATTCAAACTGATCTATCAAAGTATCTCAAGGCATGTTACAAAGATGCAACTTGGCTTTGGAATCTTTGATTTGGACATCTCAACTTTGGAGGATTGGAACTACTCTCCAAGAAGCAAATGGTAAGAAGACAATCAACCATTAGTCATCCTGGTCAAGTATGTGAAAGATATCTACTTGGGAAGCAATTCAAGAAGGGCTTTCCAAATGAGTCAAGTTCAAGAGCTCAAAAGCAACTAAAATACATACTAATGGATGAGTGCAGTCAAACCAAGCCAAATTCACTTGGTAAACACAACTATTTTTTTCTATTTATAAATGATTTTACAAGAAAAAAATGTGAGTATTTTCTCAAGGAGAAATCTGAGGTTATTTGAAAAATTCAAGAAGTTCAAAACTCTTGTAAAGACGTAAAGTGGGCTAGTAATCAAAGCCTTGAGATCAAATTGTGGAGAAGAATCATGGAGAAGGTTCTTCGATCGATATATTCAAAATATGATCACATTTTTGCTATTATTAAAGAAACCAAAGACTTGGAAGTCATGACAATTGAGCAGTTGATGAGTTCCTTACAAGCCTATGAAGAAAAGAGGAATAAAAAATAAGTGATCATAGAATAATTACTCAAGACTCAAATTGATTCAACTAAAGAAGATAACATGCAGAATGATATAAGGCAACAAGGAAGAGGTCGTAGTCGAGGAGGAGGCCATGGACATGGATGTGGACAAGGTTGGAGGTCCTATGATGTCCAAAGTGAAGAAAACTTAACGAGAGGTAGTGGCAAAGACAACTACAGATCGAAGTATGATAAGTCATATATCAAATATTACAACTATGAAAAGCATGGTCATTATGTTTTAAAATATAGAGCTCCAAATAATAAAAAAGTTAGAGAGAAGATTAACTTTATGGAATAAAGAAGTCAAGAAGATGTAACCTTGCTACTTGCTTTTATAGGGTAAAACAAGAGATGAAGAATTCATTGTACCTTTATTCTAGTGCAAGCAATTATATGTGTGGCAAAAGAAGCATGTTCGTGGAGCTTGATGAATTGATGAGTGGTAACATGATTTTTAGAAATGAATCAAATGTAGTGGTGAAAGGTAATGGCAACATTCTCATTCAATTAAAATTGGAAATCATCAATTTATTTCCAATGTTTTTTATGTGCAGAACATGTAGAGTAATATCTTGAGCTTAGGATAACTCTTAGAGAAAGATTATGATATTCATCTAAATAATAATAATATTTCTATAAGAGATTGTGGGAGTAATTGAATTGTCATGGTTTGATGTCAAAAAATAGATTATTGATGCTCATCATCTCATCATTCTAGGTGATCTTGCAAAATATCTCAAGGTATGTTACAAAGATGCAACTTGGCTTTGACATCTTCAGTTTGGACATCTCATCTTTGGTAGATTGGAATTACTCTCCAAGAAGCAAATGGTAAGAAGACTACCAACCATTAGTCATCCTGATCAAGTATGTGAAAGATATCTACTTGGGAAACAATTCAAGAAGAGCTTTCCAAAGGAGTCAAGTTTAAGAGCTCAAAAGTAACTAAAACTCATACTTATGGATGTTTTCAGTCAAACCAAGCCAAAATCACTTGGTAAGAGCAACTATTTTCTTCTCTTTAAAGATGATTTTTCAAGAAAACCATGTAAGTATTTTTTTCAAAAGAAATATGATGTTATTTGAAAAATTCAAGAAGTTCAGAGCTCTTTTTAAGTTGGAAAGTGGGCTCGTAATCAAAGCTATGAGATTAAATCATAGAGGAGACTTCACAATGAACAAATTTCAAAAATATTGTAAAGATCATAGAATTTAAAGACCTTTCACAATTTTAAGACCCCTTCCCCTCCCGACACAATGGAGTCGTGAAAATAAAAAATAGAATCATCCTTGATATGGCATGGAGCATGCTTAAATGTAAGAGACTTCCAAACGAGTTAGAAGCAAAAGCAATTGCATGCATAGTGTATCTATCCTATTAATCTCCAATAAGATGCATATGTGGGGAAACACCACAAGAAGCTTGGAGTGGACTAAAACAGGGCATTTCTCATCTAAGTGTATTTAGGAGCATAGCTCATGTGCATGTCCCTGATGAGCAAAGAAGAAAGTTAAATAATAAAAGCCATAAATACTTCCTCATCAATTATGATGTAAATTATAAAGACAACAAGCTTTACAATCTTAATATTGGAAAGATAGTCATCAGTCGAGATGTCATTTTTGATGAAGAAGGAGAATGGGACTGGGGACAACATGATTTTGACTACAACTTCTTTTCATATGTCAAGCAAGATAATGTGGAGCATCCAATGATAGAACAAGTGACCCACTTCCCCACCAACTTCACTAGTTGTGTGTACTCAAGAAGAGGAAAGCTCAAGTGAAAGGGTTCTACATTTAAGGAACTTAAAAAAATTATATGAGGTAACTGAAAAACAAAAGAATCTTACTCTCTTTTGTCTCTTTGTCGATTGTGAGTATATGAACATATAGTAAACAACAAGAAATAAGAAATAGAAACAAGCTATGGATGAAAAAAAATAAAGGCAATCAAGAAGGACAACACATAGGAGACAACTTCACTTTCAAAAAGACACAAGGTGATTTGTGTGAAATGAGTGTACAAAGCAAAAAAAGTGTCATAAGAGAAGTCAAAAGATAGAAGGCAAGATTGGTGGCAAAATGTTATAGTCAAAAAGTTGGGATCGATTATGATGAGGTATTTGCTCTGGTTGCTCGATTAGAAACAATTAAATTTTTTATCTCCTTGAATACTCAAAATAATTGGAAGATATACCAAATGGATGTAAAATCTAACTTTCTAAATAGAATCCTTGAAGAAGATATCTATATTATACAACCACAAGGGTATGAAGTAAAAGGAGAAGAAGATAAAGTTTTAAAGTTGAAGGAGGCACTCTATGGATTGAAGCAAGTTCCGAGGACTTGGAATGCTTGAATTGACAAATACCTTCAAGGAAAAAATTTTATCAAGTATCCATATGAGCATGCAATCTACATCAAAATTAAAAATTGTGATATTCTCATTGTGTGCTTGTATGCTCGACTTAATTTTTACGGCTAGTAATCTAAGCATATTCGATAAATTTAAGAAAGAGATGATGAAGTAGTTCGAGATGAATAATATCAAACTCATCTCTTTCTACCTCGACAATAAAGTTAAGCAAGAAGAGAAAGAAATTCTATTCACTCAAGAAGACTATGCTAAAGATGTACTTAAAAAGTTCAAGATGAATAACTCTAATCCAGTTGCCATTGAATTAGAATGTGGAATCAAGTTGTCCAAGCATGAGGAAGGAAGTAGGGTGGATCCCACTCTCAACAAAAATCTTAATGGGAAGTCTACACTACCTGACATGTACAAGGCCTAATATTATTTATGTGATTGAAGTCATTTGTTGATATTTGGAAAATACAACAACAACTCATTAGAAGGAAACAAAGAGTATCCTCTGTTATATTAAAGGTACAATAGACTTTGGCTTGTTTTATTCTATTTGTGATAATTACAAGCTTGTTGGGTATAGTGATAGTGATTGGAGCAGTGACATAGATGATCGCAAGAGTACCACTAATTTTTTATTCTATATAGGAGACATTGCATGTAATTGGGCATCAAAAAAGCAACCAATTATCACTCATTCCCCATGAAAAGTAGAGTATGTAGCAGCTACCTCTTGTGTTTATCATGCAATCTAGCTTTGAAATCTATTATAAGAGTTAGGAGTGTCGCAAGAAAAGCCGACCAATATTTCATGAACAATAAGTCAGCAATAGCTCTGGCCAAAAACATAGTTTTCCAATATCGATACATATTGATACTCGCCATCGCTATATTAGAAAATGCATTGCGAAGAAGGATGTGCAGCTGGAATACATGAAGTCTCATGAGCAATTAGCCTATATTTTTACCAAGTCATTCAAGCAAGAAGACTTTACTAGGCTAAGAAGTTTACTTAGAGTAATAAAATCAAGTTTAAAGAAGTATGTTGAAATATAAACTTATTTTTATTATAAAATTGAATTTTGAAAAAATTCAAATTAATCATAAAAGCTTGGTTAAAGATTTAATGATTTGAGTTATGTTAAAATTTAATGGCTTAGAATTGTGTTGTTGAGATTGATTATTATAACCTATAAATACCTTTCATGCATGAGTATTTTATTCATTCAAAAAACAGTTTAAAGCATTTGCCTAAGTGTTCTTTTGTGGAGTGTGTGGTTCTTTTTTCATCATTTTTAATCTTCCTTCCAACAGTTCATTCTTGCTTATCATGAAATACATTTTAAAATTTGTTAAAGAAATGAGAAACTCTAATGAGGATGAAGATGGAGAAGAATTACCAAATGAATAATAAAAATCTCAACTTGCCTGGATTACGCCATGAGAATGAAGATGTAGCCATTATTTATGAATGTTATGAAGAGTACTAAATAAATTTGATTTAGTATTTTGATTGAGAATAGATGGCTAAATGCAAATTGTTGAGAATGACTATCTACACAAAAAAGATGATAAGATTGTGTGATAATAAGTAGACATATCAAATTTATGCATATCATAATTTTGGTATATATATATTCTAGAAAAGGGTGGGTGGGCGTTAAAGATTAATTGTAAGGATGAGTTTTAAAAATAATTTTCCTAAGGTATCCATTATTTTGGAAATTACAAAAAAAAAAACTAATTGCCCAAAAAAATAATGATATGGACATATGGTTGGAGTGGCTTTATATGACCACGAGGTGCTAAAGCTCATTGAGCTTGCTAAACATCAAAGAATAATATATGCAAAGGAATTCTCGCAGCAACTATATACCATACATGGAGAGAAATGAATAGAAGATACTTCGAAGGAAAGTCACAAGATGCAGATTTTTTAATTAGGAAAAATCAAAATAGTCATTTATATTTATATTGGCAAAGATTGCAAAAGTTTGATATTAAATTTTATTACTTTTCAAAAAAAATCATTGAGCTTGCAAAAGCTCCGCGTCAAATTGAGCTGCTAGTGCTCGTCGAGGTCGGTGGAGTTCAAGTGCATTGAGCTAGTTATAGCTATTTGAGTTCCTAATGAGCTTGTGGAGCTCATAACTAGCTCGTGGTAGCTTGCTAGAGCTCATCAAGAGCATAATGATCTCGGCTAAGCTCCTACAAAGTGCCTAGGATCTCGTGGATCTCTCAGCGAGCTCTACGAAGTTAGTGATGAGTTCCTAGTAGCTCTTAATGAGCTCCACGAGCTCAGGCTCCATGAGCTCGTTATGAGTTCGGAGAGCTCATTGAGCTCTCAGAAGTTCATGCAGCTCACTAAGCTTGTCACAAGCTCCTGCAGCACTCAAAGAGATTTCTAGATCTCAATACGTACTGAATAAGCTCCATGAGTTCAATGATGATTGGGCTTCGATTCAGTTTGTTTGGGGTTCTGGTAAAATTACTAATATGCCCTCACTTATATTTAACAAAAATCACATCGAAATTTACTGCAACCTTTTTAATTACTGTTTACTTTTTATTAATTATTAAGCTTTGTATATAAGCTTATTTCTTTTCATTTTTTATGTAACTGTTGGATATTTATCAAGCTGCTAGAATTTTATTGATTGCTTCATGATTTCTTCTTCTTCTCATCTCTGTAATCCTTGTTGAAACAATGATTTTTTTGTTTCAATACAACATTCTGGCATTAGAGCTCGTATCTATCTGAGATCAAAGTTTTTTTCGAATAAATATTTGAAAAAAAAAATTTCAGAATAGACGATTCTCAAATATTGTTTCTGACCTAACATTTTTTTCTTCATGAGTTCTCTAGATCTAGTACAAATCTGACTAAATTTGTCTAGATCTGAAGGATTTGTGTGGTCTAAATTACAATTTCTACAAAATCCCTAAATTTCTGTTCAAATATTTTTTAAAAATTTTTCTAATAAAATATCTTCCAAAAATCTAAGTTCATCATACTCGGGGTCGATCCCCATACCCCTATTTGATAGTTATAACTTTGATTATTGGCTTGTTAAAATGAGAACACTATTTATTTCACTAGATATTTGGGAGATTGTGGTCACTGGATATGTAGAAGCACCTAATTTCTCTTCTCTGGAAGGAAAAGAGTTATTAGAAGAGAGAGAGCTGAGAAAATTAAATGCAAAAGCATTACTGTTCATCCAGCAAGGATTCAGTAATGTCATATTTTCTCGATTGTTGGGATGTACTCAAGCCAAAGATGTTTGGGATCTCCTAATCGAAGAATACCAGGGAGATAAGAAGCTCGAGGAGCTCTTCTACCCTCCTTGAGGAAAGATTTTGAGAATCTTAGGATGAATAACTCACATTCACTCACTGAGTTCATAACTCAATTTCTGGATATTGTCAATCAACTAAAAATTGATGGAGAAAATATCTCAGAGACTCGACTAGTTAAGAAACTATTACTATGTATGTCTGACAAGTTTGATGTCATTGTGGTAGTAATAGAAGAGACAAAGGATTTGACAAATCTCACCATTCAACAAGTTCTAGGTTCTCTAAAGTCATATGAAAGTAGATTTCTCAAGAGAGCTGAAGTATCTGGAGAAACAACAATGCAATCGAAATGGGAAAACCAGCCAGCAAAAGAAAAAAAAATCAAGCAATAGAAACAAGAAATAAAAGACAAAATTCAAGGTATGTGCCTAAAAAAAATAGAAACAAAGATAAAATTAGTTCTTCTTCAGTTGCTTCACATAATGACTCATATATCTCTTGCAACATATGCAAGAGATCAAACCAAATTGTGATAGAGTTCTAGTTTCGAAAATAAAACTAATGCCTGAACTATAAAAAGTTTGGGCATGCTCGAAGGAATGTAGGATGAAGCACGCATAGTATGCTAGTTGTGCAGAGAAAATAATCTCTACAGAATACTTGTTTTATGTAAATGAAACAAGAAATCACCCTTCACCCAACACATGGTTTCTGGACAGTGGTTGCTCAAATTACATGTCTGATAATCAAAATAGATTTGTGGATTTACTTCTTGTAGTAAATTCACAAGTAAAATTGGGCAATGGAGACATTGTCGAGGCAAAAGCTAAAGGCAGAGTTTCTGTTGCTACACCCACTAGAGTCAAGATTATAAAAGATGTACTCTTGTTCCAACACTGGACCAAAACCTTCTAAGTGTGGGACAATTGATGGAGAAAGGTTATAGACTAGTATTTAAAAATAACACATGTGATATATTTGATCATGAATCTGATCAACCTTCATGGACAGTGAAGATGTCCAGTTGAAGGAGCTTTCCACTAACACTTGATCCGATAATAGACAAGGCGCTGACTATGAATGTCTCGTCTGAAGCCTCATTATGGCATAGGAGGTTTGGGCACCTTAATTATTTCAGCCTAAAAAACATTTTTCAAAAATAATTGGTGAAATGTGTGCCCTCAAACCTTGCCATTCCCACCACTGTCTGTGAGGAATGCTCACTTGGGAAACAATCCAGATAGAGTTTTCCAAAAAAACTCTACCGGAAGAGCCTCTCAACCACTGGAACTAATACATGCGGATATTTTTGGACCCATGTCAGTTCAGTCTTTAGGCAACAATAGCTATTTCCTACCATTTGTCGATGATTGTACAAGACATATATGATTTTACTTCTTTAAGCACAAGTCTAAAGCACTTGACTGCTTCGAGAAATTACTACCCCTTATTGAAAGGTAGTCTGGACTAAGTGTAAAGACACTTAGAATAGACAAAGGGGGTGAGTTCCTTACACAAAAATTCATTAATTTCTGTGAACTAAAAGGAATACATAGACAGCTAACTATATCTTACTCACATCAATAGAATTGTGTTGTGGAGAGAAAGAATTGAACAATAATGTAAATGGCTAGAAGTATTATGAAAGAAAAAAACCTACCTAAAGTCTATTGGGCATAGGCAGTGAACACTGTAGTGTATCTACTCAATAGATGCCCTACAAAAGCATTAGATAATCTCACTCCACTGCATGCTTGGTGTGGGATAAAACTAAGTGTTAAACACCTCGAGGTATTTGGAAGTGTTTGCTATTCCCACATACTGAATGCCTGTAGAACTAAATTAGACTCCAAGAGTCTAAAATATGTTCTAGTTGGTTATAGTTTGCAATCCAAGGGTTATAGACTGTACCCATAGAAACAAAATCATTCATGATGAGAAGAGATATAACCATTGATGAAAACAGCAAGTGTGATTAAAACAACAAGTGTGATGAAAACTTCAATGAAACTGAAGTTGAAATAAAAGCCTTGAAGGTTGTAGTATTGATAGTACAGCAAACAATAAATAGGAATGCAATCAAATGTATGGTTTTGTGTTCCACTTCTGAGTTAGAGTCTAAAATAGAGGAAATGCATGATAAAACTACACCAATTAAATATAGATCCTTGACTGACATATAGCAGATATGTAATTACACCTCAATTGAGTCTCTCAACTATGAAGATACTGTAAAACATTAATTCTGGATAAATGTAATGAAGACAAAAATGTCTATCATTGAAAAAAAATCAAACCTAGACTTTAGTGGACCAACTCTCGAATAAACACAGCATTGGGGTTAATTGGATATTTAAAATTAAGACTCGACTAAACTCAAATCAGCTTATGTATAAGGCTCAATTAGTGACCAATAGCTACTCCCAAAATTTTGTAACTGACTATCTTGAAACCTTTGCTCCAGTAGCAAGGTTAGAAACAATAAGGTTTCTAATAGCCTTAGCTATATAAAAGGGTTAGAAACTATATCAACTAGATATCAAGTCTGCCTTCTTAAATGGAAAAAACAAGAAGGAGATTTATGTAGAATAACCCCTTGGGTTTGTAAAACAAGGGAGTGAGTACTATGTTTATAAATTAAACAAGGCTCTATACGGGTTGAAATAAGCTTCACATGCTTGGTATCAACAATTAAATTCTTACTTATTAAATTAAGGATTCAAATGTAGTAAGAGTGAGCCTACACTCTACATTAAAAAAGACAAGAATTCTAGAATATTATTTGTCAATATAAATAGACGATAAAATTTTTACTAGAAATAAATCAGAATTAATAGATGACTTTAAAAGAGAAACTGAGTATGAAATGTCGGATCTGGGTAACTTAAAACATTTTTTAGGACTTGAGATTTTTCAAGACACAAGTAGTGAGTCCATCTCTCAAACTGCATATATAATCTATATTGAAAAGTCATGGGATGAGTGAATGTACACTTGTTTCTACCCCTCTGGTCATGAACCATAAATTAATTTCTACCCAAGGCAGAATAGTGAATGGAAGAGTATACAAAAGCTTGATTGGAAGCTTGTTGTATGCATCTGCGACAAGACTAGACATTGTATAATTTGTTCACTTGCTATCACAGTTCATGCATGCACCTAATCACCTACACCTTAGTGTTGCCAAAAGAGTATTAAGATATCTCAAATGAACTGTAGACTTAGGTCTGAAATACACTAGGACCAACCACATTGAAATATCTGGATACTGTGATAGTGATTGGGATAGATGTCCAGAGGATTACAAAAATATTTCTGGATATGTATTCAATTTAGGAACTGTAGCTGTTTCTTGGCAGTCCAAGAAGTAATCCATAGTTGCTGTTTCTTGGCAGTCCAAGAAGTAATCCACAGTTGCCTTGTCTACCACTGAAGCTGAATATATTTCAGCTTCATTAGCTACATCTCAAGCCTTATGGATGAGAACGCTACTAACCGATTTGGATGAACCATTAAATTGTTCAACTAATATACTTTATGATAACCAATCAACTATATCCATTGCAAGTGATGTAGTTATGCATAGTCAAACAAAACACATAGATCTCAAATATCACTTTATCAAAAATATCATCGAGACTGATGACATTAATTTACTATTTTACATAACAGAAGAACAAGTGGCTGATATTTTTACTAAGCCATTACCTAGAGAGAAGTTTGTCTATTTTCAAGAAAAGCTTGGACTTACACAAACAACATCAAATAGGAGAGATTGTCGATTGGACTTCGATTCAGCTGGTTTGGGGTTCTGGTAAAATTATCAATATGGCCTCACTGATATTTAACAAAAACAAGTCGGAATTTGTTGTAGAGTTTTTAATTTTTGTTTAATTTTTATTAATTATTAAGATTTGTATATAACCTTATTTCTTTTCTTTTTTTATGTAACTATTGTACATTTATCAAGCTGCTGAAATTTTATTAAGATTTGTATATAATCTTATTAATTGCCAACTTATCTTCTTCTTCTCATGTCTGTAATCCTTGTTGAAACAAGGATTTTTTTCGTTACAATACATCATTCAAGTTGAACAAGCTCCACGGGCTCAACGTGGCCAGTGAGCTCTCGAGAGTTTGTGCAGAGCTTCCAGATGCTTAGGGCACTCATTATGAGCTACTAGGAGCTCGTTGAGAGCTCCGACGAGCTCAACGAGCTCAGTTAACTCGAACTCATGGAACCCGTTCAACTCTAGCTTGTGGAGCCCGTTCGACCCGAGCTCGTGGAGCTCGTTCAACCCGAGCTCGTGGAGCTCGTTCAACTCAAGCTAGTGGCGCTCAATTTGCTCGTAACTAACTCCTCGATGCTTGTTGAGAGCACCATGAACACATTGAGAGCTGCCAGGAGCTTGACATGCTCCACGAGATTTTGGAAGCTTTGTACGAGCTCTGGCGACCTCGTTCAGCTCTTGATGAGCTCTCGACAGTTTCTAACCTCTAGGAGATTGTGGTTACATGTGGTCACTGATGACATACCATTATTTTCTCGGGTTAGAATTTTTTTGTAATATTCAAATTAATTGGTACCATGGAGAATTACATTTAGAACTCATCAAATATATATATATATTAAATATTAAAGATTAATTGTTTTTTTAATTTTATCCGTATTTTATAGTAATTATATTTATGTCTACTCCACCCTTCCAAATAATTAGGTAGCAATTACCAAAATTATTGATTAATTTTACATTCTTTTATTTCTATTATGATAATATGAACATAATAATTAATGCGACAATGTTTGTGGAAAGTTCGGCACATGAAGCGGAATTCAAGTTCAACATGAACACCTGAAGCGAACCTTCGTAACTCTTCATGGCATCTCGTTCTCGTGCAGGACACTAGTTCCAATAATAAAATAAAATAAAATAAAATCAACGGCCAATTAATGTTCTCACTTGGTTATTGGGCATCATGTATCCCTATCCATTTCAAGCCAAAAGCTAAACTCCGTCTCGTTCACCAGTGGTGTGTGTTTAAATATTAAATAAGTCCAGTAGTTCCCAAGTTGGGGATTCCAAAAGCAATATCTGCACCTCCATTCTATGGCCATCCCATAAAGATAACCCCAGAGAAGAAATTGAAGGAGCGCCAGCCGACATTCTGTTGTATACACTGACACACACCGACACACGGAATATTTTCAGCTGTGAGAAATCACCCAAACAAATATCATTCCTCATAAATTTTATGAATCGAAGTGTTGAAATATTGCAGCAACGACATCAATAGCAACAAGAATGAGTAGCGGTATATATTTGCTCGCTCTTTTATTCGCCACCGTGTTGTTTCTGGAGCCTAATGTTGGTGGTTGCAGACCCCTGCCAAATTCAAAGTTCAAAAAGAACGGGGATGCTAGTCATCAACATCATCATGCTCCATTTCATATTCCAGATGATATGAGCGGTAAGACGCTGGCTTGCACCTCGTTTTCAACGTCCACTGGGAAAGATCAGAGCGATCATGTTTCTTCGTTGGTGGTTGGATTCACATTGGCTGCTGGGCCTAGCAGGAAAGGAGCGGGTCATTAGTCATTGAATTCAACTTCGTTGGTGTTTCTCCTGTGGCTCGCAATACATTATGTATTGAGTATAAAGAACAATATATACATATAAATTTACCTGGTTAGTTAATTCGTAATGTTAGTGTGTTCTGCACAATGATAAAAATTTATGATATATCACCGATATATATCCGATATATCCACTTATATATCTCCGATATATCTATAAATTCTGAGTATCGATATATCCATTAAAACCGATATATCTATACTTGATTGGTGCTCATATATAAATACATATCGATATATCTTCGATATATCCGATATATCCGTAAAATCGAAGTACCGATATATTCGTAAAATCCAAGTACCGATATATTCGTAGAAACCGATATTTTAATCCTTGGTTCTGTCATATGTGATGTATCTAACCATGTTACACTGGCCTAAATTATATACATGTTATCAATGGTCACGATTTTTTTTGGAAAATTTATTAAAACAGATATCACTACAATAAATAATCAAATTAGAAATTGAAATTTAAAATATCCAATTTCATATCAAAAATTAGGAACATAATTGAGACCGATTAAAAAAGAAAATTAATATTTTTTGAAACATTAAAAATGGAAAAGAAAAATCCATCATTATTAAGATTCACAAATTAATTGAAAATATATGGAAACGAAATTAAAAATGGAAATTAAGATGAAAATTAAGATATTTTATTCTTTCATTGCTAATTATGGCGAGCTTTCATGGGCGGATTAGTTTGAGTGATATTAAATGATGGAAAATTTTATTTTTAGATTTATTTATAAATGGAAACCTTATCCATTTTTAAATTTAGCGAGGAAAATGAATATCGTCACTAAATATGAAACATCTTTAGATACGAGAATAAATTTTTTTACTAAATTATGATAATTAATATATCAAAGAACACTTGGAAACTTTAAAAAAAATTAGGATGTGAGCATTTTTAATTTTGATTCAGAGTTCATCTAATTTGTTTTCGAAATTGTTTTCCTTCATTTAGTATTCATTATGCTACTCATCTATCATTATGGTATTCAATTTAGTATTCCTAATTTTTTTCGTATATATTATATTTGAGAATTATAATTTTTGTGTATTTTGTTGTTATCTAAAATTTTTTTTCTGTTTAATATTCTTAGGGGTTCTCTCTTCTTATTTTCTTGAATTTATTTCATGCTAATTGATATATTTAATATTTTATATTTTTTGCACATACTAGGATTTGTTTATTTTTTAGGTTACCTAATTGAGGTATAAAATTTTTGTATATTTTGTTGTTTACCTATAGTTTTTATCATACTAATTAATGTGGACTTAGTTTGCTTATTAGGATTTGTTTACTTTTTAGATTCCCTAATTAGCTATTTAATTGAATTTATAAATATTAAAATTTAGAAGGTTGAAGCATAATTGCAATGAATAACTTTAAATTTGAGATTGTTGGTTTAAAAAAGGTTGAAGGTATGCAATTTTTAAGTTAAAATTGATGGTATTCAACTTAAATAGGCAATATCATCTTGTAAAAAATAGATTTGTTAGATACTATTATGTTTGGTATGAACATTAGGAAATATTTGTTTCACAAACAACAAAATATTATATACATAGAAATATTGATTCAAATGTTATAATAGAATATGTCAATCCCAACGATGCATGTGAAGCAATGTTGAAGAATATTATTGGTCATTCATTCAATTCGGATATCACTGACGATATCCGAATAGCATTAGCAAAATAATTTTATGAAATACTGAAAGCTAAGAGGTTTGACCAGAAAATCTATATGACCATTCAAAGTTATCCGTTATTGCCATATTGTTGAATTTAAAGGCAAAACATCAATTTTTAGAAAGATATTTTAATGAAATATGTGAGTTGTTATCTGAATTCTTACCAAAGAATGACAAAATTACAAATAACTTTTATAACACAAATAAGTTAATATGAGGATGGATTAACGACGGAACCTTTCTCAAGCTAAAGTTCTCGTCGCAAAAAATTAACGAGAGAAAGATTCCCTAGCTAAATTTACTTTTTCCCTTGCTAAATTTGATCATTATTTAGTGTTTCAAAAAATTATCTAGCTAAATTAGCGAGGGAAATACCCTAGCTATTTTCATTCCAATACTATTTTCACTATTTTATATTTTTTATAGAAAATTTAATTATATATTTTTATGTTTTTATATTAAATTGAATAAAAACATAATGTATAAATGATAATTTATAATTAACAAAAAATAAAAGCAGCTAATAAATTATTCTGATACAATATGTTACAAGGCTTAAACAAAAACACAACAAAAATTTTATTACAACTTTTTCATCAATGTATCTAACGACAATGCATAAAGTATAATATATCTATGAAATTTGATCTCTCCCCCAGCTCCTCTGGTCACCATCTTTCTGCTGCGACAAAGCTGTCCTAGTCTCACCATATCATGTCTAATAAAAAATCCCTTCACTTCTACAAACTTCGTATGGGGAATATTATGGTACCATATGTGTATGAAAATTAAACCAGTCAATCAAATCAAAATAAATAAATAAATAAATAAAATTCTGTTTTGATAAATATATAATACTACAATATATATGTACATATATACTAGCATTTCACTAGTTACATATAATACTGCAATATATAAGTACATATATATATATATGACCAACGGACAATCTGAGACTATGTGATTACATATTATTGATATTATATCTTTTGCCATTTAATTTCAAAATTACTGTAACGAATTAATATTATTCCATTTATACTTGACAGAGATGGCACAAAACTTCACTATCAACATAAATAAGAAATGCGAAGATTATTTAAATTTAAGAAAATATCTTTGAAAACTCTAAAAGGAAAACCTGGAAGACAAGCTGCAACCCTGGCTTGGTGCATCAAAGTTCTCACCCTACTTCCCCACAACCAGAACTCTCTCTCAGTCCCAATGCCTATAAGGGGGTTGCTCTACCCTACCACCCCCCCCCCCCCCCCCCCCCCCCCCCCCCCCCCCGCAGCACCATGCTCCCAAGCTACTTTCTTAGAATGTTTCTTCTACTCTCCGTGTGCTTGCAACAATGATTTTGATTGCTTAACTTCATTGTATTCGTCCATCAACCCTGCAGCTTCTATTGCGATATGGTCCCTTTCTTTGTTCGAAGTAAGCACCATTACTTCGTTGTATGAATCAAAGTAACTGCAGGACAGTTCATCATCATAAAAGAGGAACAGTGCTTCCAAAATTAGATGTTGTCTTCCAAATAGAAAAAAAAAACAAATGGCTACAAAATTTGCAAACTTCATATAGCAAGACACCTTGACCTTGACTCATCTTCCTCTCATTGATAGCACTGCTGAGACTTACCTGTGCACATGCAGACTAGTATGGAAATGCCAGGGATATCCATGTCAATGTCATTAATGACCACGTCCAAGCATTTCATTGGAGCTTTCAAACGTGGAACAAGAATGAAGTTTGGATCCTTTTCTTTCCTCGGTTTCTTTGGTTTATATTTTCTTGGCGAATCCTCATTTTGCTTTCTCTTGGACCGGTTACCTTGTTTGTTAGGGATTGGTTGATCGATCTTACAAATCCTTTCATCTCACAAAGAATCATGTGGGTATAGAATCTGTAATGGTTGAGTGCCAGAAGTTTCTGTGAGAACAGGATAAGAAGCATTTGGAGGTAACATGTTCAAAAACTTATCTCTCTAGTTTATCCATCCATCTCTCATGTAATGTAATGTAGGAGACGTGTTGGAGAGAATGCATTCACGAGGATGGAATGGATTGTTAGCATTAACGATAAAGTTGTTAAGATCACATCCTGGTAAGAAAGGCTACGTGTCATGGTCTCCCATGCTAGGTATCAGACTATCAGTTGCAGGCCAAGATGCCCCTTGAAAGATAGCTCGTAATAGCCCCAATTCGTCATGTTCAGCCCGTCGTCATCCATGAAACTACGAACATGCAACAGAAGGAGAACAAGCAAAATGAACACATTTATTTGAATTTCATTAGCAATCGTTATGGCAATTAACAATTCAATAGTTTAATTCCACCAATGAACGATAAAAAGCAGACTGCAGATCTGATCTGGGACAATGTAGATCTGCACAAAATAAGAGTGTCAAGAACAATTATAAAAACACATCGTTTCGATATGTTTAATATAAATTGAAGTGATAGTGATAATTTAATAAAAAAAATTGTTATAAAATAGCTAATAAAGAGAGCACATATTAATGCTGAGGTCTTTTTCAGCTTGACTAGATTGATGACCACGACGAAAACTTAACAAATATCTAAAAGATGGCTAACAATGATGTTTAGAGAGAGAGAGAAAAGGAAAAAATAAAATAATTTAGAATGCATGAAGATAATAGAAGCTCGGTCTCCATTTGATCTAGCAGAGATCAGTAAAGATGGAACCCATCCATAGGAAGGACCGTGACAATGTCTGATGGCTTCGAATCAGAAAATGAGGCTGCATCTGCATGGGACTTGAATTTATTTGTGCGTCTCACAACTTCAGAAGCTAATGTGCTCTTCCCAGCACCAAGAGAACCAGCCAAACCTTTTATATACCTATAATAGGCTAAAGCTCTACAAAATATATTCGGGTACAAACAAACATATTCATATACATGTAAAAATAGTAATTATAGACATGAGAAACACGAATCTGAGTTAATAGTCATACAACTTCAACAAATATCTAAAAGATGGCCAGCAATGATGTTTAGAGAGAGAGAATGCAAAAATAAAATGTTTCAGAATGCAAGAAGATAATAGAAGCTCAGTCTCCATTTGATCCAGCAAAGATTGGTAAAGATGGAATCCACCCATAGGAAGGACCGTGACAATGTCTAAAGGCTTTGAATCAGAAAATATTCATGCATCTTAGATCATATGTCCTACAAAGAATCATGGTTAGGTTAGTCGGCACAACAAAGAACATAACCAGAACAAAACCGTGGCAATGTCAGGTTTGGGTAATTATTTTAAAATAACACATAAAAAAAATACACCCCATTGTTATTTTGAATATTATTACTTTAATCTTGAAATAATCAATAATTACGTGTACTATATTGGTTATTTTGATAATAGTTATTTTGATTCACATAAAATAAGATCTATAAATATAATTAGGAGTTTAATGAATAAGATAACTATATTAGTTATATGGTGAATAATAATTATTAATAGAAGTCACTCCTATTAAAAGGATTTAAAATGCTCCATTGATGATACTTATAAGTTTTGATAATGTCAAATTCTATAGATATATTTTAATCTAGCATATCAAATAAGTTAAGTGATAGGTCTCAAAAAAATAATAAGTTATTAATTAAATTAGTGCTAGTATTTTAATTTAGTCTATAAATAGTTGTAATCTTAATGTGAGAAGATTAATAAGTATTAAATGACAAATAGCTCGAATAAAATTTTAAATAAGTGATTGAATACAATTATAATTAATATAAATGAAATTATTTAATGTATATTTGAAGCCCAAAATCTTATTAGTTTGGTGTCACTTTCGTAGCCTTAACAAGTGTCATAAGTAGATGTGTCAAACGGGTCGGCCTGGCCAGCCCAATTTTAGGCCACATAACCACGCTACCATGTCGGGCCGGGCACGACACGGACCCGCAGCCCGTAAACCACCGGGTTCGGCCCGGTTCGGGTTGGACAAAACCCTAATTTTTTAAAAAATAGGTTTTCGGCGCCACCCCACCTCGTGTCTTCGCCTTTTCAGAGCTTGGCGAGCCTCGCCTATCAAGCATTGGCTTGTATTGACCATGTTCAATGTTTGGTCATGCGTGCTATGCCCACGTGCAGCCACAACACGACGGGCCGAGGCAGGACACTGTAGCGTGCCATGCCGGGCACAGGCACGACCCAATCCATTTGACACCTCTAGCCATAAGTGATGTCTTCATAATTTAAGATAAAATATTTTGTTTATTTGATTTTATATATATATATATATAACAAATAAACTTTAACTTTTAAGTGATGTGAATGTACTTTTTTTTATATAAAAAAATGAGAAAGATAAAGACCCAGTTCTTCATATTCATCATTTGGTAGTGCTTGGAGATGGGAATATGAGAGGAAACTTAAAGTAGATCTCCATTAGGAAATGTCTTTTACTTCAATAACACAAAAACCATCCTAAAAGCTAATAAGATTGATTATATGTGCAATATCACAAGTAAGAGTTAAAGCCTAACAAATTTTACTTTTAGTAAAATGAAAAAGTAATATGTTTTTAGAAAATGCATATGTTTTCAAAAATACATGTATTTTCCAAAACATATACATTTCCATTATATAGTATATATATTAAACATATATACAATATGTTTTTTGAAACATATATATTTTTGTTATAAAACATGTTTGAAAATATATTATGCATATATGTTAAAACGTGTGTGTGTGTGTGTGTGTGTGTGTGTGTGTGTGTGTGTGTGTGTGTGTGTGTGTGTGTAATTACACATTATATAGTATATGTTTCATATATATACATTATATAGTATTACCATTATACAATTACATTAATTGTTTATATGTTAAAATGTAATATATTTTCATTATACTAAATAGTTTTACTTTTTCTAATGAGCATTAGGGTATTTTTGTATTTACTACTTTAGAATATTTAAAATTTAAATATTGTTTTGTTTTTATCCATTAAAAAAAAAATAAAACAAGTGAGTTTTCTCTTAAAGATTTTCATATGATATTTTTTTAGATAATTTTCTTTATCAATAACCAAGACCAAAGTTATTTCAAATCATATTAAGCAACTATTTTTGCAATCATTCCCTTTTATAAATCATATGCATTTTTGATTTTTTTTTTTTTTTGCATTATTTTTGAATATATTTAATTTCTTCCTAGTAAAGTATTCTTGTTGAGGATGTGACTAATGAGTATCCTTGGTAGAAAGAAAATTTAATATTATAATTTAAAGATTTATTTAATTTTTTATTTTTTTAAATAGATGAAAGATAATAGAAGTTGAATTGTTAGAGTAATAATAAACTATAATGTTATAGCTAAAATCATAAATTGAAGTTGTTAAAACATTTTTGGTAGAAAAAATGTTTTATTGTCTAGCATGACATTGTGGGGATTATAAACATTAAAAATTTCTAAATATTTTAAATGGTTTTATATCCTCTATCTAAATCAAAAATGTTATAGATTAAAAATATTATACTTTTTTTATCCCTCTACCCTTCTCCCAAACTCAACCCAAAATTATTATTGGGCTCGTATATATGCTATGATGCTTCATGATTAGAATAGATAAAACTCACATCCCAACATCTAAGCAACATGATAAATGATAGCATCATGGAAAATGTATCCAACATCTACGAGGATCGGACTCATATTTTCAGTGTTAGAGTATTCATCATTTTTTGCTGATCAGACTACCATGTTATTGGTTCGGATTCATATTACCATGTTATTTTTTTTTTAAATATTATTCTTGATAGTAATTATGTACAAAAAAGTTGGTTCATATATTTTATACAATTTTAGCTTGAGTGTCCATAACACACTGCTATATGTTGATCTTATTCTATATATCAATATGAAATCATTATTCTAATATTACTTAACTTGATTCAACAAGTTCACTAATCACAAACACATGAGAGAACACAATGAGTCACACACTAGGAGGCATTTATTGAAGGAATATTGAAATTTTTAGAAATATAAGTGTTTTATTTCAAGAAATATGGAGTTATAATGTTTGAGGTAATTTTGAGATAAATTTAATTGACAAAATGTTAGATACATGATAAATATAAATCTACACACACACGCACACACACACACACACCATGAAAATCTTTGTTAAAGATATGTGCAACCATAAGAATTAGATGAATCATGTAGAATAATGACAATAAAGTCAATGAAAAAATTAATAAGATTAATTATTTTTATATCGTATGTTGACTTACAAGCTTATCATATGCTTACTTGTAAGAATATTTTGTGTTAGTTTGTATGATTTCCATGTTTTGGCTTAAATGAGTGATAAGTATTGATTATGTGCTTATTATGTGTTCTCGTGCATTAATGCCAAGTGCTTGCACTACAAGAAAAATCTCATATAGCTAGGGACAATTCCCTAGCTAAATGGGATCTAAAATTAACTAACTTGGAATCCTGCCTATGTATAAAAGTTATTTGGGGTTCCTAGCACACAACAACACAAATCATAAGAACATTTTAAAGTGAATTGAGGAATTCTTGCTCAATTATTTTCAATTACACATGTGAATATTATTGAGTTTTCCAAAAGTTGGTAGGATAGTTCTAACTGGTTCAATCGAGTTGAATCAGTTTAATTTATTTTGACATGTTAAACTATTATTTTATTTTATTTTTGAATTCAATCATTACTCATTTTTGTATATTTTTTATAGGGCTAAAAAAGTAAAGATGAATAATGAAAAAATATGTTTCCTATTATCAATGATATTTTGTTGAAAGAGAAAAAATATAAATGTGTGATGGGAAGATAAGTGTGCATGGTGTTGTGCAACAAAAAGAAAAAAATAAAATGGAGGAGAGATAGAGAGAGAGAGAGAGAGAAAGACTCTCCTCTAGTCTTTTTTTTTTTCATTTTCTAGAACATGGTGTATGGTTTTAGTTGATATGTGTAGTGACGTTTTTCTCTCAAAGTCGAATGTGATAAAAATGATAAGTTAGGGATGTCTCTTCAAGTCTATTTGCAATTTATTTAGCTCCTTTAATTTGTTGTGGTGAATTCTAGTTATTGCATAATTTCTCTTCAATGTTCCATGTTCTATTGATGTTGCATGTTAACTAGCACCGATGCATGATTTCTCATTGTTGTGTTCCTACTCATTCCATGTTTTGTAAGTATATCACTTTAATACTGTCTTATCATATCACAACAAGTTAACTATTGTTGTCATATGTTAACAAGGATTACTCCCATGTGAATCCTTTTTGTTGCATCTATGCCCATTCCTTGTTGTCTTGGAATAACTATTAGTATTGTGGTTTTAGATTACTATAAACCTTGCTAAATTTTGATTTTATGCAAACCATGCTAAATTCTATTTCACTGAAAATTCTATGTCATGATTTTGCAAACATTAATGTCATAATATTGTTAACTATTGTTTTCTATTCTACTGTGAGTTCGATTTTATTTTATAATAATATGGAACACATCGTACTAAAAAAATATTACACATTTGCATCATAAAAACTCACAATAAGATATTTAGGAAACCTTTAAAGAACATAATGGTACAAGACATTCCATTCTTTGACAACGTGAAAAACTACATTTTAGGTTTCATTTTGCTGAGTAAGGGTAGAAAGCGTTATATCAAATCAAATACTCATGCATTAAGATAAGCGATGAAGAGTAAAGGTAGAAAGCATACCTAAAATCAATAAGAAACTCACTGCTACAACTGAATGAAATTGCTTACTCCACTGTTAGGTTTCATTTTGAATATATCAGTGTCGAGAGAGAGAGAGAGAGAGAGAGAGAGGTCAATGGAGAAAGTTTAGAGACTCATCTTTTTATTAAGTTTATTATGTTTTCTTAAGTTTATAAAAAAAACTTAAGACTATTAAGTTTATTAATATTTAGAGTTGTCTCTAACTATTAAGTTTATTAAGACTATTAAGTTTATAATAGTTAGATTATTAAGTGTGCTTAAGAAAAATTAAGAATACTTAATAGTTAGAGTTGTCTCTAACTATTAAGTTTATTAAATTTTATTAGGTTTTAAAATTCCATTAATATTTTAATTTTAAATTATCAAAACATTTAATATACAATAAAAATATATAAAACATAAAGACTCATTTTTTTTACTTAATAAATTATTTTTAACAAGTTAATGTGCATGTAGCAAGACACACATGAAAAACAAACACCTTTAAACTTTTAATTTATCAAATTAATTAAATAATAAATATATAAATAATTTCAAAAAATAGATGTTTGGCCTTGCAAATAGAAAAACAAACAAAATGGCTACAAAATCTGTAAATTTAATATAACAAGGCACACATTAAAAGATTATCAGTCTTCAATACACTTTACCAAGAATTATAAATACTCTTTATGTTAAAAAATATTTAAATATATATATTTTAAGTTATAAAGTTTTAAGAATTCATATTAATTTTTATGAAAATAATATGAAATAATTTTAAAGGAATAAAATTTCATATTATTTGATATAATTTATAATTTATATAATTTTAAAAATTACTTAAAGAGAGATGATTATTAAGAAAAATTATATTTATTATTTTAATAAAGACGATTTATTAAAAGCTAATAGTAAAAATCTTACTCAATTATTTAATTCTTATAAATTTTAGTAGGGGCAAACATCTATGTATTTATCTTTAAATATTAATTTATTTTCTTTTAAATTTTATAAAAAATTTTACATTTTTTTTATAACTCAAAATTTTCAATTTTTTTACTAATTATTTTTTAAAAAGATTTCTATAATCATAAAACTACTTTTTATATTTAAAATAATATTAATATTTACTAATTTTTCGTTAATTCAGTAATTTTTGAAAATATATTTTATTTTATCATACAATAAATTATTTTATTTTTTTAATAGTAGAAATTTTAATGTATGTTCATTTATTTTTTAAAATATCTTAAAAAATTATTATAATTATAGAATTAATTATTTAATGTTTTTCTAATACAAAAATTTATATTTATTAATTAAAAATTCTAGAAATTTTTTTTGTATAGTTTTTTAAAAATTTTATAATCATTAAAATAGTTATTGTAGTCTTTATTAATAAAACTTTTTTTTGTATTTATATATTTTTTAAATTATCTATTTATAATAACTTATTTTTATAATTATATGAGGAGAATGTGTGTTTCAAGGATTACTCATCTATAGATCATGCATACCTTTAATATATAAAATTAAATATAATATTAAAACAAATAATATATTAAAAAAAATTAAATCATTAAAGACTAGCGACGAAAATTATTCCCAGCTAAAATAACTAGGGAAAATTTTCTAGCTAAATACATATATTTTGTGAAAAATAAAATTTATGGAAAAATCACTTGTAATTGAATATAAAATAGTAAAACAAAATTTCAGATATTTATTTTGTGATGGATTTTATCTCGTTCTAATAAGCTAGGGAAAATCCATCGCTAATTCCATTGCTAAAATTTCTGCTTTCTACTGCGCGAAAATCTACAATTTTCATCGCTAATCCATCACTAATTCATCGTAAATTTTTTTTTCAATATAAAATTAAAAATCATTTGCTATTCCCTAGCTAATCCCTCGCTAATTAGCTAGGGATTTTTCCCTCGCTAATTAGCTAGAGATTATTCCCTAACTAAATTTCTCTAGCTAAACATACATTTTCTTGTAGTGATATTGGGGCATAGATAGTGAAGTAATTATATATTATTTTTGTAACTATCCTCGATACAAAAGAAATACGACAAGTAAAAGGTAAAAAATAATATTCTTCATAATAAGATGTATTATTTTCTGTTGACTCCTCATTTGTAAAGATTATTTGTATCTGAAGCCACTATTAATGACACGAGTTAGCATAAAGCACGTATTATTAAATATGACATGATACAACATTGCTCATATTCCTTGGAAGCATTTTGATAAATTTCCATTCATCTTTAGAAGTTGAAAGTCAAATATTAGATTAGGACTTTGCACAAATGAATTTTAGTCATTTGGACAAATAATACAGTAATAAACTTCACGATCGGTTATTGTTATACCTTATAATTTATCATCATGGATGTGCATGAAAGATGAGCACACATTTTTATGTGTTATCATACTTGATCAGATAAAATCAAAAGAAAAGTTAGATATTTTTTTATAGCCCGTGATTACGGAGCTCAAAAAGTTATGAGAGGATTGTGTGGAAACATATGATATATCTAGAAAACAAAACTTCTAAATGCGAGCAGCTTTCATATGGACTATAAGTGATTTTCCTATATATTCAATGTTTTTAGGATAGAGTACAACATGAAAATTAGCTTATCCATATTTCATGGACTTAAATGAATTTTGTTAAGCAAAGGGGGAAAGACTTCTTTGTTTGATAACTACCATAAGTTCTTACATGTGGGACATCCATTTTAGATGAATATTGGTGCATTTTAGAAAGGCCATATAGCTGTAAAAGGTTCACCAACTTTGTGAAATCCCATAGAAAAAAAATGAATAAATAAATAATATGATTTATTATTTTCTGGAAAAATGGTAATTTTACTAAAAAAAAATAAGCTGAAAATTTTTGAACCCTGATGATATTATGGATTTCGTTATTAAATTCATCTTGAAAAATGTAGCTACAGTGATACTTTTCATAAAATTCTGAGGAAGTCAGAATTTTAGTTATTTTTTTAATTATTCATATAATTATTAGAATAATTAGGAAATAAAAAAAATGAAAACAGAAAGACCGTGCCATGACATCAACACGTGGTTGTACATGCATGGTCCAAGCATCAAACATTAAAAAAATAATAATTATAATTTTTTAAAATATTATTTTAATAAAATAATACTTAAAAAATATGGGAATCTAGAAAATGAGATTATGGAGAAAAAAAATTAAAACTTACTTAGAGTGGAAGAGAGAGACACAATACAAAGGAAAAAAAATAAAAATCCGTTGATTTTCTTTTGATCATAATAGATTATTCTAGAGTCGAAATAAAATAGTCCAAAAACTAAAGTTGTTCTACATGACGAGATCTTCAGTTTGATATCAAATTTATAAAGTTTTTATGAAATATTCTGAGAGGTAGTAGATTTTTCCTATCGAAATTTCTTTCTATTTAAAGGTCATAAATGATCATGTTTTATATTTCAATTCAAATTGTTAGAAATTTCATTGGGAATGGTTAATTGGTAAAAATTATTTATGTTTTGGTTGGTAAAATATATTGCAGTGTAAATTGGGTTTTGAATAATAACTATGTTTGGAACATGAATTTTTAATCATAAATGACATATTTGTATTTCACGTACACGGGAATATTCCATATAAATGTGTGGGTGCATGACATACACACACACACACACACATACATATAATGGTATAATGAATTGTATTTTGCTAACTCGAATTGGGACAACATCCAGACTGTGTTGCATGGTATTTTTTCAGGAGCATGGCTAATATAAATATGCGAACTCGAATTGGGACCTCTTTGCTAAGTTACGCTATGATTATAGGAAAATATCAAATGAAAAAAAATATTTTATCAGAAAATGTTTAATATGGTTTTTCAGAGGTCCATATTTCTCGGAGTAATTCCAAGAAAATCATATTTTATTCAGAGAACATCCAATATTGATTTTCAGAGAAGATCCATATTTTTTGAAATAATTCCTTAAAAATTAATATATTTATAGATATAGATAGATATATATATATATCTACATCGATATATAATATATCACACATGGCTTTGTCATGTGTGAGAGAGTCGATGAGACTCAGTAATATGTACATAAATATTTAATCCATAATTACAATCATATAATCATTATACTTGAATGATTGTTGATATATATGCATGATATTTTACGTGCACTTGGATAGGAATTAGCCATGTAGGAGTTTGCCTCTACTAAGATTTGCTCACTCTTTTGTGGGACCCCTTTCAGGTTTAGGTCTAGAATAGATGATGGACCCACATGCGAGATCACACGTGTGAAAGTAAGCTGATTGTGGCTTGTATAATAGATTATGTGTTTTTATTCCTATGAGCAAATAAAATTGAAAAAAAAATGTATGTTACATTTGAGAAAATTTTAATTGTATTGCATATTTTATTGTGTGATGGAATGAATGGGACCCCCTGGGAGATGAGGTGTCACAACTTGGTATTAGAGGTTAGGTATTTGATTATCCATAACTCAAAAATTGGTACAAGTAATATAATATGATAAACAAGTTTAGATATATATAAATATCTAATGCTCTAGAAAAAAAGAAACACTAGGGTAAAGAAACATAACCTTAGTGGTTTAGAAAATAAAATAATATTTTCAAAATGAAAAGTCTATTATTAGTTGGCATATGCATTATTAATAAGAATTAAATGTGATTTTTAAATTATTATTTGACATATGTAGATGGCAAGTAGAGAAAGAGGACACATAGGATATTCATGAAATGAAGATCAGCCCCCAGCCATCTTTGAAAAATAGGCTTTCATAGAAGCTGTGGGTGTCGCCATTGCTAGAGTTGCACAAACTAGTGTATTTTGAGGTCAAGAAGGGTAAAATAACCTACAAAGGTTCAAGATATATCATCCTCCAATATTTAAGGGAGGAGAGGACACAATGACAGTAGATCATTAGTTACGACAAGTTAAGAAAAACTTGAACGAACCTTTGCATGTAACTTCTCCCTTGGGAACTAATGTGAAAATTAGTAAGATATGTTAAGATAATGAGTTAGGGGTTTCAGGGATTCTACTCATGGCAGACCTTAGGGTCATGGACATGTTAGATTTTAATGTAATTCTTGGCATGGATTGGTTAACAGCACATCGAGTCATTATTTATTGTGATCATAAAAGAATTATTACCCACACACCAGACGATGTATGTGTTGTATTTCAGAAGGATAAGCATGATGTTTTACCCTAGACTATATATGATTCTAAATAGCATGGAAAACTGATCAGTTGGCTGGCAAGTCTCACCCTAAAAGAAGAGGGGACATTGAATATGGATTTTCCTTGAATTATTTGTGAATATGAAAATGTTTTTCCAGATGAATTACTAGGATTACCCCTATATAGAAATGTGAACTTTAGTATTAAGTTACATCTCGGTACATCACTCATTTATATGACTCTATTTAGGATGGTACCAATTGAATTATAAGAACTCAAGGTCCAAATACAAGATTTATTGTACAAGGGTTTAATTAGACCCAGCACTTTACCTTGGGGTGCTCCGAATCTATTTGCAAAGAAAAAAGATAAAACTTTTCGACTATGCATTGATTATAAACAGTTAAATAGAGTTATGATAATTAATCGATATCCATTACCAAGAATTAATGATTTATTTGACCAGTTAAAAGAGGCACGAGTCTTTTCCAAAATAAATCTTCATATTGGATATCACTTATTACGAGTTAAGAAGGCTGACATTTCTAAAACAACATTTAGAACATGGTATAAGCATTTTGAGTTTATCGTAATGCCTTTTGGATTAATGAATACGCTAGTAGTATTCATGGATCTCATGCATAGAATATTTCAGCCATAGTAAGATCATTTTGTTGTGATTTTTATGGATGACATTTTGATCTATTTTCAATTCAAAAAAGAACATGAAAATTATTTAAATATTATTTTCCAAACTTTTAGAGAACATAAGTTGTATGCCAAGTTTGGTAAATATGACTTATGGTTGACAGAAGTAAAATTTTTGGGACATGAAGTATCAGCTACTGGTGTCTCATTAGACCCTGAAAAAGTTCGGGTAGTCATGAGTTGGGAAAGACCAAAGTCAATTTTTGAGATATGTATTTTTTTGGAATTGGCTGGGTATTATAGAAGATTTATTGATAATTTTTTCCAGTTAGTTGCTCTAGTGACTAGATTGATCAGGAAAGAAGCCGAGTATGAATAGGTTGATTCATGTGAAAAGGCATTCTTGAAATTAAAAAAAAGACTTACTTCAGCTCCTATTCTGATAGTTCCGGATAGTGGACAAAAATATACAGTGTATTATGATGCCTCAAAAGATGGATTGAGATGTGTTCTGATGCAATCCAAGAGAGTTGTATATTTTTCTCCAAGGTAGTTAAAGAATCATGAGCGGAATTACCCCACACATGATATAGAGTTAGCGGCTATAGTCTTTGCTTTAAAAATATTGCATCACTATTTGTATGGGGAGCAATTTCAGGTATATTCAAACCATAAAATTCTGAAATATATCTTTACACAATGAGACCTTAACATGAGACAACATTGATGGATGGAGTATCTATAAGATTATGATTTTATATTGCATTACCATCTAGGTAAGGCAAATATGGTGGCTAATGCACTTAGTTAGAAGTCACTAGGTGCACTAGCAAGTATAGCTTCATGGCAATGAGATATGCTTGAAACTATAGGATGATTCAGCTTACAATATAGCAGTCAAAGTCAAGGTGTTATCAAGAATTTAGTAGCTATACATTCACTATTAAATAAAGTGATTGAGATTTAAAAACAAGATGCATAAATATTATCCATAAAGAATCGAGTAGAGACTGGTACATGCAATGAAGGTTGGGCTATTCATATTGATGGTAGTATTCTGTTTAGGGGACGGATTATGGTTCCACTGATAGTAAAATTGAGAGAGGAGATTCTTAGAGAATTTTACTGTTCACATTTTATGGTGCATTCGAGTGGCACAAAGATGTATAATGATCTTTGTCTCCATTATTACTGGAATGAGATAAAGAGACACATTGGGAATTTTGTTCAATGATGACTCATGTGTCAGCATATAAAGGCTGAGCAATAGAGGCCAGCATGATTACTCCAACTTTTGGAAGTAGCATAATTGAAATGGGAGCATATCACGATGAATTTTGTTACTCACTTTACACGGACATCATGAAAACAAGATATTGTGTCGGTAATTGTGGATCGGCTTACAAAGTCAACACATATTCTAGCAATGTGGATGACCTTCACATGCGAGGAATTGTGCAGGTTATACATATGAGAAATTATTTGATTACATAGAGTGCCAATATCTATTGTATCGAATAGAAATCCTAGATTTATGGCTTATTTTTGTAAGAGTTTCTAGAAAGTAATAGAAACATAGTTGGTAATGAGTACTGTTTTTCATCCACAAACAGATGGTCAGTCTGAAAGGACCATATAAGTTTTGGAAGATATGTTGTGGGTATGTTGTCTAGATTTCAAGGGTAGCTGGAAGAACATCTACCTTTGGTTGAATTTACTTATAACAATATTTATTAGGCAAGTATCCAAATGGCATCACATGAAGTATTGTATGTAAGACCATGTTGATCTCTAGTTTGTTGGGCTGGGATGGAAGACAGATCCATAATGGGTCCAGATATGATTAGAGATACCTCATAAGAAGTAGATTTGATATGATGTCTTCTTACAATTCAAAGTCGACAAAAACATTATGCTAATAGATGATGGCGTTCTCTAGAATTTGAGGTGAGAGATCATATTTTTTTGAAAGTAATACCAAAAGGGGAAGTAATCAGATTTGGTAAGCATGGAAAGTTATCACCAAGATATATCATGCTTTTGAAATACTCGGGAAGGTGAATTTTGCTTATCCTTTTTTATTTGAAAATGAAGGTATGTGTTTTAGTAATTTAATAATTATTTAACTTCAGGATATGTTTATAATTATAAAGTTATATCTGTGAGAATTTCAAGACAAAATTCTTAAAGGAGGAGAGAATATGAAATCCTAGAGAAAAAAAATGAATAAATAAAAAATATGATTTTTTTTCTGGAAAAAATGGGTAAAATGGTAATTTTATAATAAAAAAATAATCTGAAAATTTTAGAACCTTGATGATAAAATGGATTTTGTTATTGAATTCATCTTAGAAAATGGAGCTATTGTGAAAATTTCATTAAATTATAAGGAAGTCAGAATTTAGTTATTTTTTAATTATTTAAATAATTATTAGAATAAATAGGAAAATAAAAAAAGAAAACGAAAAGACTGTGCCACGACATCAGCACATGCCTGCGCATGCATGGTCCAAGCGTCAAACATAAAAAAATATAATTATATATAAGTTTTTTTAATATATTATTTTAATAAGATAATAATTTAAAAAATGATCAAAATCTAGAAAATGGAATGACGAGGATAAAAATAAAAATATAGGGAGAGAGAGACAGTGTAGAGGAAAAAAAATAAAAAGATCCATTGATTTTCTTTTAATCATAATGTATTATTCTAGAGTTGGAATAGAATAGTTCAAGAACTAAAATTGTTATACACGACGAGATCTTCAGTTTGATATCAAAATTATAAAGTTTTTATGAAATATTCAAAGATGTACTAGTTTTCTCCTATCTGAATTTTTTTCTATTTAAAGGCCATAAATTATAATGTTTTGTATTTTAATTCGAACTGTTAGAAATTTTATTGGGTATAGTTAATTGGTTATAATTTTCTATGTTTTAGTTAGTAAAATATATTACAGTGTAAATTGGGTTTAGATAGTTATCACTATGTCTGGAACATAGTTTTTTTATCATAAATGACATATTTGCATTTCATACGAATGGGAACATTTCATATAAATGGATGGGTGCATGATACACACACACACACACACACATAAATGTATAATGTATTGTTTTTTGCTAACTCAAATTGGGACAACATCCAAACTAAGTTGCACTGTATTTTTTAGGAGTATGGCTAATATAAATATGCCAACTCGAATTAGGACAACTTATAGGCTGAGTTACTTGGTTGTTTTTGGATAATATACAAGGAAACAAAATATTTTATCAGAAAATGTCTAATATATTTTTTCGGAGGAGGTCCATATTTCTTGGAGTAATTCCAAAATATATATATTTTATTCGGAGAATGTCCAATATTATTTTTCGGAGGAGGTCCATATTTTTTGGAATAATTCTAAAAAAAAAAATAAAAAAAAATAAATAATATATATATATATATATATATATATATATATATATATATATATATATATATATATATATATATATATATATATATATATATATATATATATTGTTGGGCAATCGCGCTTCCACGGGTAGTGAGATTAAGAACAGAAAACAACATAAAACACAGAAACAAGCAATATATATATATCCCAATCTACAAGCATCCACGATAGAATCAAAACGAGAAATCAACACAAAAATAACGTGGTTCGCTAGTCGCTCAGTACGACTAGCTACCTCCACCAGAAAATACTTATGCATTACAGATTAAAACCAAGAATAGTATGTCTTACAGTATGCAGCATTCGGCAGTCGCGAAATCGCGCAGAGAGAGAGGAGAACGAAGATAAACAGTTCAACCGGGTCAAAAACAGCCGCCCGAAAAATAAATACAAATCATTTTATACAAAAAATAAACAGCCGGTTCATTTAACCGAAGCAGGTCGAATCATGGACCGGGCCAAACTCTGCTCCAAAGATTTTGGCCCGCTTACCAGACAGCGGGACCTCCGTTATTATGCTACTGCTGCATCCCCAAGTTTTTTATATTTCCTTTCTTGCACTTACATGAAAATATTAAAACATATTATTAAGTAAAATAAATTACACATGCAGCAATCTCCATCTTAATTTGTTTTGCATACAGATAGAGAGACACTCTCTATAAACAGTTAGTCCAAAAAGACTACATCTGATTTGATATGTTCAGTAAGTCAAGACAGTGTCTTAACTTATTCAGAGTAACAGGTTTGGTAAACATGTCAGCTGGATTATCAGAAGTTGCAATCTTCTTTACTTGTACCCTTTTCTCAGATCGAAGGAAATGATATCGCACATCAATGTGCTTTGTCCTTTCATGGTGCACTTGGTCTTTTGCTAAACAAATAGCACTGAGGTTGTCACAGAAGACTGTTGCAACCTCTTCATAAAGACCAGGGTCCTTGAGAAAACCTTTCAGCCATATCCCTTCCTTCGTAGCTTCAGTCAGAGCCATATACTCTGCTTCAGTAGAAGATAAAGTAACAGAAGATTGCAGTGTGGCTTTCCAGCTAACTACAGAACCACATACAGTGAAGACATAACCAATCATAGACCATCTACTATCAACATCTCATGCATAGTCAGAATCAGAATATCCTGCCAGCAAGAGTTCGGATTCATTACCAAATATCAGACCAACATCAGAAGTCCCCTTGAGGTACCTAAGTATCCTATTAATAGCTTTCCAGTGCTCTTGATCATGGTTAATCATAAACCTACTCACTGCACTTACTGCATGAGCAATATCAGGTCGGGTGCACACTATAAGATACATGAGGCTCCCAACAGCACTAGAATAAGGAACCTTAGATATTTGTTCCTTATCAGATTCAGATTGAGGACAACATTCTAATGTCAGATAAAGGTTAGAAGCAAATGGTGTGGATAGAGGTTTACAAGAAACCATTCCAAATCTAGATAGAAGTTTCTGAATATATTGTTTCTGTGAAAGAAATAATTTTCTTTTAATTCTATCTCTGAATATTTCCATACCTAAAATTTGCTTTGCTCCTCCAAGATCTTTCAAATCAAATTCAGAACTGAGGAGATCTTTCAGTTCCTGAATATCAGATTTATTTCTGGCAGCAATAAGCATATCATCTACATACAATAGCAAGTAGATATATGACTCATCCTTGTGCCTTTTGAAATAAACACAGCAGTCATGGTCACACCTACTGTATTCATGACTAGTCATGAAACAGTCAATTCTCTTGTACCACTGACGGGGAGACTGCTTAAGTCCATAAAGGGACTTCAGAAGCTTGCACACATGGGTTTCCTTGCCTGATACCTCAAAACCCTCAGGCTGGCTCATGAAGATCTCTTCATCGAGATCTCCATGAAGAAAAGTAGTTTTGACATCTAGTTGCTCAAGTTCAAGATTCTGATGTGCTACTAATGCTAGAAGAACTCTTATTGAGGTATGTCTAACTATAGGAGAGAATATCTCGTTGTAGTCAACACCCTCTTTCTGACTGAACCCTCTTGCAACTAGACGTGCCTTAAACTTTAAACCACCAGCAATTGAGGCATCTTCTTTCTTCTTGAAAATCCATTTGCAAGACACTATTTTTCTTCCCTTTGGTTTAGGTACAATGATCTAGGTACCATTCTTATGAAGAGATTCAATTTCTTCATTCATGGCAACCAACTATGACTCAGACTCAGGACAATTAACAGCATTCCTGAAGGAGTAGACTCTTCAGGTGCAGTTTCAGGATCAGGTTCAATAACAGATTTAGCATCATTTTCATGATTAGCTATCGTTTGTCTAGAAACAACAGGCATCCTTCCTGGAGCTATAGATTCATATTTTAGCTCCACCTTAAGTTTAGCTTGAGGAACATCAAGTAACTATGACTAGGTACTTGTTTCAGAATGACACTCTCGTCGAAGATAACACTCCTAGAGACTATAACTCTCTTTTCAGATGGTGACCAGATACGGAATCCTTTGACTCCATCACCATAACCAACAAATATTTCCTTGATTGCTCGAGGTTCAAGCTTACCATCATTTACATGATAGTAGGCAATACACCCGAACACCTTCAGATTGGAATAATCTGCAGGTTTACCAGTCCACACTTCAAATGGAATTTTAAAGTTAATTCCACTATGTGGCGATCTGTTTATCAGATGGCATACTGTATTAACAGCTTCTGCCCAAAACTCTTTGTCTAAGCCTGATTGAGAGAGCATACATCTAGTTCTCTCCAGAAGAGTTTGGTTTATTCTTTCAGCAATGCCATTTTGCTGAGGAGTGTCCCTAATAGTTTTGTGTCTCGCAATACCTTTGTCCTTACAAAATTCCTCAAATTCAGACGAACAGAATTCTAGACCATTATCTGTTCGTAATAGTTTAACCTTCTTTTGTGTTTGATTTTCTACTAAGCTAACCCACTGCTTAAACTTTATAAAAGTCCCGGATTTATGATTCATCATGAATACCCAGGACATCCTGGAGTAATCATCAACTAAACATGAATAAAAACGAGCACCCCCAAGAGATGTGACTCTAGAAGGGCCCCAACAGTCAGCATGGATATAATCCAAAATACTGTTTGTGCAGTGTATGGCTTTACCGAACTTAGTTCTATGTTTCTTACCAAAAACACAATGATCATAAAAATTTAATTTACTGACTCTATGACCAACAAGAAGATTAAGATCAGAGAGAATTTTCATACCTTTCTCTCCCATATGTGAGAGCCACATATGCCACAGTCTGGTAAGTTCAGCTTTGTCTTCAGATGCTGGCTCTCTGGATGCGACAGCAATAGCCCCTATCACTGTGGAACCTATCAGTGTGTATAGCGTTCCAGTTTTCTGCCCCTTCAGTACAACATCATCTCCTCGGTGAACATTCAGTGTTCCCTCTCTACCACTGAATGAATATCCCTGATCGTCCAGAACACTAAGAGAAATGAGATTCATTGTCATCTCAGGGACATATCTCACATTTGAGAGTGAGACAATTCGGCCATCCCAAGTTTTCAGTATGATTGTGCCGATTCCAACCACCTTACATGGTTGGCTGTTCCCCACCACAGCATGACCAGCTTCCTTCTTGTCATATTTGCTGAAACACTCCAAGTGAGTGCTTATATGGAAGGAAGCACCAGTATCTAGAATCCAAGAATCTGATCTTGCGATCATTGTGGAGATTACCAACACAAGGTCTTCTCCATCATCCAGATCATCAAAAGTCACAGTAGCAGCAGGTGGGGGGTTAGGTTGACCTTGCTGTTCCAGCCTTGCTCTCTTCTTCGGGCACTCAGTTTTCCAATGCCCCTTCTATTTACAGTAGTGACAAATGTCACCCTCCTTTGACCTCTTCTAAATCGTATTTCCCTTCTTCTTGAATGAAACAAGTTGTGGCCTCCTGTTTGTCACCACCAGTCCAGCAGGATGTTGTTCAAGTCTTTCAGCCGCTGCCTTCTGCCTCATCTCTCTGGAGTGTAGGGCAGCCCGAACATCCTCTAGTGTTATCTCATCTTTTCCCACAATGAGAGATTCAACAAAATTTTCATAAGAAGGAGGAAGAGAAACCAAGAGTAGAAGAGCAGCATCCTCATCATCCACCTTAGCATCCACACGTTTAAGGTCCATGAGGATGCTGTTCAAGTCATCCAGATGCTTCTTCAAAGAGGTTCCCTCTTGCATCCTCAGTGTGAATAGCCTTCTCTTCAACAGAAGCTTGTTCGTCAATGATTTAGTCATGTACAGAGACTCAAGCTTGAGCCAGAGGACTCCAAATATTGAAGTTTTTCAAATGCGCTCGCATTTTAATCTACCACATACTAAACCCATTTCTTCCGTTGAATTTCACAATCGTGGTGTTTAGGGTTCCAGCCATTTCATAGAATATTGCTTGTACAGAATAATCTCAAACCCTAATCGAAAAATCCCAAACCAAGCTCTGATACCAATTGTTGGGCAATCGCGCTTCCACGGGTAGTGAGATTAAGAACAGAAAACTACTGAAAACACAGAAACAAGCAATATATATATATATCCCAATCCACAAGCATCCACGATAGAATCAAAACGAGAAATCAACACAGAAATAACGTGGTTCGCTAGTCGCTCAGTACAACTAGCTACCTCCACCAAAAAACACTTATGCGTTACAGATTAAAACCAAGAATAGTATGTCTTACAGTATGCAGCATTCGGCAGTCGCGAAATCGTGCAGAGAGAGAGAGGAGAACGAAGATAAACAGTTCAACCACGTCAAAAATAGCCACCCGAAAAATAAATACAAATCATTTTATACAAAAAATAAATAACCGGTTCATTTAACCGAAGCGGGTCGGATCATGGACCGGGCCAAACTCTGCTCCAAAAATTTCGGCCCACTTACCGGACAGCGGGACCTCCGTTATTATGCTACTGCTGCATCCCCGAGTTTTTAATATTTCCTTTCTTGCACTTACATGAAATAATTAAAACATATTATTAAGTAAAACAAATTACATATGCAGCATATATATATATATATATATATCTCTACATTGAAAAATAATATATCACACTTGGCTTCAACATGTGTGAGGGAGGCGATGAGAATTAGGAATAAGGATATATTAATATTTCATTCATAATTGTATTCATATAAACATTGTATTTGAATGGGTGTTGATATATGCATGATGTTTTACATGCACTTAGAAAGGGAGTAGCCCTGTAAGAGTTTACCTTTACTAAGTTTTGCTCACTCCATTGTGAGACCCCTTTTAGGTACATATCCATGACAGATGACAGACCCACATACAGGATCACACGTGTGAAGGGAAGCCAATTGTTGCTTGAATAATAGATTGTGTTTTTATTCTGCTGAGCAAATAAAATGGGAAAAAATATATGTTACATTTGAAAAAATTTAAATTTTATTGCATATTTTGTTGTGTGATGAAATGAATAAGTTCCCATGAGGGATGGGGTGTCACAACCTTTGAGGTCAGATAGTGAAATATTAGATATAATTGAAAGATATAGATTCAAAAATATTATAGATATTGATGAGGATTGCATTAATACATAAATTTTGATGAATTATCACTAAGGTTGAAAAAATGAAGTATCTTTTGGGATTTATCTTATTGTAAAATCAACCTAATTAGGCATGACTTAGATATGATGCAAGTTGAAAAAACTATTTTTTAATATTTTTAATGTTATCATGATTGTAGAAGGAAAAACAAAAAATAATGTCAAATCAATAGAGAATTGAAAATGTTATGTTCACATTTAGAGTTATGTAGGGATGAATCAAAGAATAAATTCTCTAAGGCTTGTTATAGTATTGACAAGGATACAAATGAAGCTTTATGAAAATACCTAATGAAGCTTAGGTTTCTTGACAAATATGCATCTAATATGAGAAGATGTATTGATATGAAGAAGCATAAGTTATTTTGGATGAAAAGTCATGGCATCTATGTGTTAATATAGAGGCTAATATTCATAGCATTCTGTAAATTACTTCCACAAAATGTTTGGAAGTATTGATTGAAATAAGCATTTTTTAAGAATCACTTGAAATATCATAACAAAGGATGAAATCGAGCAATTTCAAAATAACATCCCCATAATTATATCCAGACTTAAGCATATTTCCTCCTAGCTTCTTTGATTTCATGGAACATCTTCTAGTCCACTTATCTGATATATCCATGATTGCAGGTCCTGTGCAATATAAATTAATGTATTCATTTGAAAGATTATATAATTTTCATTTTTAATCTAAAAATTTAAATGTATATGATGAATATATTTTATTCTAATGAAGATGTTTTTTAAATATCTTAGAAAATTAAAAATTAATATTAAAAATAAAGCAAAAGTGGAAGGATTAATATGTAATGCCTATTTGGTTGAAGAGGCTTTGGTATTTTGCACGCACTACTTTCAACCACAATTGTATAATTCACATAATAAAATATTACCAAATAATGATAATGGTATGAAGGATGGATCAGAAGAATATACTATGATTTCAATTTTCACACCTATGGGTTCATTGTTTGGTAGAGAAAAATTAAGATTTTTTATAAGACCATGAGTATCATATAGTGCACTCATACATCTTGTTGAACTGTAAAGAAGTTATACCTTATATTGAGTAAGATTTATAATCAATTTAGATTTTTATTTCTTTGTCATAGTATATGATTGACCTTTTTTATTATTCAAAATACCTTTAATGTTATTTTTGAAGAATTAAGGCAGAGATAACCACATATTGATGATGCTTCCATTGATGCAAAGCTTGAGAAAGATTTCACTAATTAGTTTGAAAATTTTGTCAGTATATAACTTATCATTCTTGCTTCTAAAAATTAACGTGCAACATTATATAAGTATGATTTTATCTTTTATCATTTGAAGGTATAATTCTCATCATCAAATATATGTAATAGATAAATAAATAATTCTACCAAATGATCATTATGAAGTTTACAAACGTATCTTCTACATTTTGTAAATGAATATAAATTTCACACTTTTAAAAAAAGTTTAAATAGAGCTACAATTAATAGTAGTGTATGCATCAAGGGGTCTAACTCTACTACATCTAATATTAATTTTCATGGTCAACTAATTGAAATAGTGCTACAATTCTATAGGGTATCATGTTTTACTAATTAAGAGGATAATTTTATTTAAGTGTGAATGACTTGATCCTATTCCAAATTTGAGTACTAGAATTTATAATCAAAACAATCTTGTGGATGTGTACCATAAGAAATATTATCATAAGTATGAACCATTTATTCTTGTTGTGCTAGCCGAACACGTGTGTTATACTACTTATCCAACCACAATAAAAAATCATTGGTGTAAATATATAAATAAAACCTAGATAAGCTATGGAAGTTGTTGAAAAGGATGTTATTGTTACTCCATCGCGTGTACCTATTTTTCAAGATAATAGTGTGTAACTTCATCCAATTATTTTTGGGATAGATGAAGGGCTTTAAACATTACTTGGTGAAGATGGAATCTATTTGAATATTGATGATGACTATGTTAAAGAAGATAATGAGGAATTAATTATAGAATCAGATGATGATGATTATGTAGATAGAGATAATTTGTTAGAAATTTCCAATGATGATTAGACATTTATTGATTTACATGTTATGTTGTATTGCTTATTTTGTAACTGTTACAATTTAGCTATTAAATGAAAAAAAAAATTGATTTTATGAATATCAATGTGTTTATCAAATATGTTTTGTTATTATGACATTTTTGTGGCATATTTTTATTCTTTGTATTTTTCAATATATATATAACTTGATTTAGGTATGAGAGATATCCATTTAAGTGGCTAAGGATCTCAATATGTGGGGAGGGGTAGAGGAAGTCAACTTATAGTTTGGAAGGAGGAAATCTACATTTATTCAGTGATGACAAGACTAGAAACATCTCTCAGCATTCTCCTACATGCATAGAGGATACTTTGGTATTACCTCATCATGAGACATATGAATGGACTATCACTGTTATTTCATTTTCATCTCATTTTGTAATTGAAGGTATTGTTAGCTCCATCTCACCTATCTTTAGAGGCTCTTGCATTGGTATTGTAGCATTGACAATGACTGGATATTCATAATCTATTGATTTCATACTAAGTTATGATAAAATATTTTTTCGGCCCATAATTGATAATAAATAGTACATAGATTTATGAAATTTACTACATGTACCCATTATCATTTTTCATTATTTTTGTTTGTAAAAAATTAAATTAACAACTATGAATGAAATTATAAGTAAATGATTAAGGTTAAAATATGATAATTTTAATTAATAACAAACTATTATTTTGCTACTTATTGAACATTATCATTTAGAATTAAAATAATATTTGTGTTATGAAGTTTTGGATAAGAAATAAAAATAAATCAAATATTAACTTAGTAGCAAAAAAATTAGTGTATTTTTGTTTATATGTTTATGTATATGTTGATGTTAAATTTGTTACAAGTTTATTCCTTCTACTTCTCATACAATTGGAAAGATATTTAAGGAGAAACTAGTTATGGAGGGTATAAAGTGGAAAAAATGCCCCTAAATATGAAATTATTTAGAAGAATTAGAAGTATAATTTTAATACATTTACCTATTTTTCAATTTGGTTTAATATGAAATGCTATTAAAATAAATGCATTACAATATATTTTTGTTTTATTTTGTTTTTGTAGAAGAAATATAAATGGAATAATATTTTGATGGTTTGAGTGAAGGATGAATGGAAATATGTGGTAGTACGAGATATAATGACAAACTTAGTAAATAGATAAAAATGTATGGTAAAGATGCAAAGTCTAATAGTATTCCCCTTAATGTTCGGAAGAAGTGGTGGGAATACTAGAATAGTGAGGAATTCGAGGCTTTGTCCTATATTACATCACACATTCGTCGATCAGAAAAAGTAAATGAGGGATCATGACCTTCAAAATATATTGGAGGTTTAAATGTGACCTACTAATATTTACTAGATTTGGTAAAATTATCTTTCATGATGTATTATTATTATATGAATTTTGTGAATGCAAATGATAATATATGCGTGTCATTATATCATGTACCTCAATAGTATCTATTATTTATTTTCATGAGGCTAAGTTGGGATGTCTACCAATACTATCTGAGGTGTTCAAGTGAATGCATAAGAAGAATGATAAATATTTTTGGGCAAGTGGTCAAATGATATTAATATGAATTATTCAATTTGTACTTATAGTGATATATGTAAATTGCAATTATTGAAAGAAGATAATGTAAAAAAAAGTATTCTTTGGCATTCAATGGAATTAATATGCAAAGTCAAGTATTTTTGTTTACTGTTACTGATGAGTTATTATATATAAACTAATTAAATATAATGACTAACTTTATTTTTATATTAAATTTTAGTAAAGTTAATGATAGCTTCATGTGCTAGTATAAATTTTATCTGAATATGATAATGATGAGTTATGTATTTTAGCAATTATAGGAAGTTGTGGATAATATGGTTGTCATTGCTTCACAATTTATGGATCCTTCTATAGGGACGCATAAATTGATGTTACACATATTTATCTTCAGGTTTTCAAAGTGGAGCCGAATAAATGTAAAGTGTATTGTCTTGGTACCCTTGTATCTACATTTTATCTAGGTTTTAATCAGAGTTATTTATAATCATCTTCCAATTATAATAAACTATTTGATGAGAGGTTGCATGAGGAGATGCAGGAAATTTAGGATGCTTTGCAAAGAAAAAATGATGAGATGCAACAAAAGAATAAAAATATGTAAAAGAAAATTGAAGAAATCCAAAAAAAAAGTGGAAGAAAGAATTAAAATAGATGAAGAAAGAATGAAAAGAAATGAAGAATGAATAAAGAGAGAGGAGGAAATGCAACAAAAGATTTAGAAGATTGAGAAAATAAGTACAAGTTTGCAGAGGCATCATCTCTTTGTCATTATTCTTAATAAGATCTATCTAGATCTCTTGAGGATAATACTCATCTCAACAAAAACTCATAGTTGTTATGATGGTTTATTTTTTGAAGTAATGAATAAGTACTATAATTGATATAATTTTATGTTTGTTATTTGATGTTTTACTCTTTTAATGGATAAAATGTGAATGTCATTGAATGAATAATATGTAGATCTACTTACTAGATTACAGGTTATATAGTTTCTATATGTATTTGTATACAACATACAAAAACTACAACAAATATGACATGTTTCTAAAGCAGAAAATAGAAATGAAAAATGATATTTTAAAATTCATTTCTAATTTAGAAATGGATCTTATGTTTTTATTCTATTTTACCACAACTTTTGCGATGAAATCCAAGACCTCATTTCCGTTGCTAAAATTAGTGATGGAAAAATTCCATCGCATATTTTAGAAATCTCCCGACATTATCCATTTAAAAAATTTAAAAAGGGGCACTTTAGAAATAGAATCTTTCCATTTCTAAAAAGGAGCACTATTTGAACATTGCAATGGAATTAGAAACAAATTTGTGCATTTCTAATTCCATCTTTTCTTGTAGTACAATGGGTTGGGATAATTACGTATTTTTTTGCTTAATTTGTGTGTTTGTTTGTTTTAATTTTATATTTTAAATGAGTAGGTGCACTCATTTAAAGTGTGTGCATAAAAATTAAGATGGTCATTATTTTCTTTTATAAAAAAGGATGAAATGAATGATATGATACATGAAACTCATGTTGCTACGAAAGAAAAAAGAAGAGGGGAAAGCTCCACACACGATCCCAAACATCATGCGGTGACTATTTTCCAATAAACATAAATGCTTCCCATTTTTCATTTTTGAAATAAGTAAAATGAGAATTTATCTCGTGTGTGCATGACTTGGGTGTGTGTGTGAACCATAAGTGAAAATGAGAATATTCCCATTTTTTGCATGAATTAGTATGTGTGTGGGTGGGTGTGTGAATCATGTATCAAAACAAAAACACATCTTGTTTGTGCATTCATATGAGTGTGTGTGTTTGTGTGTGCGTGTGTGAGAGTGAAAAATATGAACAAGTCCCCAATTTTTGTTTAACTTGTTATCACATGAATCTATAAGAATTTGTAATATATTAAAATGCAATTTATTCTCTAATTTTTTTTATTTATGTGAGTTATTAGATTTGTGTGGAGTTTGTGTTAAGTTCTTGCGAGGTATGTGGGATGTTCGTGCATAATTTGTGAGGCATTTAGGAGAATATTATTTGTGCAATTTTATGCTATGCTCATAATGTACTTGTGCTTTGTTTATATTGTGCTCGTGATAGTGGTGTTTGAAATTCTTCAAACACTATGAATTCAGAATTGAAACTTAATTCTAAGCTATTTTCAATTATATTTGCATTTAGTTTGATTTATATTATTTGGATATTGGGGCATTGTATAATTATTTTTAAATTATGTAAATATTTTGTTGGTTTTGGGAATAGAATATTTACCATGATTATGTGAAATTGTAGTAATTTACTATTTATATATTCAATAAGAATCATATAAGCATACTTATGTAAATATATTTTAAATAGTTTGAAATATACATATTTATGTGATTTTGATAGAAAATTTTAAAGACTGAAATGTGTTATGAATCTATTGTATTTTTTGGGGTAAATTTTCTAACAGAAATTTAAAATTTAAAAAAAAATCAAAAATGTTAAATTAACCTAATTAGTTGACCAATAATTTTCTTCGTGTCTATTATTGTTTTTTTTTGGGTTGTATCTTAGTAACCCCCAATGAGTGGTATTAAAGGTGATGTTATTTTTGACATTTTTTGTATTTTTTTTTTTAGAAGCTAAATTATTTATTCAAAATTATTGAAGAAAATAATTTGCTTGGTGTGATTCTGATTATATCTTAAGGATATATATCTGCTATATCTTGGAGGTTCGCATGAACCTACCATCCATAGAAATCTTAGACAACATGAGTCATGTGGGGAAGTTTGGGGAAAATCAATTAAACTTGTCTAAAGGATCACTGACTATAAGCTACGTATATTATCCAAGCTAAGACTATCTCGGATCAGATAAATACTTGGTGGAAAATTACTAGCATTGACTCTAAGCTACGTATGCCCAAGTATGTTTGTATAAAAAATGCATTTTCCACAAGAAAGTAGCCCCACATTTACCATTTAAATGTCACTTAGTGATGGTATGATAATTGATCAACAACAAAATATGTACTACTATGATACTTTCTTTGAGAAGATCAAGGATGGTCGATCTACATTCATTATGTGCTTGTTCAGGAGATAAGCAAGACTCTCAAAGGAAACCCTAATAATATGACTTAATTTAGCCGCTCTGAGGATCACACAGATCAGGGGAACCTTTTGAGTTGGAAGTATAGAATAATATTTTTATTTCAGTCACTTCTAGGGATCACACTAATCAATGAGAAGCTTATGAGTTAGAAGTAAAAGATAATACTTTTACTTTAGTCGCTCTTAGGGATCACATGATTAAGGAAGCTTATGAGCTAGAAATAGAAGTTGATATGTTTGATCAAAAAGTTGTTGATGGCTTGAACAAAAAGATGGACTCGAGATGTTATAATTTCTAGAAAATCTTTTCTTGTATAAACAATAAGAAATGATTTTTTAGCCTAAGGGATTTTTTACAATCTACATTGACTAAACCCAAAAATGAATATGTCTTGGACTACCTAAATAAGGCAGAGAAAAAGATTGTTAGGTTTGCCCAATTTTGGGCAGACAGAAATATGTGTGTTTTTATTATTATGTTGTTTATTTTTGGTTTGTTTGGTTTGTGTGTTAGTTTATTTTAAATTTAATTTTAAATGTGTTGTTATTCTCATTTAAAGTGTATGCATCAAAAATTAAAATGATCATTTTTCTCTCTTATAAAAACCAATGAAATGAATGATATGATATACAAAACTCATGCGGTAACAAAATAAAAAAAGAGAGGGGAATTGCTCCATTCACCATGTCAAAAGACACGACGTTATTATTTCCAAAAAATGAAAATGCTTTCCATTTTTTATTTTTGAAATAAGTAAAATTCAAATTTATCCTGTGTGTGCATGACTTAGGTGTGTGTCTGAACCATGCATGAAATTAAAAATTTTCCTATTTTTATGTGAAATAGTGTCTGCGTGAACAATGAGTGATTGTGTGAAAATGGGAATACATCTTGTTTGTGCATTGGAGTGTGTGTATGTGTGCCTATGAGTGAAAATGATGATCTTGTGAGGTTTGTGCTCTGAACCCATGATGGTTGTTCTTCTATCTACATGGGTTGTTGGGTTATTGTGGAGTTTGACTTGTGACTTTTTAATTTATTTTTAGTTTTATGAATTTTTTAAAAATATCAAATTTTAGTTTTTAAATATTAATAATTTATGGGGAAACACCTCGAAACATAATTCCCCCTTTTAAATGCCTAGATCTTTTAAATGTCACATAAAGAAAACCTATTCTACTAATTTTGTTTTCTAGGATATCCATACTTTCTAGAATATTCTTTATTCACTTCTTCTATGTGGGATTTTAGGACATCATGTTTACTCTAGATTGAAAAGTTGTTTATAGAGTGGATCTTCTTTATCTTTAGGGAGAAGTTTGTTTAGGGGTATTTCCCTAGACATTTTTAAGATTTAGAAGCTAAAATTTTGATATTTTTAAAAAAGTCACAAAACTAAAAATAAATTAAAATTAAGCGCACCCAAATTCACAAGTACTAAACTACCCACGCCCCTCGCCCATGCCCCTAGCCCTCGCTCACGCTCTCGCCCACGCTCTCACCCTCGCACTCGCCCTCGCCCATCGCCCTCACCCATCGCCCTCTCCCATCGCCCCTCGCCCCCGCCCCTCGCTCTCGCCCCCGCCCCTCGCTCTCGTCCCTCGCCCGTGCCCCTCGCTCTCGCCCCTCACCCTCGTTCATCTGCCTTCACCTCTCGCTCCTCTCTCCCTGCCCATCTCCATGAGCTCATTCGTGGAGTTGTCGTCGAGCTCTCGATCGAGCTCCTGGAGCTCAAAAGAGCTTGACGCCGAGCTCCTGGAGCTTGAAGACGAGCTCGATGAAGCTCGACGCCAAGCTCCAGCTCTCGGTCGAGCTCTTGGAGCTCGAAAGAGCTCTATGTCGAGCTCCTAGAGTTCAATCGAGAGTGAGGGGTGAGGGTGAGGATGTGGGCGTGGGCGAGGAGAGGGCATGGGCGAGGAGAGGGAGTGGGCGAGGAGAGGGTGCGGACGAGGAGAGGGCGTGGGCGAGGAGAGGGCATGGGCAAAGAGAGGGTGTGGGCGAGCGAGTGGGCGAGGGTAGTTTAGGACTTACGAATTTGGGTGCACTTATTTTTAATTTATTTTTAGTTTTGTGACTTTTTTAAAAATATCAAAATTCTAGTTTCTAAATGTTAAAATTTTTTAGGGAAACACTCCAAAATATAATTCCCCCTTATCTTTATCTTCTTTACTTTTTCTAAAGCCCTCTAATGATTCGATAATTCTATTATGAATTGGTATATCTTAAGTTCCTCAAATAACTATTACTATCTACATGAATTTCTACGAGAAGCTAATTATTCTCTTTTTTTGCATCATTTTTTTTCTAAAATATTTTATTTTTGCTCTCTAAATTATTTTTTAACTCTTTGATTCTAAAATAATATTTTTATATGATATAGAACTCTATCATTATAAAATTTGTTAGTGCTCATATAAAATATTCCAACTTAAGAACTCGAACTCTTTAACCATCTCAAAATTCTCTTAGTTGGATTTCTAAAGCTTCTACAATCTTATCTTGTAATATTCTCAAAAAAAAACTCTATAGAAACTACTTTTTGCATGATGAATAGAGGTTTTGAAGTTGTTCTTGTCTTTTTCAATTCTGCTTTATTTGTTGTAGATAAAATCCAAGTATTTTTAACATCACTATTAGAAATTTATAAATTAATCTTTAGATCATAAATATGTATGAATGTTTATGCCCACCAATCAAAATGATTTCCATTAAAGATAGGAATTGATAAATTAAGTGAAGGCAACATTGTAATAAATTAGATCACCCATTGAAGAAATTGAATTTTTTTGACATCACTATTAGAATGAATATGGTGGGGTGAATGGAAACATAAAAATATTAAATGACATTGAAATAAACCAAACACAATTTCTATAATAATTAATATGATGAAGAGGTGCTCATGTATCCTTTTAATATAAATTGAGTTATATGATCATAATAGTAAAGAGATTAGAATATTTTTTTTAGATGTTGTTTTCCATGTGAAATGTGAGAAGAGGATGAGGCTATATATAAGTCCCAAATACTTGGAAAAAGGGCTACAACACTAAAATGCAATATACCTTTTTGATGTGCTAGATATTTCACACATGCAACACATTAAATGTCCAGTATGTTGAATGTCAAGAATGTTCAACAATTATTTCTTTAATAAAATATCTACTTCATTTTGTCACTCCTCCTTGGAGAGTATTTTTGTTACACAAATCTTCTCACATAGTAGCTCAAATTTTGGTTAAAGTAATGCCTTCATAAAAATATCTACAATTTGTTCTTCAGTTGAGAAATGTATTAAGTATTATCACATGATCAACTTTAGCTTTCCATTAAAAATGATATTTGATAAATAAATGTTTTGTCATACTATAATAGACTAGATTTTTCATTAATGCAATTTCAGACTTGGTTTCGAACAAAATAGTAGTTGCTTCAATTTGAACATCTCCTATTCTATCTATTATTTGTTTTAGCCAAATTGTTTGACTGGAATGTAGATAGTTTTAATCCTTTCTAAACTTCAACTAGTTTTTTTTTTATTTTAGTGATTTTTTTGGATACTTACTCCGCAAATAAACTACATTATAAACAATTTTTTTTTCTCAAAAGGGCTTGGGTCACCTTTTTCTTTCAACACAATTTTCCATGTTGAGAACAATTGCTATTTTTTTTTATTCTGACATACAATTTTGTTCACAAGCATATCTAGTAGTAAGTTGGTGTTCTACTATTTCATATCCATAAAAGCTGTTGAAATGCTTCGAGTTATGTAATATCTTCCGTGCCTCAATAACTTTTAGATTTTTGATATGCTAGTCATTTTAGGTTTCAACATATTTTTTGAATTATTGGAAATTTTTAAAAACATGAGATCCTTTTTTGAAGAAATATACCCAAGACATCATTGAGTAGTCATCATTAATGTATGAGACATCCTCTCCTATCATATTTTCAATATAGGAAAAAACATCTGCTTTTTAGTTTTACTGTTGTAATTAGGAAATCTTTGTTTTGTTGATTGTATAAATATCTTCTTCAATGTGTAAGGAATAGTCATTCTCCATCTTTTGTCTCATACTATGTTTTATTTCAAATTAGAAAGTAACAAGATACTTTGAATACATTGTATCATTACATATGTTAATAAATATAATTCATCTTCTTATTGCTTCCACAAGAGTACTATTTCTCAATCTTACTCTTGATAAATTTGATAAATCAATTTTGCCAAATATGCTATCATCCCGAGTCATATGATTATTACAAGCACCATCAAAATATTACTTGGTAACTTGATTGCTAGATGATGTAGGTTGAGAAAGATAGGCCATAAGAGTGGAATTACCTTATTCTTTTGAAAAAGTAACTTATAATTATTGTTTGTAATGATATATACTTTGCTAGGCAAAACTTTATTATGATTTATATTTTTTGATTTATTTTATATACATAAACTTTTTTCAAGTTGTCAAATCTTATGTAGTTGTCGCATGGAGAAAATTTCTTCTACCAATTTTGTTTTATAGGATATTCATTATTTCTAAAATATTTTATTTTTTGAATATTTTTAAAATTTCTTGACTTCATATTTTATTTAGATTAAAAAGTTTTTTACAAAACTGAATCATCGTTGTCTTGTTCTATTTTTTAATGTACTCACTTGAATCTATTAATTTGATTAATAAAAATTTTGTTATATTTTGAGTATAATTAATATTTTATGCAAGGACTAAAATATTCAATATTTTGCCAAAATATCAGAAACCAGAAGACTCCACATGATACCGATGCCGAGGTTTTGTTTGTTATGCAATTTAGGTGAAGTTGTGAAATTTTCTGAAAATTTGATATTTCACTGAAATTTTATTGAAAGTTTATCAAACTTTCACTAATATTTTTTATTCTAATGATATTTTCAAATTTATCGATATGATTAATACATTTATTAAACACACTTATATAACTTAAAGGTATATTATAAATTTGTTTGAAGGGGTTTTAAATATGTCTACCATTTTTTTATTAAATTCAGGTTAATCGATATTCATTTCAAAAAAATACATCAATTTGTATAAATATTTATTTATATTATTAATTTCTCTATATTTTAATTTCTTATACATCATATTTCATATTCTTCTTGATGCTTTTTTTTCATATTTCTTTTTCTTTTTCATGCATCTTTTTCTTTTTCTACATATTTATTTTTCTTCGTATTTCTTCTTTTTCTTCATATTTCTTTTTCTTCTTTATCATAAAATTTTTTTTTCTTCTTCTTCGTATTTATTCTTATTATTATTACTATTATTATTATTATTCTTTTTCTTTTTCTTTCATATTTATGCTTCTTTTACTTATTCATAATTTTATTTCTTCACATTTCTTATTTTTTTTCTTCATATTGGTTCCTCATCTCTCTTCTTCTTATTGGCATTGATGGTTGTTCTTCATATTTCTTTTTCTTTATTTTCTTTCTTCTTCTCTTACATAATGATATTTATTCTTTGTGTATATATCTATTTTTCTTTTTGTTCTTCTTCATTTATCTTCTATTATTTTTCTTCTTCATGTATCTTTCATTCTTTATCTTCTTCATATTCTTTTTCTACTTTTTGTATCTTTTATTTTTCTACTTTTTGTATCTCTTATTTTTCTACTTTTTGTATCTCTTATTTTTCTTATTCTTCATATTTATTTTATTTCTTCATATTTCTTCTCCTTTATATTCTTCATATTTCTTCTTTCACTTTTTTTTTGCATATATATTCTATTTATTTTTTTTCTTTTTCATATTTTTCTTTTTTTACATATTTATTCTTCTTCATATTTTCACATCATCTTTTTTATTTTTTTTTCTTTTTATTCTTCATATTTATTTTTCTTCTTCGACATATTTAATTCTCTTCTTCTTTTATATGTTTCTTTTTGTTCATATTTCATTTTCTTCATATTTGTTCTTTTAATTCTTTATGTTTCATATTTTCTTCTTAGTTTTCATATATATTCTTTTTCTTTTTCTTTTTCTTCATCTTTATTTTTCTTCGTCTTCTTTTTCATATTTCTTCTGCATCTTCTTTTGATATTTATCTTTATTATTTTTCTTCTTTGTATTTGTTCTTACTATTCTTTTTCATTATTTTTTTCTTCATATTTCTTGTTTTTCGTTAGATTTTTTTCTTCTTCAATTTCTTCTTCTTCTACTACATATTTCATCATCTTCTTCTTCTTCAAATTTCTTTTTTTTCTTGATATTTCTCCTTATTCTTATGGTTTCTTTTTCTTCTTCATATTCTAGATCCTTCTTCTGCATCATATTTGTTATACTACTTGTTCATATTTCCTTCTCTTGTTCTTCTACATATATCTTAATGTTCTTCTTCAAATTTTTTCTTCTTATTCATATGTCTTTCATTCTACATCATATTTTTCTTGTTCTTCATCATATATATTTACTTTCATATTTCTTATTCTTCTTCATCTTTATCATTTTTTTTCTTCTTCTACTTTGTTTAATCTTCTTCTTCATATTCTTCATCATATTTTTATATTCTTTATATTCTTTATATTCTTCTTCCTCATATTTCTTCTACATTATCCTCATAATTCTTCTTCTTTGTATATATTATTAATCTTCTTTTTATATTTCTTATTCTTTTTCTTTTTCTTCTTGTTGTTCTTCTTTTTCATTTTATTTTTATTATTATTCTTCTTCTTATTCTTTAAATTTCTATTTATTAACATTTCTTCTTCTTCAACTTCTTCTTCATCTTCTTCATATTTTTTGTTCCTTTTCTCTAAAAATTTCATCATCTTCTTCTTCATGTTTATTATTATTATTCTTCTTCATATATTTCTTTTCTTCTTTATATTCTTATTCTTCATTCTTAAATTTTTTTTATTTATTTGTATTTATATTTCTTCTTTCTCTGATTCTTCTTCATATTTATTTTTCTCCTTTATCTTCTTCATATTCTCCTTGTTTTTTTTATCATTTTTTATTCTTCTTCATGTTCTTCATTTTTTTCTTCTACTTATTCTACTTAATGTTTCAACTTCTTCATATTTTTTCTTAATATTTTATCACTTCTTCTTTATTTGCTTCATATTTTTCCTTCTTGTTCTTCTTCAACTTTTTTATCATATTCCTTCTCTTCATATTTTTCTTATTCTTCTTAATGCTTCTTCTTATCCGTCTTCATATTTCTTCTTCTTCAACTTCATATTTCTTCTTCTTCGTTTTCATATTTCTTGTTGTTCTTTTCTTGTTATTTCTTCTTCTTGATATTTTTTTTTCTTCTACTTCATACTCAATCTTCTTCATCTCTACCTTATATTTTTTATTCTTCTTTTTCATATTTTTTGTTCTTCATCTTCATATTTTATCTTTTTCATATTTTTTTTTCATCTTCATATTTCATCTTTTTCTTATTCTTCACATTCTTCTTTTGCTTCACATTTCTTTTTTTTTCTTCTTCTTATTTATTTTTTTCCTATTTTTGCTTTTTTTAATTCTTCATCGTTATGATATTTCTTGTTCTTCTTTTTGTTCATATTTATTCTCTTCATATTTTTTTTTCTTTTTATTCTTTGTATTTTATTTTTTACATATTTCATTTTATTCTACTTTTTTTTATTCAAATTTTTTATTTTTTTCTTCTTCTTCATATTTCTTTTTTTTTCTTCCTCCTCACATTTCTTATTCTTCTTGTTCATATTTCTTATTCTTCTTTATATATATATATATTATCTTTGTCATATTATATCTTTTTAATGTTTCACATTCTTCATATTATAATTTCTTCTTATGCTCCATATTTTTACTTTGGGTACATATTTCTCTCTTGTCTTCTTTTTCATATTTCTTTTTTTTTCTTCTTATTCATATTTCTTTTTCTTCATATTTGTTTTTATTCAGATTGGTCTTCTACATATTTTTTTCTTCTTTAATTTCTTCTTCATATTTCCTTTTCTTATTTTTCTTTATATTCCTTCTTCCTCAACTTCTTCGCACCTATTATTATTCATATTCTCATTCACCTTCAACTTTCCTTTTTTTTTATTTCTTCATATTTCTTTTTTTTTCTTCTTTTTCTATTTCTTTTCTTCATATTTTCACTCTTCTTCTTCTTAGTTCTTTCTATTCTTCTTAATGTCTTTTTTTTCACATATTTTTTTGCTTCTTCATATTTTATCTTGTTATTATTTCTACTTTTTATTTTTCAAATTTCTTTTTCTTTTTTTTTTCATATTTTAACTTCTTATTTTTATTCTTCAAATATCTTCTTCTTTAGATTTCTTCGTCATATTTCATATTTTTCTTCTTTTTCTTTATATTGATTCTTCTTTATCATCTTCTTGTTCTTTTTATTATTCTTCATATATCTTCTATTTTTTTTAATCTTCATATTTTTGTCTCTCTTGTCGATATCATGGTAGTATGATCGAAAAAATGATTAAATATTCATACCTCAAGGACATGAGTTTTAATTTTTAGAAATGCTAGATACATTTTCCAATGTGTTTCATAGATATGACCATCTTGCTATTGGGGCATGGGTAAAGGGATAATATAAGTTGGGTTTGAAGGGGAAAGAGCCAAAAAAAGAATATATATATATATATATATATATATTGTTTCTCTTTTTTATTTTTCTTCATATTTCTTGATTTTCATATTCCTTTATCATATAATAATTTTTTTTTTCATTTCATCCTTTTAAAATTTCTACATATTCCTCTTCTTCTTGTTCATATTTCCTCTCCTTCATATTTCCTCTTCTTCTCTATATTTCTTCTTCTTCTTCTTCTTCATATTTCTTCTTCTTATTCATCTTCATATTTCTCCTCCTCCTCCTCCTCCTCCTCCTCCTTCTTCTTCTTCTTCACATTTCTACTTATTTGTTTTTCTTATTCTTATTTCTCTACAAATTGTTTTTTTTCTTTATCATAATTCTTCTTTTTATTCTTCATATTAATTATTATCCTTCTTCTTCTTCTTCATATTTCTCCTTCACCTTCTTATTCATTTTTATTCTTCTTTATATTTCTTATTCTTCTTCTAAAAATTTCAACTTATTATTATTTATCTTGTTCTTCATATCTTTACTTTTTTACAAATCCACTACTTCATATTTCTTCTCCTACTTTTGCTTCAAGTTTCTTCTCCTTATTATACTTCATATTTTTTTCATCTATTGCACATTGTTTCATCTTCATTTTCATCTTCTTCATGTTTATTATTATTATTATTATTCATATTTATTTTTGTTCATATTCTTCTTCTTGTTTGTCTTGATATTTCTTTTAAACTATAAGTTTCTTCTTCAAGTTTTTTTTCTAGTTATTCATATTTGTTCTTCTTCAAATTTCTTATTCTTTTTAATGTCCTTTTTTATCTTCTTCATTTTTATTTTATTTTCTTCTTCATATTTGTTCTTCATTTTCTTCATTATTACTCTTCTTTTCCTTCTTCATATATCTTTTTTTTTCTTCAAGTTCTTTTTTATTCTTCTTCATATTTCTTCTAAGTTTTATTCTTCATATTGTCACTTCTCTCTATATCAATTATTCTTCAAATCTTTTTTATTCTTGTTCTTTTTATTCATATTTCTTCTTTTTGATTATTCTTCATAATTTTTATTCTTCATATTTCAACTTCTTCAACTACATATTTTTTCTTCTTCTTTTTTTTACTTCTTCATAATTCTTCTTCTTCATCTATTTCTTTTTCTTTTTCTTTTAATCTTCTTTATATATCTTCTTTTTCTTCTTCATTTTATTATTTATCTTCTTTTACATTTTCTACATATTTATAATAATAATAATAATTATTATTATTATTATTATTATTATTATTCTTCTTCTTCTTCTTCTTGTTCATATTTATTTTTTGACTTTTTTTTCTTCATATTTATTTTTTTTCTTCTTCTTAATATTTTATGATCATTATTTTATTTTTTTTCTTTTTCTTCTTCATATTTCTTCTTTATATTTCTTCTTCTACATGTTTTTTCTTCTTCCTTTTCATGATGTTTTTTATACTTCAACTTTTACTTGAATTTTCTTTGAATATTCTCTTTCATTTCCTTTACATTACTTCATCTTCATCTTCTTCATAACTATTATTATTATTATTATTAAATTTATTATTGTTCATCTTTTTTTTCTTTGGATTGTTGATATTTTTTTCTTATCCTTCTTTAATTTTCTTCTTTTTTTCTTCATGTTTCTTCTTAAATATTTTATTCATGTTTTTTTTAAAGTTCTTCATATTTGTTTTTAAAATTTCATATTCTTTTTAATATTCTTTTTTTTCATATTTCTTCATATTTATTTATTTTTTCTATTTCTTCTTTATATTTCATATTATTCTTCATCTTCTTCATTAATACTCTTCTTCAATGCCTACTTTATATGACTCCTTATTCATCAAATTTGATAATATCCCTCTTCATATTTTTTCTTAATCTTCATCTTCACAATTTTTATTTTTCTTTTTTATATTTATTTGTCTTGAATATTTTTTTCTTTTTTTATCTTTTTTTTCTTGATCTTTTTATTCATATATTTTCTTCGTTATTTTTCTTCATATTCTCTATTCTCTATGTTTCAACTTTTTCTACTCCATATTACTTTTTCTTCTTGATGGCCTTTCTTTTTTTATCATATAACGTATTCCTTTTATAATTTATTTTATTCACATTTTGCCTTTTAGTTTTGATAAAATTATTCTTGTTTTTATATTTCAACTACTACTACTATTACTTCTATTTCTTTTTTTTTCTTTGTATTTCTTTTTCTACTACTTCTTCTTATTCTTCCTCTTTTGCTGCTTCTTCTTCATCTTCTTCTTTTTCTCATCATCCTCCTCCTTCTTATTCTCCTCCTTATTCTCCTCCTCCTCCTAATTCTTCTTCTTCCTCTTCTTCCTCTTTTTTTTTCCTCCTCTTCCTCATCATCATCATCATCATCTTCTTCTTCTTCCTCTTCTTCTTCTTCTTTTTCTTCTTCCTCCTCTTTTTCTTCTTCTTCTTCTTCCTCTTCTTCCTCTTCCTCTTCCTCTTCCTCTTCTCTTCTTCTTCTTCTTCTTCTTCTTCCTCTTCTTCTTCTTCTTCCTCTTCTTCTTCTTCTTCCTTCTTTCTCTTCTTCTTCTTCCAATTCTTTTTCTTCTTCCTCTTCTTCTTCATCATCATCATCATCTTTTTCCTCCTCCTCTTCTTCTTCCTCCTCCTCTTCCTCCTATTCTTCATCAGCATCATCATCATCTTCTTCCTCCTCTTCTTCTTCTTCTTTCTTCTTCCTTCTTCCTCCTCATCCTCCTCCTATTCTTCATCATCATCATCATCTTCTTCTTCTTCTTCTTCTTCTTCTTCTTCTTCATCTTCTTCTACTTCTTCTAATTCTTTTCCTTCTTCTTCTTCTTCTTCTTCTTCTTCTTCTAATTCTTCTCATGCTTCTTCTTCTTCTTTCTTTATCTTCTTCTTCTTCTTCTTCTTTATCTTCTTCTTCTTCTTCTTCCCCTTCTACTTTTACTCCACCTCCTCCTCCATCTTCTTCTCCTTCTCCTTCTCCTCCTCCTCCTCCTCCTCTTCCACCACCACTACCACCTCCTCCTCCTCTTCCTCCTTTTCTCATCCTCCTCCTCCTTTTTCATTTTATTATTCGTCTTTTTTTCATTCTTCTTCTTATTCTTCTTCTACTTTTACTTCTTTTTTTCTTTCTCCTTTTTCGTTTTCTTTTTTTCTTCTTCTTTTCTTTCTCCTTTTTCATTTTTTTTCTTCTTCTACTTCTTCTCCTTTTCATACTTCTCATTCTCCTTCTTCCTTTTCTTCTTCTCCTTCTCCTTCTTCCTTTTCTTCTTCTCCTTCTTCTCCTTTTTCTCCTCCTTCTTCTCCTCCTCCTCATCCTTCTTATTCTTCTCCTTTTTATCCTTCTCTTCCTTCATCATCTTCTTCTTCTTATTGTTCTTATTCTTCTTCTAATTATTCTTCTTCTAATTCTTCTTCTTCTAATTCTTCTTCTTCTTTTTCTCCTTCTTCTTCTTCTCGAATCTTTTCTTCTTCTTCTTCTTCTTCTTCAACTACTTCTTCTACTACTTCTTCTACTTCTTATTTTTCTCTTTCTTCTTCTTCTTCTCTTCTTCTTCTTCTACTCCTTTTCCTCCTCCTCCTCCTTCTTCTATTTCTTATTCTTCTTCTTCTACTTCTTCGCTTCTTCTACTTCTTATCCTCCTCCTCCTCCTCCTCCTTCTCCTCCTCCTTCAACCTCTTCTCCTCCTCCTCCTCCTTCATCATCTTCTTCTCCTCCTCCTCATCCTTCTTCTTTTCCTCCTCCTTCTTCTACTTCTTCTTATTCTTTTCCTACTTCTTTTCCTTATTCTTTTTCTTCTCCTTCTATTTCTGCTTCTTCTTCTTATTATTCTTCTCTTCTCCATCTTCTTCTTTTTCTTATTATTCTTCTTCTCCTTCTTCTTCTTCTTCTTCTTCTCATTCTTCTTCTTCTCATTCTTCTTCTCCTTCCCAAACTTCTCGTTCTCCTTCTTCTCCTTTTGTGTCTCCGTCTTCTCCACCACCACCCTCTCCTCCTCCTCCTCCTCCTTACTCTTCTTATCCTTCTACTATTTCTTCTTCATCTTCTTTTTATTTATCTTCTTCTTTTTTATAACTTCTTCTTCTCCATCTTCTTCTTTATCTTCTCCTTATATTTTTCATCTTCTACCACTACTACTACTACTACTTCTTCTCCTTATTCTTATTCTTCTCTTCTTCTTCTTAGTCTTATTCATCTAATTCTTCTGATTCTTCTTATCCTTCTCCTTCTCCTTCTTCTTCTTCTTTTTCTTCTCCTTCTACTTCTTCTTATTTTTATTCTTCTCCTCCTCTTCCTCCTCTTTATTTTTTTCTCCTCCTCCACCTCCTTCATCATCTTCTTCTACTTCTTTTCCTTTTTTTTCTTCTTCTTCTTCTTCTCCTTCTCCTTCTTCTCCTCATTCTTCTACTTCTTCTCCTTATTCTTCTTATTCTTCTTCTACTTCTCCTCCTCCTTCTTCTTCTCTTCCTCCTTCTCATTCTCCTTCTCCTTCTTGTTCTCCTTCTTCTCCTTCATATTCTTCTCCTCCTCCTCCTCCTCCTTCTTTTCTTTCATTCTTCTTCTTCTTCTCCTTCTCCATCTTCTTCTTCTTCTTCTTCTTCTCCATCTTCTTCTTTTCTTTTTCAACTTCTTCTCAACCTTTTTCATCTTCTTCTCCTTCTTCATCATCTTCTACTCCTTTTTCTTCTTCTTTTTCTTCTTCTTTTTCTTCTTCTCCTCCTCCTCCTCCTTCTTTTCTTTCATTCTTCTTCTTCTTCTCCTTCTCCATCTTCTTCTTCTCCATCTTCTTCTTTTCCTTTTCAACTTCTTCTCAACCTTTTTCATCTTCTTCTCCTTCTTCATCATCTTCTACTCCTTTTTCTTCTTCTTTTTCTTCTTCTTCTTTTTCTTCTTCTTCTCCTCCTCCTCCTCCTTCTTATTTTTTTCTTTTATCTCTTCCTCCTCTTCTTCACTTTCTACTACTACTACTACTACTAATACTAATACTACGACTACTACTTCTACTACTAATACTATTTTTTCTTCTTCTTCTTCTTTTTCTTCTTTTTCTTTTTCTTCTCCTTGTTATTTTTCTTCTTCTTATTCTTCTTCTTCATCTTCTCATTTTTCTTTTTCTTCTTCTTCTTCTTTTCTTCTTCTTCTTCTTCTACTCCTCCTCCTCCTCCTTCTTCTCTTTCTTCTACTTCATTTCTATTTCTACTTCTTTTCTTCCTCATCCTACTCCTACTACTACTACTTCTTCTTCTCCATATTCTTCTTCTTTTCCTCCTCCTCCTCTTCCTCCTCCTCCTCCTTCTTCTTCTCTTTCTCCTTCTTCTTCTTATTCTTCTCCATCTTTTTCTGCTTCTTCTACTTATATTCCTTCGTAATCTTCATCATCTTCTTCTCCTTTATCTTCGTCTTCTTATTATTCTCCTTCTTATTCTTCTTATTTTTCTCCTACTACTACTACTTCTTCTACTTATTATTATTATTATTATTATTCTCATTATTATTATTATTATTATTCTTCTTCTCCTTATTCTTCTTCTCAATATTATTATTATTATTCTTCTTATTTTTATTCTTCTCTTTCTTCTTATTCTTCTTCTTCTCTTTGTTCTTCTTCATCATCATCATCATCTTCTTCTTCTTCTCTTCTTTTCCTCCTCCTTCTCCTTCTTCTCATCATCCTTCTCCTCCTTCTCATCATCCTTCTCCTCCTTTTTCTTCTCATCTTCTTCTTCTCCTTCTTCTTCTTTTTATTTTTCTTTTCCTCCTCCTCCTCCTCCTTCTCCTCCTTCTCCTTCTTTTTCTTTTTCTTCTTTTTATTTTTCTTTTCCTCCTCCTTCTTCTACTTCTTCACCTTTTCTTCTTCTTCTTCTTCAACTTGTTCTCCATCATCATCTTCTTCTTCATTCTCATCTTCTTCTTCTTGTCATTCTATTCCTCCTCCTCCTCCTTCTTTTCTTTATCATTTTTCTTCTATTTCTTCTTCCTCTTATTCTCTTTCTACTACTTCTACTTCTACTAATGCTTCTTCTTCTTCACCATCTTCTTCTTCTCCCTGTTTTTTTAGTCTTCTTCTTCTTCTTCAGCACCTTCTTCTCCGACTTCTTCTTTTTCTTCTTCTTCTCTTTCTCCTCCTCCTCCTCCTCCTCCTCCTCCTTCTTCTTCTTCTCCTCGTGCTCCTCCTCCTTTTTCTTCTTTTTCTTCTCTTTCTTCTCCTTTTTTTTATATTTATACTTCTTTTCCTCCTCCTCCTCCTACTTCTTCTTTTTCTTCTTATCTATCTTCTTCTTCTTCTTCTTCTTCTTTATCTTCTTCTTCTTCTTCATTTTCTTCTTCTCCTCCTCCTCCTACTTTTCTTCTTCTTCTTCTTCTCCTTCTTATTCTTCTTCACCGTCTTCTTCTTCTGATTATTCTTCTTCTACTTCTCTTCCTTCTTATTCTTATTCTTCTTCTTCTCCTTCTTCTCCATCTTATTATTATTATTATTCTTCTTCTTCTTCTTCTTCTCATTCTTCTTCTACTACTCCTACTACTTCTTCTACTTTTCCTTCTTCTTCTTCTCTTTATTATTATTTTTCTTCTTATTCTTTTTCTTCTTCTTCTTCTTCTCTTCTTTTCATCCTCCTTCTCAACCTCCTCCTCCTCTTTCTACTTCTTCTTCTTCTCCGTCTTCTTCTTCTTGTTCTTCTTTTCCTCCGCCTCCTACTCCTTTTTCTTCTTATACTTCTTATTCTTCTACTACTACTACTTCTTCTTCTCCTCCTCCTCCTCCTCCTCCTCATTCTTCTTCTTCTTCTTATTCTCCTTCTTATCCTTCTTTTTCTTATTCTTCTCATTCTTCTCCTTAATTTTTTATTTTCTTCTTCTTCTCCTTATTATTATTATTATTATTCTTCTTCTTCTTCTTCTTCTTCTTCTTCTTTTTCTTCTTCTTTTTTTTCTTTTTCTTCTTCTTTTTCTTCTCCTTATTCTTCTTATTATTATTCTTCTTCTTCTATTTCTTCTTCTTCTTCTTTTCTTCTCTTTCTTCTCCATCTTTTTTTACTTCTTCTTCTTCTTCGTCTTCTTCTTCCCCCCCCCCTCCTCCTCCTCCTCCTCCTACTCCTCCTTCTTCTCTTTCTTCTTCTTCTCCTTCTTAATTAACATCTTCTTCTTGTTTTCTCCATCTTCTTCTTCTTCGTCAACTCCTCCTCCTTCTTCTTTTTCTTTTCCTCATACTTTTTTTTCTACTTCTTCTACTTCTCCTCTGCCATCTACTCCTCCTCTTCCTCCTCCTTCTTCTTCTCATTCTTCTTCTTATTCTTCTTCTCCTTCTCCTTCTTCTCCTTCTTCTTCTCATTCTTATTATTATTCTTCTCATCCTCCTCCTCCATATTCTTCTTCTACTTTTCTTCTCTTTATTATTATTATTATTATTCTTCTTCTTCTTCTTCTTCTTCTTCTTCTTTGATCCATCTTCTTCTTTTTCCTCTTCTTCTATTTCTCACCCACCTCCTCCACCTCCTCCTTCTTCTTTTTCTTCTTATTTTCTTTCATCATCATCATCATCTCCTCCTCCTCCTCTTCCTCCTCTTCCTTCTCCTTCTTTTTCTTTTCCTCCTACTTCTTCTACTTCTCCTACTTCTTCTTCTTCTTCTTCTTCTTCTCCTTCTTAAATTCTTCATCTTCTCCTTCTTCTTCTTCTTCTTCTCCTTCTCTTTCTTAAATTCTTCATCTTCTCCTTCTTCTTCTTCTTCTTCTCCTTCTCTTTCTTAAATTCTTTTTCTTCTCCTTCTTCTACTTCTACTTCTTTTCTTCTCCTTCTACTTCTTTTCTACTCCTTCTTTTGCTTCTCCTCCTCCTCCTCCTCATCCTCCTCCTTCTTCATGTCATTCTTCTTCTTCTTCTACTTCTACATCTTCTCCTACTCCTCCTTCTCCTCCTCCATCTTTTTATTCTTCTTTTTCATCTTCTTCTTATTTTTTTTCTTTTACTTCTTCTACTCCTCCTCCTTCTTTTCCTCTTTCTCCTCCTCCTACTCCTCCTCCTCCTCCTTCTCCTTTTTCTCTTACTTCTTTTTTTTCTTCTTCTTCTCTTTAATCTTTTTCTTCTTTTTCTTCTTCTCTTTCTTCTTCTTTTTCTTCTTCTTCTTCTTCTTCTCCTTCATCATCTTCTTCTTTTCTTTTTCTCATTCTTCTTCTTCTTCTTATTCATCACATCATCATCATCATTAACTTCTTCTTCTTCTACTACTACTACTTCTTCTTCTTCTTCTCCTTCTACTTCTACTCCTCCTCCTCATTATTCAACTTCTTCTCCTTCTTCATCTACTACTACTACTACTACATCTTATTCATCTCCTCCTCCTCCTCCTCCTCAGCCTCCTCTTTTTTCTTCATCTTCTTCTCCCCCTTCTTTTTCTTCTTCCCCTCTTCTTTTCTATTCTTCTTCTTCTTCCTTCTTCTTCATCCTTCCTCCTTTCTCCTTCTCTCTTATCCTTCTTCTTCTTTTTTCAATCTTCTTCTTCTACTTCTTATTCTTCTCATTCTTCTTTTTTTTCTTCTTCTTCTTCTCCTCCTTCTTTTTCTTCTTCTTCTTTTCCTTCTTCTCCTTTTAATTCTACTTCTTCTT